>VZZY01017392.1:0-38798 GCA_013400335.1 Eurystomus gularis
GAGAACTCCCTTTTATCACCACTTGTAGGTCACACTTGGCCAGCGCCCGCGGCAAGCGCCGATTCCCGCACCCGGCTCGCCCCGCTCGACCTCGGCGGTGCCGGCAGCGGCGGCGGGGAGGCTGCAGCTGCCCGCGGACGGTGCTGGCTCCCCGCGCTGCCCCCGGCCAGGGGCCAGAGTCTGAGCTAAGCGAGGTGTGTGTGTGTGCTCTGCGTGTTCTTTTTGCCAAGTACTCAGATGTTTGCTCTGCAAACCCGGCGCTCGGGAGAGCCCTGTGGGTACGGTCAGGATAAATCAATCCCACGCAACCCGCCGGTGGTCTGAGTGACAGGTGAGGGTGAAGTTTTACTTGGCGGCTGGTTAATCCAAATTATTTTTCAGTTTTCCGCCGCCTTTCGGGACAGGGTGCTCCGTCCCCAGGCAAGCGCCCGGCTCCTGTCCTAGCACAAAGCTTGCAAGAGAAAAAGCAAAGCCGGTCCCAGATTGCACGATGTGCCAGCGCTGCGCTACCTCACCAGCCTGGCTCCATCATGTCTTCTACTTTAATTCCCCAAAGCCACAAAAGAGCCTGGGGGTTATAAAGAAACACCCCCAGGAGAAACAGATAACCTCCCAGTCCTCTTGCAAAAAACTCCCCTTGTACAGGGAAAAGACTGATGCTGAGACAACGCTTCTGGGATCGCTCCCTCAGCCACAAAAACACCTCTGCTTCACCACGTGAACCCGAAGCAGAGTCCCCACACCCGGGTGAGGCCACAGCACCCAGTTCCCCAAGGGAAAGTGCAGCTGGGTTCAGGAAACACGAATACAAACCTGGCTGTGGGCCTGAGCCTGCCCTAGTGTCTGCCCGTAGTAGGCAGCCTGCTGTCGGTAATACTCTGCCCAAGCCATCGTGTAGTCCGGCTGGGAACTTGCCTGAGAAGCAGCACTGGCGGCATGACCTGGAGGAAAAGAAGGGAAAAGAGAGAAATGAGCAATTCAGTAAGAACGAGCCTGGGCTTAACATCTCCTTTTGTAAAGCTTAAAGAAGAGCCAGCCCCCTTCCAACAGCTGCAGACATCTGAAAGAGCAGCACCGGCTCTGCTGTGGGGATACAACAGGACAGGCTTTGAGCCGACGAGCCAATAGCGACCAGAAAGCGTTAAGAGACCGTTCCCACGGCTGCAGGGCCCGTCCGACAGCCTGCACCCTGCATCCTCGGCCCAGCGGCTCCAGCAGCGTCACGTCAGAAGCAAATCCAGAAGTCGGCATCATGCGCTTCTTAACAGAGCAGAGAAAGCCAGGCCCATGTCTTCCCACGTGCACAGAGCTCTCCTACCCTCTCAACAACCCAGCTTCAGCTTTTTGGTGTTTGTTAGAATCAGCTCTTGTTGTGCGCTACGTTTCCCCCGGGCAAGCCAACCGCAAGCGTGGACACGAGGTCTGCTGTGGACCGTGGTTCAGCGGGAGCACTCCTCCCGAGGCGCGACAGCGGGCAGCACAACTGAGAGCTTTCCGTGGGAGAACTACATGCACCATCACCAACAGGAGAGGACCAAAGGTGGTCTGTAGAGGACTGGAAGCTACTAATGGCAGGGGATGAAGATGCAAGTCATGGGACTAGAGTTAACTCTGAGTTGATCCATCTCCAGTAACCCTGTTTCACTCACTCTGTTTTTTGAAATACTCCTCCCATGCTTTGCTGTAATCGGGATGGCTGTTCTGCTGCTGGCTCTGTTGGCCTGTGCAAAGATGACAAGGGGCACGTCAGTAGGGAGCAGGTGACAGCTTCCAGCCAGTGACATCTA
Organism: Eurystomus gularis; assembly: GCA_013400335.1. Taxonomy (NCBI): domain Eukaryota; kingdom Metazoa; phylum Chordata; class Aves; order Coraciiformes; family Coraciidae; genus Eurystomus; species Eurystomus gularis. Next base: position 1,788 of record VZZY01017392.1, read on the forward strand.
CCTTTCCACTAGACAGGCCCTGGATCTACCTCAGCTGCCCAGACTTCACCTTTCAGCTTCCATCTATCTACAGTGTTGGGCATCTTCAGTTCAGGGAAGACCAAGACAAAGCTCAAGCTCCTCACCGTCCTGTTCGAGGGCACTGAGGCAAGACTCCCCCCTGCCAGGACCTGCTCAAGCCAAGGCGCGTTGGCTGGGAGCTGCTCTGTTTGCACATAAACCACTGCAGGCTGTCAGTCCTCTCACATCAAGCACAGAGGTGGAGGGTTGAAATTCCTGACCGAACGGAGACCTGTCACCTTGATCTCCAGTCACGGAGCTAGCAAAGGAATGACCATGTTTTGAGTGACCTCACTTGGTTTTCAGGGGTCTGCATCCTTCACCCCAACTCCCACCAGCAAAGCACATCTGCAAGAGCCCCAGTGGGCAATGCCTGTCTGTACAACGTGCCCACACACGAGCCTCCAGCGTACCATCTGCCCCAGTACGCAGCTCTGGGTGGCCAAACCGCGCCTGGGTGCGGTGGCCTCGGGACCGAAGGGAGCCAGGAGCCCTGTGCCAGGCACAGCCAGCTCCACCACCCCACCCATCATCCAGAGAGACGGCCACGGCACCCTCCTGATGGCCATGAGCGGCTCTGTCTCCAAACTCCTGCAGTGCACTAAGATAAGTGGTGCCGATGCCTGCACTGAGAGAGAACTTGCAGACCCCAAAACCTTGGTCTTCGCCTTGCAGAGTCCCTCTCTTTGAACCACTACGACACCTTCACTCCAGCACGTCTCAGTGCTGTTGCAAGGGCGAGTCCAGGCAGCCAGGCACAGAGGTGGGATGCTCACGCTTCCCTTAGTCACAGCTAGAGCAAAGGGAAGCGACACACGCAGCGAACAAAAAAAAAGCCCTGAACAGAAAATGCAGCAACGAGAAACCTGCAGCGAGAGGCAGGCACAACGAGAGCGCGAGTGCTGAGCACGAGCCTCTGCGCGCGGGGCCGCAGGCAAGGAGAGGAGAGAGGAGACCTGCGTGGACAGAGCTCTCCCCAGCCCGTCCCACCGCCCGCGCTCCATGCACAGCCTTGCCCCGCGACGCGGCCGGAGGGGGCTTTGAAGTGGGGGGAAGCGGGGAAAATAATACACTGCAAGTGTGAAGTGGGTGGAGGGAACAGGGCAGCAGTGTCCTGTCCAGGGGCATAAAAGCGGGTTAAAAGACTTGACCAACGCTACAAGTCAGGACCTTTTCTGGCAGAGGTCAAGGCTGCCTCAACTGTCCACCTGCTAATGCCAACAAAGGACCTCCTTCAATGCCTTTTCTTCTAGGAGAATTACAGTCCGCAGCAGGCTGAAAGGACACGCAGCTAAATGCATTTCACAGCAAAATGTTTCCCCAGCCAGTTAATTTATTTAAGATGGGGGAAGTCATTAAAATCTAAATACATGTGTAGGGGGTGGGGGTCTGCCACTCCTCCCTCAAGGAGGGCACTTTCGAGTCTGTCCCTCAGAAGCCTGCTCGGAGAACGACTCTTTGACAGGGCTGGCGGAGCCGCGCGCGAACAGGCTGCAGCACTTGGGGACGGGATCTTTCACAAGGCTGTTTTCAAATTCAAACTTCAAGTGCAAAAGCAGGTATTTACTTAGTTTCTTATAATAATCCTCCCACGCCTTGGTGAACTCCACCTGGCCTGACTGGGAACCACTGTGATCTGCAGCAGAGGCAAGCGGTACAGGCTGCCTAAGGCACAGCATTGCCTTGTCTGTCCTGTCTCCTCACCAAGGCTGCCTGCAGCACACCCGGCTACAGGCAGGGACACGGCGGATCCAAAGTAGACATGGAACTAGAGAGCCAACGTTTTCCACCAGGTATGACAGCAGAAATAAACCACCTGCCCCCAAAACTCAGTGGTGTGGTACCAAACCCGTACAGAGGAAGGACGAAGCCTTGCTGGTCTTGAGAGTCACCAGAAACCCAACAAACTCATCACCAAGTGGCCGTCATTGGAATGCGAGCTGCACTGTTGGGAATCAGGGGATCCAAAGGGTCTGTGCTTACACCAGTGCCAGGAGGTGCAAGCTGGAGACACCACTGTATGTTGCAGGAAGGGAGATGTTTTTCCCCAGTAGCTGCTGGGCAGGATAAGAAGGTGTTTTAGGGAGGTGGGAAGGAAGATAAGTTACTAAGGTGAGTTTCTGAAGGCATCTTGCAAGGCAGCAAGCAAGGCACATTTCATAAGCACTTAGTCAAAGGCTTCATGGGAAGATAAAAATTACATTTTTCACAGAGCCTTCCTTGCCACACCGACTGCTCTGCCTCCCAAAGCTCAGGGAAGTCCAGTGCTCTTGGAGGTGCACAGGAAAGGACTGGAATAACAATTTTTCCCGTAAAACAAGCTAATGGGAAAACACTCTTCCTCAGTACCATACTATTCCAGTCTTGTACAAAAAAAGTCCTTCCAAGCCCACTACTGCATTTTGTTGTTCTGAAAACAGAACAACTGTTGACCTTCTGCAAGTCCCTAGAGTTTAAAGGAAAAATCATGATTTTTAGACTGTAGTCACAGAGGAGCAGGACTCTTCCAGAGGCTTTTTTTTTTTTAAACACACACTTCCCATGCAGGGCTCCTCTGTCCTGTTGCAGCACACGTTAGAAGTGCACTCAGTTAACAATGCAGCACTGAGGATTTCCACATTTCATATACGTACAGCCTCATAAACATTAAAATGTGATTAGTGTTACAGGGAATCACAAGGACGATTGTAGGCATTTCTACTCCAACATCTCCTCTACCTCCTGCACCTCAGAGTGGGAATTTATACTCAAGTAAATAACGTACTTCATTGCTAAACCAGCCTTAGCACTGAAGAGCACCCGTTATTAAACGCCTTTAATCCCTTTTTTTGGTGCTTAGCTTTAGTTTTCACAAGACCAGGCCACTAAAAACCTCATCCTTCCTAAAGAATTGTGATTGAAAGGTGTCTGTCGGACATTACTGCCCATCACATGAGCTGGGAGATGACCACGCAGATGATGAAGCTGCTCTGCTTAGAGCAAACTATTACTCTGGCTGTTGGAAAACAGAGGATGATGCAGTTACCAATATCACCACTAGCATTTACCACTTCAACTATTCCAAAAATGGGGACTGCCCACGCCAGTCTGCAGAGTTTTGCCTAAACAAGCTTTTTAGGAAGAAATGACACTTTGAACCTTGCAGAGTAGCAGCCAGCCTGAGTGAGTGCTGGTGGCCTCAAGCAGAAGGCCCGGCAGCAGGGGTGATCTGCGCTCAGGTTGTGAACTCATGATTAAGGACACGTATGCATTGTGTTGTTTGTTTTTTTAAAATTCATTTCAAAGCTGAGCAGTTCTCATCAACTCCCCCAAAGGGACAAGGGGACACTGCTACCAGTGTGGCTGAACCAGGACAGGAGCCCTTCCTATCCTTTCTTCCATTCTCTGCATCTCCTTTCCCTGTCTTCCCGTCAGACTGGGGGTCAAACTCTGAGAAGAGCTCATGAACACATGAAAAAGAAAATAAGCAAGAACTGATAAGGTCAAGAAGAAAGATGGGAGGGCTCAACACCAGGCCCAGTGTGCCTGTGAAGGGGAAGGGGGGTGGTAAGTGCTTGCCTGGAGAATCCTGGCAGAAGAGCACCAAGGGCAGAAATGTGTTTGTTAGAAAAACAGAAACAAAGGACAAAGTTTCTACCCAAAGAGAGCAGAAACAGGCAGTACCCAGTTAAGTGCACAAAAAGTGTTAGTGTTTTCAGCAGACTTCAACTTATTCCGAGCTCAAACACCACTGTGTGCCTCCACACACCTCTTCTGCTCAGGTTTTCACACGAGTGGTCACAGAGGCGAACCACTGTTTTGCAGGCACAAAGCGACCGTTACAAAGAGAGCACAAACCTTTCTCCAACCCAGCTCCTAGACACTTACTTGGAACTTGCTGTCCAGGCTGCTGCCACGTCTGGTAGGTACTGCCCCAACCCTGCGTCATGAAGGCCTGAGGACCACTGCAGAGGACAAAAAGGCTTGCTGAAGCAGACAGGAACATACTCAACAGGCCCTATACATGAAGCTGCCCACAGAAACAAAATTGTTACTGAAGTCAGCAGCTGCTGAGCAAATAGGTGAACATGGGAACAAAAGGAAATGCTGTGCAGGTGTGACTGCTTGATACTGGTCTGTATATTGGTCTGTTGATGACGCCAAGGTGAAGAGACTCCACACTGAACAGCACTCCTTGTCCTGTATGCAGCTCAGATCTTTCCGTGCTCTCACTGCACCAGAGACAGGAATTCTGGAGATGCCAATACCTACCTTGTTTATAATTTAATAGCTAAATTATTCGTGTAGTCGAGCTTAAAGGATTAATCTCACTTGCTTCTGAATACTCACTCTTTACAAGGCTCCACTTACACACTACCCCTTCAGGGCCCTCCACCCTCTCCCAGTGCTTCTATAACTCCCCGTGCTTCTGTAACTCCCAGCCATTCCCCACAGCCCGTCCATGATGATGGAGAAGCTTACTTTTGATGAGGTGTAGCGGGTGCTTGGCTGAACGGACTTTGACCAAATCCTCCAGGTCCACCCATGCTTGTACCCTGTCACAGAATCCACAAACATTTAATGCCAGCTCTAAGCACATGGTGGAAGCAGCTAGTATGAGCAGTAAGAAAGGGGAGAAGACAGCCTGGGACATGTTCCACTAAACTCCAGCATCTGAAAGAAGTGACTGATTCCCCAAGGACAAAGTTCTTAGGACTGTCAGCACAATCCAGGAGCCCTGCTTCAAAAGTGACTCTGGCCAGCCCACAAAGAGACTAATGGGACTATGGCACAGCTGAAAGTTTTCCTTTGGATAGCTTGGATCCAGGGGTTTGTATCAAGCCTTCTCCTCTCAGGCCATTCAGCATAAAGGTTGCTTTTCAGCTTTACCATGTCCAGTTCAGTATTTTCTGTACTTTTTTTTTTACCCATGTCTTCCTCTTCAGTAGTACTCCAGCCTGAGGTTATTAAGCTTCAACACCACAGCACTGCATTAAGTGGAAGATAAAAGTCATCCTGGATTTACTGGAGCAAAGAGTTGAGTGTTACTTTCAGGATGATGATGCCAGTGAAACACTATCACCTTCCCTTTAAAAACCTCCTTTGACACCTTCTCGTATCTTATTACTGCTGTTCTTCCCTCTCATACAGCTGCACGCTACCCTTTATTATGTCAGCAAACAGTCAGATCCTTCTGAGACCTCAACTAAAATTACTCCAATGGATGAAGTTCAGGGCGGCTGCTAACAGCCAAATGGCTTTGCAGCTGAGTCATGTAAGCGCGTGTGTTCTGTGCCACCCTGTCAGTCCAAGCCTACGTGCACCCAAGAGGGAAAACCACATCTAAAAGAGACAGACCAAGATCAACAGAGATGGAACTTACACCAACTTTCTCATCTATGAGATGTCTAGCGAGCTCGATTTGCTGGGGAACTCCTCTGATTGTGAATATTCGTACACCAGGGTCTGTGTTTGGAGGCGGGTTTCTCTGGAGCTCCACATGGGCTCCTGACTGCTGATTTATGCTCTTGATGTTCTCACCACCTGAAGAAAAGAAAACCAAGACATAAGGAGGGATATTCAGCATCTCCTTCCATAGAAACTTATAGAAGTCACGTTCTGCTAATAGAATATAGTTTCAGCAACCTTCTGCGTGCCTCAAGGGAGGTGGGCTGAGGATGGCAACAACATAACAAACCACAATACCTGAGCTCACATCGCTCCTTTAAACTGACTCAGAAGCACAGCCTGAAACCGTGAGCTGCCGCAACAGGTTTTGGAGTCACAGATGGTGCTGTTTTCAGAACACACACGGCCCCCGTGTGCACTTTGCTAGGATGCCAACAAAATGCTGAGACACCCTTTGACAAACCAGATGCAAAACCTGACTGAACTCCGGTGGTTTTGCAAAGCTGTTCACAATCCTCAAGAAAAGAAAGTCACCTGCGACTAAATCATGCTTTTTCTTTCTTGCATGAGGTTTTCCATCCCTCGACATTTCATTCCACCAAGGCAAAAAGCCACCAGCCACATACCTTGCAGCTTAAAAAGCTTAAGCTTTCTCAAAATGACGTGCTGTTCAATAGCTTATGCCCTTACAGAAGCCTCTGCTCACCACACTTATGAGTCACACTGCAGTGCACACATCCCACCCCACAACCGCAGCAGCGCAGGATTCCAGGCAGTCTCCTGCTATTCCAGAGTGAGTTGTGCACGCAGTGAACATACCTGGCTAGTTTGCCATCTGGATACATCAGAGCATCGGAGCAGGACCTGGCAGGGCCAGACAGAGTAGATCTGGTTTCCTGAAGACTTGCTAGGTCCTGGTCTCTTAATGAAATTTGCTTAACAAAAGCCTCAGCCAACCTTACAATGGTTCAATTCTTCTTTTGGAAGCTCACACAACTTACAGACCAGCTCCACTCAACTGGAGAAATTAAAGGGTGTGGGGATGGAAGAGATTTTACAAATTTTAAATCACAAACGCAAAAAATATCAACCATCCAGACGTACACAGAGCAAGCAGGAAAGAGAGCAAAGGAACTAACTGGAGATTTTTGATTAGTTTTAATTAAAGGAGTACCTGAAAATAATCTCCTCAGTTTTGCTCCTATTTCCATCTCTATACATCCAGCACAACCTCAAAACAAACTGTGGATGTTGCAGACACTTGTTCATTTCATTGTCATGGGCTCCTGACCTTTTTAACATTTTAAAGCCTTCTTGAGGAAGGGAGGAGGAAAAGTTGCCAAAGGGCAATTAACTCTTTCTAAATGAATTTTTGAAGATGCATTTAACAAAAGATAATCGTGTCACATCCCTGGACAGACAACAGGGATTATACCGGGCAGCCAAAAGCCAGGTCACTTATTTTCAGTCAAGCATGGGAAAGCAGTGAGATGAAGTTTTTTTTACGTAACGCTTTTGTCTGATGCAGACTCATCCGAAGCTCTGGTTTTTACACACTGAAGTGAGCTCTGAGTGAACAGTCACTTCATCTCCTTAAGGAAAACGTAGGGCCCTTTCAGCCAACACTCTGGATCACAAAGCGGGGAGAGAACTTCTTTACTTGGCGACAGAGGCATAACCACAGGTTGCCCCTCGCACAGCAGACTAGGTTTCTTTTTTCAGAAGGGAATTAAAATTTGAAATAGTCTCATTGAATTAGAATTGAAGATGATTCAGATTTCAAATCATTTCCCCACTTAGCATTCAGCTTTAACTTGGTAGTTAAAGTTGGGGCTATTTCCATAACAGCTCCCTCCTAGACCATATTTATTGCAGGATCAAGGTAGGAGGCTCTCCAGGTTTGGTCAGAGGCTGCAAACTCCTACCCCCGAACCAGGACCTGGTGCCCTTCTCCAGTCTGGTAGGTGCCCAAGTGCTCACTCCCATCCCAGCAATCCCAATTCAGCCTCCAGAGCATGCAAATGAAGTGACGAAGTCAACACGATGCTGCACGGTGCCGGAAGGAGTTCATCTTCCCTCATAATGAGGTGACCTGCTTGGCACATGGTGGCTGTCTATAGAAGGCATTCAGCAGCCCGCTCCATTCTTCCACCTGATGGGGGGCAGAAGTGATCCAAGAGTGGCCCCCCGGCTGGACGTGAAATCGTAAAGCAATTAATCAAAGCTGCTAAAAGGCAGAGCTGACAAGAGCCAGGCCAGCCACGTTATCTGTCAATATTGCTGTATTTATCATGGAAATCCAGCGGGGGCCCAGAGAGGCTGCGGTTTGTTTCCAAGCACCACCAAACAGAGAAAGCGCTTGACTTGTATGGCGCTCATCTCCACCCTTCCTCCAGCCTTTCAGAAAAGAAAAACTGCACCTACCCACCCTCTAGAGGAAAAGAGCCATGCAGAGGATCTGCAGGGAGCTGAGCACTTCTATCAGCTCATAAAGGCTCACACTCCCAAGCTGAGAAGGGATGCTCATGAGAAAAGGGCCCTAGATCTTCTGTCAGATGCGCTGCAGAGACTGAGCTGAGAAACTTCCTCATCTCCCTCTTTTCCCCTCTTCTCCACGGTGACACGGAGCTGGATGCACAGCAGTGGTTACCTGGCCACATCACATACAGTGCACCCAGGGACCCAAGAAACCAATTGCTGGGGTGCTAGCCTCAGAGACCAAGCTACGTGTGCCCAGAGGACTCAGCCAAATTTTACTTAGAAGGCTAAAAGCCAAGTCCTGTATCACAGGGAAAAAAAAAAAACAAAGGAAAGAAAAACAGCAGAAAGCAGCTCAGAAACTAAAAGGAAGGAGCACAGGTTTTACCATTCGGCACTGTTAAGAATGCCTCACTAACACCCCTCTCCCCTGCACTGCCCCGCAGGCAGTGGGAGAGGAAATAAGAATCAGGTCTTACATCCATGTGGAGAGCACAGCACATCCATCGCGGTCCAGGCCCCCAAAGGCAGTGCTACAGCCATCACTCACTTGACAAAAATGAAGGCTGCAATATAGGCTAAGAGCACAGGCGCTGTAAGAACACCGATTACAAGGTGGTATTACAAAGCTACAAGCACTCAAATCACCATACAACTAGTAATTAGTCACTCCAGAAAGCTTCTGATCTGCCCGGGTAAGAATCTCTATTTTGCTGTTGTGGAAACAAAGGTACAAAGCTCCCGTTCACCCCCGCAGCGAGCCTGTGCCAGGCCTTGCACTTGAATGCTAGGACATCCAACTCCGCTACCTGCATTTATCTTTTCAGCGCACAGTTTGCTCTGCAGTCACAAATGCTCCACTTCAGTGCCCTGCTGAACAACAAGTGACCTTTTCTGATCCTTTATTAAGGTTGACTAATGGATACAGCAATGAAGTTTCATTATAATTTGATTTCTCCGTACATCTAACTCGCACTTGTAGGCTTAAAATTTGCGTTGCTTGATCTTTTGCCCAACTGGAGTGTTGGGTGAGATCAAGCACAATTGCTCTGCAATTTCTGCACAATGGGGAGAGCAGGTGGTTTTTCACATTGAAAAAAGTTTTCGAGTTTGGCAAAGAACATCTGAAAATGATTGCAGATACACTGCTGACATGTCTGAGTCCTGTATCTGTGTCCCTGGTCACGCAACAAGACAGTTCAGAGTGTTATAGGGGCCAGAAGGAAGGGAACAAGTGAGACAGCAAGAAAGAGAGGCCACAACACGTTTCATCGCAAGCTCGCTCCTGCCCAACAAGACGGCAGGAAACTAAAAGCCACTGAAACATGGCTCAACGCCCTCCAGTCTCTGCCTCCCTTACCGCTGTAATCCGTTCAATTCATCTCACCGCTGCCGAGGCTAAAAGCCAACTGTGATTACTTAAATACTAGTTAAGGCATATGTCATTCTTTCTGAAACAAGCAGATAGAAAAATTAAATGCAAGTCCTATGATACGTCAGTGCATTAACCCAGAAGCATCACAACAATTCAGAGCAACAGCTCTCTTCTATCCCCAGCTCTAAACTAGGTCCTGCCATTACCCGATGTGTAGCTCGTGCTCAATGACAAACCGAGATTGCTGCTGATGCTCTGGTTTCAGTCTTGTGGTGGTAGTGGATCTTCAGAAGAAGGCCAGATGACTTCTTGTCCACCTCCTTACCATGGAAAGATTCAGTGGCTATGGCAGCCAAAGGGCCTTCATGGCAGTGAACGTCCTTGTCTGAGCGAGACAAGGTGCACCAGCCTGCTCTGTGACAGGCTCAGAGGCCAGCTCAGGTACAGACACCTCCTGCTACTTCTCTTTATTCATCAGATGCTTCAGGAACGTGTGTCAAAGCAGCTACTGCTATTACCACATTCAGAGACCTTCTGTTCTATCATGTGGCACTCACAGAAATCCAGCATGATGAAATGACTGTTCTGCTCGTCCCTGACAAACTGTCCTTTAAATGAATTCTCTATAAAAAGAACCCACAAACAAACCTGCCTTTTCTCCGCCAGCTGCTTGTTATAACAAGCTTTACTTGACAGCTCTGCATGAAGAGCCTCTCTTACAGATTGCGAACAAGGATCTGGAGAGTACAATTATGAGTGAGAGCACCACAAAGAAAACAACCATGAGCGCTTATAGCTTATTCCTATGCTGCATTCACCAGCCACTAAATACCTGCAATTACAGAAAGCTCCAAAGCCTCACTGTCAGGCAGCAAGAACACGACCATCCCAAGAGCAAGAGATTGCAAGCTCTAGTATTTAGTGTCACTGGACCCACCTTTGCCAATAACGAGGCCACATTTATCGGCTGGCACCGTGTAGGTTATTTCCTGCATGCCCCCCGGTGCTCCAACGCTCCAGTCCCCACGGCCACGACCTCTTCCTCGGGCGACAGCCATGCTTCCAAAGCCATCTCGTTCCTTGGAAGGCAAAAGATTTGTATCAGTGGTTTTTTGCTGGCCCCAATGCACGTTAAAACCAAAATAAAGCAAGGTATGTTAAACTGCATTGTAATCAATGGCACTGAATTAAGGTATTCTTGGACTTCGGTTTCACATTGAAGGTTCTGAAGCGCTTTAGAGAAATGCCAAGTAATGGAGGTTACTGTTGCTTTCCTGACTCAGGAAGATATTTATATTTTTTAAATGCATGCCTTTATATCTGCTGAAATAAACCTATAAACAAGCATCAATTACTAAAGGACTTTTAGTTTGTGATGGGGGCTTTCCTCAGAGCAACCAATAGATCCTGGCAACCGACACACACAGAAGTTGCTTCCAAACCATTCTGAGTGTCACTCTTTAAAGAACTGCTGGAATTACTCAGCTGAAATGCATATTTTCCAAAACTTCCAAAGGAAGCTTTTAAGTTCAAAGACACATAAAGGACATAGCTATTTTGGGTAACTTGTTTCTCCACAAGCAAAGGCCATGTGCAGTCAGAGGCTATCATGACAGACCTCAATATTTAAGTGGATTATTAAAAATTTATGAAATCAAGTATTCAAACCAGACCTCAGGGCAAGAAGAGATATCCAGACCTACACTTGATGGACAAATTATACTCAAGTATCTAATCTGGAATGGCCTGGCATCTTTACTTCTTGTAATTCAAAGGGACTATACAGCCTCCTTCATGAGTCTGCCCTACTGCTTCACCCATCTCTGCACTTCCTGCTCTTGGGCACTGCAGCATGTTGGTGTTCATCTCAGAGCACAGTGACCACATACACGAGCATTTATTGCCTTCTCCTGCCTCCCACAGCCACCAGACCAGAGGACTGGAGATGGCAGCACAGTTAATGCTCTGCTGTCTAAGCTTTCCCCAGCCCTACCGAGCAGGGTCTGTCTCACAGCGCTGTTGGACTCTGTTCCACCAGGCCACCATTTCCAAATAACGTAAGAACAAATAAGCATGGGGGATAAATGCGGAGTAACAAAGAGGCCTCATAATACTGTCTATGAATAGTCATTCCTATAGCTCAGTCAGCCCATATCAGACTAAAAGAAGCAAATAAACCCCAAACCTAGGAGCTCTGTCCTGGGCACCAGCACGTGTGGCCTATCAGAGGGAGAACTGAACACCGCTGTTCTTCAGATGGTGGCATCCATCCACACAGCTGCATGCAAGCAGACTACACTCCCATGGAATCATTTTCCTCCCAAGAACCTCCAGAACCCACCTGTGCTGTGAGAATGAGCTCACTGATGATGTGTGCTGCGTGTTGACACCTATCGGGAAGCCCCATGACCTGTGCGACTCTTTCAGAACTAATCCCATCATCTGTGAAGAGAGGTGGCAAAGACTAAATTAAAAGGAGAAAACATCCACCCGCCCACAAAAGCTTCCTTCTAGCACCATCACTGCTAGCAGCAATTTCATGAAACTACCCCAAGAGCTACCTCTTCCCTCCACCTTCAGCCCCTCTTCCACGGACTGAAAGAAGATAAAACCCAACCCACATTGCAGAGGGAGCAACATTCAAAAGGCAACATTTTCAAATGTCAAAAAGCCATGAAAAAGACCGATATCATTTTAAGAGGACAAAGGCAGCTTGACAGGTGATCAGACAGCCAAGGACCCAGAGAAAGTGACTTGGAATTAATCAACTCCTGATCCCCAAAGGCTTTAATGTCCTGCAGGAGAATTCTTTAACAGGAAATAAAAGGGGGTTTGTTATAATTATTTTGTTTATCCATATAATTACCACTCAAGACATGACTGTTGTGACATCTAACGTTTGCAAATGAGCTGTATATAATCTTACCCTCCAAAAACCAGAAAGTGCATGAGGAAGCAGCACATCGTATTTAAACAGGTTTCAGAAAGAGACACAATGCACCTTTACATGAGGAAAGCCTAGCTGCTGTAACCTCAGATCACATTCACTTCAGCAATCCCAAACTGGAACACTGGTTGGGAAGTAACGGCTCTCCATCCTCACACAAACCTGGTTTAAATTGAATCCTAACTCCAGCATCATTCTGAATCTTTTTGATCATTTCTCCATTTCTTCCTATCACAATTCCAACAGCAAACCTGGGCACAGAGACCTGATGGGAAAGGCAAAGCAGTATGAAAGCTCAGAGAACTGGACTGAATTACTCTGATTTTACAAGGAGATGCTCTCAACTATGAGGACAGGCCACATTAGGCAGCTCCAGGCTACAGAACCAAATTGCTTAAGAAAAACAAACATGTGGCCACATACTCCTTCCCCACTAAATGAACTCTGCACTAGAAGAATGCTGCTTAAAAAGGCAATTAGAAAAGTGCCATCTGAGAGTCCATGAGAACTCCTCTTCTTTGCAGCCAGACTCACTCATCTGGCAAAAGAACACAACCCATTTAAAAATAAACTTACAGATTACATGTGCAATTTAATGCCTTCCACCCACTCCCCGTCCCACAGGGAGGTTAGCACAGTACTCGTGAAGAAAACGTACCTCTATGCTGCCTCCTCCCATTCTAGAACTGAAATCATTGCGTACGCCTCGGAAGTCTGCCTGATCTTTCTCTCGGATGATCTCCAGTACCATTTCCCTCGCTTGCTACATGGGGAAAGAAGTTACAGTTAGCTTAGAATTATCCTGCTTGTCATCCTGGTGTCAGGGCCTCAACAGTGGCTAACGGTCGGGCTTCAGGCAAAGCGATCTCCATCTGCTTAAGGGAAACAGCATTCCGATTGAGAATTTCTTCTACCACAGTCAATGGAGATCTGGTCTCGATGGCACCTTCCACGTCTGACAAAATCTGCCAAGTATGCAAGGTGGTAGTTTCTTGTGTGCAACTGCTTCCTTCAGTCTTGCAAAAAGGCCCTTAAGCTTCCAAAATAGCTTTTAATTTTTTTTGGTTTGGTTTTGTTTTCAGATGAAAGGAAGGCAAGGTCCTTTCCTACTGGACAGGACTGAAACCAAGAGAGCAAGGTCGAAGCTGTGGCAGCATAGCAGAGATCACGTCCACTAAAAGCTAGCGAGCACGTGGGCAGTAGTGAACTTACTGACACTCAGAAAAGTTAAATCCAAGTCTGCAGCAATCTAGCAAGACATTTTCTGAGACAAATGAATATTCTTGTGACTGACTCGCAGCCCTCAAGGCCATTCACAAGCTTGCATGTAGCCCAGCTAGTAAAAGTGTACCTTGGAAACAAGCCAACAGTATTCACCATTAAAAAAACCCCAAACAACTCTACACGTCAAACTCAAAGCCTTTGTTTTTATGTATTACCAGTCAAGCTTCTGACATCTTGGTTCTGTATCTAAGTTTAAGGGACACTGGTGAATCTAATTCCTTTCACATTTTTATGTATTTTCCTTGCCCCCATGGTATTTTTTACAGAAGGAAACAACTGAAGACATTTCAAAGCTGCCAAGACAGAAGAAAGGGCAATGAAGAGATCTCATAGGGATCTGAGAGAGTTAAACACTGTTGCAGCATCCAGAGAATCCCACCAAACCTGAGGATTCATCAAGCTTCTTAAACACTTCCCAAGCATGCTCAACTTTTCTAAGTGCCTCAAAGATCTTCCAGCCTATGCATCTCCATGATTGCCTGGCATGATTTATGGCACGGAAGATGTGACCACAGCAAACCTTGCAAGGCAGAAGAAGCCACTTGGGAAGTAGCAGTGCTTAAAAGTATAATTTGGTTAAAAGTAACAAGACTTAGCTTTTTGCATATCTACGCCTCCACAGTAAGAATTTGGAAAAAAAAAAATTAACAATAAAATGCTACTTACAATAAGAAGTTTGAAAAACACACCCCAAACACACTACCCCTGAGCACCATCAATTGCTGCAGCAATTTATGGTTAGGGAGATCCTATGAAACAGAACTATTTTTATTAGACACAGGAATGCTAAGCTAGATTTAAGTACTTAGGAAGGTATGAAAAGCACTTGCTGGGAAGTGGAACACGCCACAGCTAAACGTTAATTCTTGAATTCATGCGCTCCCATTACGCTGCAATCTTCCAGTCTCTGGCTGATCATGGGCTTTTGCTTTGAACCGCAGGTATGAGCAGATCTGTGGAACCCTGACACAAGGAGACTGAGGCACCAGTATTAAGCAAACCCCTTGGTTTCAGGAGTTGTCATGGGATTATTTTTTTTAATTACCTGCGTCAATTGGCTGTCTGAGATAGTGAACCTTCCACAAAACTCTCAAACGTGTGATTAAGTTAGTCACTAATAACCCATTTGCTCAAGAACCATATAGCTATGATTTTTTGCTACACAGACTGGAAAGCGTTTTAAAGCTACTTTCTCCAAACCCTTCTCCTCAGCTCTTCTCCTACCCCTGTCTAATATCTACGTGGAGTGAGAGCTCCTAAGTTACACTGTAAACAAGCCAACACTTGCTAGTCTGGTGTTTTAACTTGCCCTACTCAAACTTCATCAGCCTTACAGAACAAACAAAATCAGCAAGACTCAGTACATTTACAGTTGGATTCGACTCCATTAGATGCTCACAAATATGCAAAAGTTTAAATTTCTCCTCAGTGCTCTGGGGCAACTGCTCACTCTTATTACATACCTGTACTTTAAATGCATCTCCAGTAATACGGAGAGGTTTATCTGCTCCCGTAGGCAATGGACCGTCTTGGATCATAATCATTTTCACACCTGTTCGCTCCTGAAGAAAAAGCACAGAGCACTTTGCTAAGCAGAGTCCCTAAAACAAGGGACTATATTTTGGTTACTCAACATGACATAGGTTAAATCAGCAGCTTTACAGAATGCTACCTTGGCTCTTCCTGAGTAGTTACAGCACAGACTCAGTAACAGTCCTGCAGTGTAAAGGACTGCCAGAAAGTGTGCTACTCCTGAAGTTCTCAAATAGCTGAATCTCTTGCAAACATAACCCCTCTACCTCAACAACTGATTTGTCAGTCCTTTCCAAAATCTGTAGCTGTCCGCATAGACTAGTTATTAAGTGACTAGCCTTAAAACTACCGGATGACAGAGGTCTAATTGGGGCACTCAAAATCCTGTAACTTTAACCTTGGTGCTTTTCTGAAACCCTCTGTTCTTTAAAAAAAACTTGTACCAGATGGAGGAATAAAGAATGTCTAGGAGCATAGATTTATAAATAATACAACACTTAATGAGAAAGAGGTGGGATGAGGTAAAAAAGAAAGACACGCCAGCTTTATCACAGATCGGCAACAAAAGAGAAGCACAGCACTCTACAGCAGCATAGCTGGCATTCAAAACAACTGCAGCAGCAGACACAGCCTTTTCTTGGCTACAAGGATCCCCTCCTTCACAGCATGTACCAAATGCTATCTAAAGCACACACTAGTTCCTTTCACAGTTCTGGCAGAACTCCACTACATGCGTAGCTGGGGCCAAACCGATTTCGGTTGTAACTCAAGATTGGATTTGAGTCCAGCTCTCCGAAGGCAGAAGAGTAGTCCCTGCTGTAGAAGGTTAGAGCATTTAAGGCTCTCCCATTTCAGCACCCTCTTGTTGATCTAGAGAAGCTGCAGTAGGGAAGAGAGCCCTAAAGTGAATGCATCTTGCGCACCTGCAACTGTTTTATTGTTTCACCTCCTTTGCCGATGACTAGACCCACTTTGGATGCCGGGATCAAAATCTCCTGAATCGTACTGTTGCCATCAACATCGTTGTGAAAACCAGGTCCGTTCCGACAGCGATCTACAATCTGCCCCAGTAGCCGTTTTGCTTGTCTTTGGAAAAGAATTGAGGGAAACAACCATTAGACAACATTGTTCCACGTGACCAAGAGACCAGGAACCATCGGAATGGGAAGCGATCGGGGAGAGGAGAAGAAGTGAAAAGATGGAGGAAACCATAGTTAGCACAATGTTTGCTTTTTTTTAATAACTCTGATGTATATTTACCCCTATCATGACTACTAATAAGCAGTTTGGTTTTTGAAAGGGGAAGAGAGAAGGAAGAGCAGCAGCATGCTCTGACCTCTTTGGCAGTTAAGGATAATAGCTGAACTGTAACATTTGGGGTATTTATTTTGAATGAAGATGCTCTAGCTTCTAAGCTTTTAAAACATCTATACAATATTTGGTAAAACTCAAGCTCTATTCTCCTTCTTGGTCAAGCCAAAAACCACACACTGCTCTGATACTAGCACAGCACATTGGTTAGCCACTCGCCGAGCAGTCACAGGCAAGTGCCTTGCTCTTCTCTGCCTGCGCTCACCGGCAGCATCAGAACACTGTTCTAACACAGCCTCTGCCCCAAGCAGTAGGTGCTGAAGCTACACTGCGAAACGAGGCAAGGATATTGCAGCAGCAATCAGTGAAAAGCTGGGTTCTTCCACTCCTGGTGAGAAGAGACACACAAAGATTTGGGAGATTAAAGAGCCCTTCTCTAAAATCTTTAGCATGTCAGAGGTAACTGACAGGGGTTCCCTTCACCTTGAAGACTCCTAGTACCAACACATCCCTTTCCTGCCCTTTTCCACACAACCCTTCTCAAAGTAGTCAGAAGAAAGCCTCAGTTCTCTATTCAGTCTAAAGCAGTGTCTTCTCTCTCTACTTCACATCAAGCTCTACCAGGCACCCTGGGAAGACTGTCTTCTCTCTGGTGATATGAAGAAACAGTACAAAGTCATCCCTCCCAAGCAGACATTCACCCAAGACAGCTCCAGGGGTGGTGATCTGAGGCTGCACACAGATCAGAGCACGGCTTTCTCTTGACTTTCTCACAAAACAAGGCAAAAGGTGCCATTTCTGGAAGCCCACTTCAAATATTCTGGATGAACTTTAGCAGGTTTTGTTCATCTACCTTCATATTTTGCATAAAGTTCTTTTAGTGATGACATAGAGACTACAACAGTTAATACCCAACTTACTGCAGATAAGAAGAGGTCATTTGGAAATTAAACCTATTAGTTTGCCACTGGATACAACAAACACCCTTTACAAAACCCTTCACAAAGAAGTCTGACATCCAGATTGGTTTCCTTACTTCATTTTTTCTACAAGTAGCCTGAAAAAAATAACTCAAACAACCAACTTTGCAAGAACTATAGCACAAAAGTAAATTAACTTTTGCCTAATTCCATGCCCTCAACACCTTGTTCTGCCTCACAAATTGAGTATTCTCACTTTTTAAATTTGTACTTTATTTAAAGACAGCCTCAGACATGACTACATCTAACTGCTTATTTCAGAACCATGAAGTCTTAACTATAGCTCTCCCCCATTTTCCCCCAACGGCACCTCACCAGGCATCCCAGCTTTTTAATATTTTGCTCTTGTTCTGGAATATGCTTTGCTAAAAGGGGAAAAGCACTTCAATATCAGCAAGAATACATTGCCTGCCCTATAATGCGAGCTTGCCAATTATATTTATTCTGGCTCACTGCTTGCAGTATTATGGCAGAATAAGGAGATCTAAGTACCCTTAGATCTCTTAGGAATGGAAGAATGATGAGTGTCTTCTCTTTAGAGAGACAGTCTTTGCGCCCATGTATTTTCACTATCAAATGCAACTCAAAGATTTCCAGATGGATTTTAAAAAACCCACCTACCCAAAGGCTGGGGAGAGAAAGAGCAGCTCCATATGTTAAGTGTGTTCCTGTAAGCCTGAGGATCCTGGATCCAGTTCCAGCAGGAGGTCCTCAACTGGTTTGTGAGAGTCTCAAACTCAGCTCCTGGGAAGGGGGAGGGAGGAAACACTGTCCCTAAAGTTTCTATAGGTCTAAAGAGTAGAAATCCCTGCTGGCTGGCCACGTGTCTCTACCATGCAGGGATCAGAATTCAAGACTTTGGTTCAGTCCTCTGCTTCTTGTTGGCAGCGATGCAGAGGCAAGCACACCCATGGGCCTCATGCTGCTCTGCAACAACACCAACACCTCCAGATTATTCTGGAGTGGCACCGACAGGCTTTGGAGGCCTCATGCAGCCCTTCTTCAGCTGGAAGGATGGTCATCTCAATAGGAGTAGGGAAGCAAGGGGACAAGTGCCCTTCAACAGCTTAGCTCAGTATCCTGGAAAGCTGCAGTTTGAAAACTGCATCCTCGGTGCCCTAAGAGCAACCTTGCCCTGCGGAGGGGAATTCCATGGAAATTTCTGCAGAGGGTTCACACTGCAACTGGAAAAAAAGCCTTTGAGGTGCACAGTTTAAAGCATCAGACCAAGAGGTTCTATGCTCTAGAGACCCTCAAGTTTCTCTAGGCCAACATTTGCTGGTGTGGCTAACGAAGTAGCACCACTGACAGAGCACAGCATTAGGGAGAAGAGAGAGAAAGAGAAAAGAGAGAAATGAAATCAGAACTCACTCAATGCTCTCTGGCGTCCCGGTGAGTACACAGGGCCTCTCAGGCATCCCACCACTGTCTACAAAGGAAACAAGAAGGAAACTTTTAATACATGGAATAAGAATAATTAAAAAACACAAACCAACAGCTCTTTCGGTAACTGAAACACTAATGGAAGCGCTGCCCTCCCTGCACACAGACCTTGTTCATGAATTCAAAGACATTCAGATCAACATATTTTAAATTATTTGCTGGATCTCTGCATTCTTTTAAAGCCTTCCCTACCAATTAAAGAACTTGGATTCATGCAGTTTCCCATACAGCACTGTACTACAGTTCCCCAAAGCAAACAGGCACTAGCACAGAACAAATGGACGGTCTTATTTTTTTGATGCAAGGTGAGTTGTACAAAGAGCTGCTGCCATCCTCCTGAAATATCTTCTGCCAGGAGCTGGAGCTGACCAGACTAATCACAGACGAACCGCAGAGCTGAGCAAAGTGGCACCACCAGGAGAAAACTCAACATCTGGAATTTTGGGTCTAAGTACAACATGAATTGTCCATTTGCACCGTACCCATCTGCTGGTTAAAGGCACTTTCTTAATTATTTCATTCCCCGAACCATCTGGCAAACCTGTTTCTGTGCTAGTCGGGAGGTCAGTCCCACAACAGCTCTCCCACGCACGTCAGCCTAGTATGTTCCAGTTGTTAATGGTGATAACACACCATGAGCATGGCAAAGTGCCTGAGCTAATGGACATAACATCCTTCAACATCACAACCTGTTCACCATCATACAAAGGGGCTCTTACCTGGAGCAATTTGAATTTTGCAGCCAGACTCTGCCTGAATCCGTGAGATCTGTTCTCCTCCCCTGCCGATTACTGAAATGAGTTCAACAAGCATCAGAACATACCATTTTTCCAAGTAACTGCTGAGCACTTTCCCCCTTTTACTCTGCTGCAGCTATCTATAAAGGAACAGTTGGACTCCAGGATTGCAGAAGAGGTATCCACAGCATGACCAAATGTATCATAGCAGAAGAACATTAAAATACAGCTGAAAGTTATTCTATTTGCTTGGGAAAAAAAAAAACCCAAAACAAAACAGAAAAGCCTGTCTTGCACAGGAATGGAAATACATAGTATGCAAGAAATAAGGCACTGGTTTGAGTGCTGCTAGAAGAGTCATTTAAGTATATCTTATTCAGCCTGAACCAATAAACTAGTTATTTGGGGTACTAAAGAAGGCAAAGACTTCTTTCTTTAAAATTCATATTTTACTGCCTCTTTGCAATGGATGTGCTATTTGACTAGTCTGCACTCAGACAAAACTGCTACATGCTGGAAATGCTCTATCAACCTTAAGTGAAAACAAATACCCATCTCCTTTAACTCCTGGAGTCAGCACATTGCTGTTTCCCAATGAGACGTACTGAGGAGAAGCTGCGTGCCAACCACCACTCCTATCCTTCCCAGGCAGCAAAAAGAGCAAAACTGTCAAGTCAAACAGGTATGTCTGGCTCAAGATGCTCCCACAGAATGGTTTGGGCTGGAAGGGACCTTAAAGATCATCCAGTTCCAACCCCCCTGCCATGGCAGGGACACCTCCCGCTAGACCAGGCTGCACAAGGCCCCATCCAACCTGGCCTTGAACACCTCCAGGGATGAAGCATCCACAACACACCTGGGGAACCTGTTCCAGTGACGAGAAGCATCCCTCAGCTCTGGGTTTGCCCCTCTCCTGCATCTGTCTGCCCCTGAACCACGACTAGATTGAACACCAACAGAGCTGCAGCACCCCTCCAATGTTCCTCTGCATGCGGTACCAGGACCAACAAATCAGGTGGTCAGGTAGGAGAAGAGTGAGTGTTTCCCTTGCAGGAATTTGAGCTACAGTTTTACAGTGTCTTCAGAGCAGGAACAAAACTTCACGCACTAAAGGGTAATTATCATGGCCTGTTACTTTCCTTTTTACTCTCCATATATGAAATTGGAAGATACACAGAGACCTAGCAACAGAGGAGACTACGCAATCACTGCAGTAACACATCAGCAGGAGGTGCCATTGAAAGGAAGAGTAATGATCATCAAGAGGAAGAGAGAAATTAGGATTGAGCTTGAAAGAACAGTATCAGGTTGCAAATCTAGGAAAAATTCTCCTCTGAGCAGTGCACACTGGTTGTGTTTCCCTTCAACAAACATAAGAGAGATTTAAAAATCCTGGTTAACTTGCCTTGAGTCAACTCTTATTTTAACATTTAAATATTGTTTTCCTCCCTCAGCTTTGCATACTCAAAGGAAGTAAAATGTTTCAGTGAGAGGGAATAAATTCACTCCTGACTTGTTTATGGATGGTGCTAGTGGTAATTTCAAGGCAAGAATCACTAAAGCTCCCGGTAACTTGTACCATGGTCTTGTTCTTGAGTGGCACATCAAGCTCTCCCATGCAGATGGCACCTAGATTTTAAACACAGATCATCTGCTCCCCATGAAAACAGCATTAGACAAGGCTTATCCAATGTTAGTAAGCAAAGAAACTTCTGAGCATGATAGAATAGGCAGCATTCCTGCACAGAAAACAGAGAAACATCAAAAGCATCCAAGGTACTTACTAAATCCAACCATTTTATCAGGCACTTTGAACTCCTCTGTTATTACGGCCCTGAAAAAAAAAAAAAATAGGAAGAAAAAACCCAAGTGGTCATTACAAAGAACAATTTGGAAGAGAACTATGGCCCTGCTGTGGAATCAGGACACAGCATAAGGCTTTTGCACACACAGCTAAACATCACACCACTGTCAAAAACATCTCTTTTGGAAGGGACCTCTCACGGTCACCTAACTGCTCCTATGCTGGATACATTTCCCATCTGCTCTCCACTAACTTCCGCAAATCTGATGGAAGAACCTCTTTTGGTCATTCTCACTCCTGGCAGATCCAACAGAATAACGGTGAAGTTCCTTTAATATCTAGCCTCGACCTGCCAAGCCACAGTTTCTGCCCACTACTTTTGGAAATGCTCTTGCCAAAGACATTAACTAAAGCCAAACCTGATCCAAATGCCCCTCCAATATTCACAGATTTATTTTTTTTTTTTGCCTGCTTGTCCTTATTCTTTTCCTTTGAATTTATAAAAGCTGTCTTCAATTATCCTTTGGAGTCTTATTATCTCAAAACTTCCATATCTGTTGCTCTTTGGACTTTTTTCAATGTGTCTCTGCCTCAAAAAATAGCACCCAAAGCAATTCCCTATGACCTGACTACAGTCAAGTAGAAGGGAATTAACTTTGATTGGTTTTTTGCTGAGCCATTTCTACCTTGTAGAAAATACAACACAACGAGTATGGAATTTGCAAACTCCATGTATTATATACAATTTGTCCATGCAATCTCAAAAGCAATGAAACAGCTTCATAATATGTTCAACGAAGGTTTAGTGGCAAGGTATATTGAAATCTTCCCATTTTTTTCCTCTAGATCAGTTAGAGAAGGTATAAAATACACATTAGCCGTCACCAGCTACGCTACTGATAAAGTACTCTCTCCTCCCCTCAGGCTCACTAACAGTGATGCAAAACCCAGCAGTGCCAACCATACCTGCGACAGCAGAGACTCGCCTGCTAAAGGATGCTCAGAATTACCCTTGGTTTAATCTGCAGCAAATCCAGCCAGTTGCCAAAATGTCCCATCCCGCATCACTTGTTAACCCCCGTGTTGGAGGGACGGTTGCAGCTGGACAAACCAGCTAAACTAGCAGGAAAGCAAACACCAAACCAAGAATGAAACTAATTCAGGCTTTTCAGCCTAACCAATTCCATGCCCGAACATCGCTCCTGGCAGGAGAGAGGTGGCAGGTAGCGGCAGAGGAGACACCACTGCCCACCCCTTTCTGTTCTGCCCTAGCTGGTTGTTAGCTTTAACCTAACCATTGAAAACTGGAGGTTCTGCAGTCTTCATGTACATTGCCCATCCTTCCTGCTGAAGCCTCCGAACAGCTGCTTACGATGGAAATGCAATACTGTTAGCTCAAGGGTGAAACCCGCTTTAGAAATGCTCTTCTCTTTCTACTCAAAACAAGACAGACAATGCCTTAAGACCATAAAAATGAAGAATTTTACTTTCGCATTAGATGCTAAGACCTGCTGCATGACAACTCCTATTGGCTTCAGTCTCCCCAAACCATCCTTGACAGAGGAGTTATCCTAGGGTATATTACACCAACAAAAATAAAAAGATAATAATTTGAAAAGAATTATCTCTCTGCCCATTTAACACTTACAACCTTTGTCAAAATGCCAGAGTTTTTATTTTTTCTCTGCTCCACCTCCCCCTCACCCCCAAAGGGCAGAGAGGTGAGAGTATTTATTCTCCTGCAGATTTACAGTAACCAAAGCCAAGTTTCACATCAACTCTTCTTTCTTCATCACAACAAACAACCTTAAAGGGTTAGCAGAAACCCCAGCCTGGAGAAAACCCAAGCTGACAGTTTCTCCACATTCTCAACCTCTGACTTCCTAACACTACTACAGATGGTGGATCAATAAACAATTAGAATTGATCAATAAATAATAAAACATAACCCACTGCTTACCTTTGATGTACCAGGGCCCCTAACTGGTTACCTACTGTGGCAGAGAGAGAAAAAAGGAAAAAAAATCAAAGCATTAGCACGGATAAAGTAACTTCATCCCTATAGAAAAAGAGTTCTTACCATTTCATCAGAAAAGAAAGAAAAGCAAAACAGTAATTTAGGTTCAGTGGCTGAAATGAATGCGTTACGCGGTACAAAACAGGAGGGGATTTCTTGATCAACACACACCACAACCCAGTGTCCAGCTGAACACAGGATAGGGAATTGATCCGTGTCTCCCCATGCTGAGAGTCATGGGAGAAAATCCTGCCTGCCCAAATCCAAATCCCTGCAACTAACCTCCTCCCTTCCCAAATTAAGCCCAAAGTAGTAAAAGAAGGAAAAAAGCAGGGGGGAGGGGAGGGGAAGAAGAGAAATTTCAAGCAGACTGGTATGTATTAAAAATAAAAGCTGAGCGGATTCAGAGATTTAGTCCAGGTAAAAAGCATTAAAGACACTTGCACCTACTTCTCTCCGTGTCCCTTATCTGTGCTCCATGGAGCCCACCTACACGGAGACCTGTTAAAGGAAGAGGTCTGTTAAGTAATCTTATGGCACCCAAACAGTATTTAAAAAAAACCAACACATTTTACTGAATGCAGACATTCCAGGCATATCTGTAACATTAGCTGCTGGTCCATTTATGATCAGTGGTTCTCTCCAGCTGACAGCCCTCAAACAGGTTTCTCCCCCCTCCACCCGCAACAGATTAGACCTTTCTTCCAAACGTTAATGGGGGAAATATCATTAGACCGAACTCATGCAAAGTGGGAACACAAGCCCTGCTGGGCTTCCTACTGGACTTTGCCTGCAGCAAACCAGCTAAAAACCAGACCATTTGGTCCTAACAACCAGTTGAAAGATTATATTGCATGCCTGGAGGGCACAAGTAGCGAAACAAATGAAGCCGGCCAACATGGGAGCTGGGATAATAAAGATGCTGTTTCAAACTACCTTGCAGCAACCTGCACATTCTTTGACCTGAAGGAAATTGGCAATCAGCTGGCAGAGGCAGAAACTGGATACATCCCACACTCTCTAAGTCTGGGAGAAAAATGCATAAAGTTTGTGGCCAAACACTTTACTCAAACTAGACAAAGACTCAATACTGTATTTCTGCTGCGTGTCAATACCTTCATAATAGCCCAGGACCAAAATATCGACAGCATATATATTTTATTACTCTCCACAGCTCAGTGATAAGACAACTGCTGTGTGATTGACTCCGTTAGATTTGTCTCTGCGTATTCTCACCTTGAATATAAAAAGCTCTAATTTGATAACTCTCAATACTGCAGCTGAAAAAGCTGGGTGATGTAATGGGGAATATTTGCTCTAGTTGATAAGCTACTACCGCAGAGCCGAGCAAATAATGACCAAATCCAGAACCTCACCACCTTGCCCCAAACTGAGGTCTAAGTACTTTTACTATGCGCAATAGGTCTGGTGGCTATTGCTGTAGGATGGGATTGCCCCGGCCCAGGCCACTCATTGTCTCCAAGCACCAGAAAGAGTGCTCTTAACGCTACCAGGCTGTATTTAAATATCCCCTTTGCAATTCAATTCACCAGAACAGCTCTCTTGGCAGCCTGTTCCACTGCAGCCTGCCCACAAATTATGAGACAGATACACATCCTATAATCAACTCCTGAAGTTCACGCAAGGAACAGAAGAGCCTTTGGTTTGTAACGCAATCCTGCACTTGAAAAAGTCAACTTCTACGGGAAAAACTGTACGGGCACAAGAAGTTAACTCAGTCAGGGTGTACAGATGTATGTAACAATGTCTCCAACCCATTGCAAGTACTAAACATAGTAAGCCCTTTGGTACCCCGGGCAAATATCAGCCTTGCTGTATATTTGCTGTACAAATTAGTTTAAAAAATTAAGCCACCATAACTTCTGTGCAGGATAATTCCTTCTACATTTCACTTCTCCAAGAGCTGAGTGAAGAGGCAGATGGAGAGAACTGGGGTGATTTAAAGTCAGTTATGATTTCTCTCTATTTTAGGGGGAAAAAAGAAACAATGTGCTCCTGATTCCAAAAACCTAAAGGTTCTTTCCTTCTCAAAAACGCCCATTTTGCTCCAAAAGACAAGGACTAACAGAGAGGCAGGGCTGGGGCAGACCACACTTGCTGCAGCACCAAAAGCTGATGTTCTGTTCCACCATCTCTCTCTTCACGCCAGGGAGGGGCTGAGCTCTGACAAGCCATGTACATATTTCCCCCTTTTACATCTATTGAGTACAATTTAACTGTAACTGCAGTCATTTTACTGCCAATAAGGAAAAATACTGAATAAAATCAGCACAATTTCCGATTAATGGCACCTGCTGGTTGAGAACTCTTCACTCAGCTTTAGGCTTCACCTTAACTGAATTCTACCTAATAGACTCTCAAAACAAATGTGGATTTTTTTTTCCACCCCATAAAACAGAGCAGTGCCTCCCACTAAATTAATGTGCATGATGGGAATGTACAATCTACAATCTCATCAAAAGTATCTTCATGGCTAGAATAAAATCAGAGCAACACACCTCCTGGAGAGCAGTGGAACAGGGCTGCATTTTATACTTCAGAAGCAAAATGGGATCACCATGAATTTTAGAAAGCTACAAGGAAGACATTCATTACCCTAATTGTTCATCATTAAATATTGCTAGGTTTTTCATTAATTAAATGGTCAAAGTCATAATTTTCAGGTCTGCCTTCACTGCAAATCTTTATAGACCTTTTTCGCCTCCCTTAAACTGCCTTATTTAAAAAATTGTATCTGTAAAGTCACAATTTTGGAGAACATTGGCATTTTATATACTACAAATCTTTTCCTGAGAAATCTTGACTTTTGCCCTGGTCCTACTGCTGCTACAGATGTTAAAGAGCATCACTACTAACGTCCATCAGCAGTAACACAGGGATAAGATTTCTTTCTGCCCATCACGATTTTCACTGAAAGTATGTTGTAGCAAAAGAATAAAGTATTCCATATACTGGGATCACGTTGTGTTTGAGCTCCTGAGCTCTACTACAATCAAGTATTTCACACCAAAACAGGCCATCTTCATATCTAGATGCACCACAGAACCTGCGGAAGGCAGGGCATGAAAGAGGGGGATGTGAGGCTTCTCCAGGGTCTCTCATCTTTGTTTCCCCAGAGTCAAAGAATGTCCCAGCCTTCAGCTGGACTGCTTAACCCTATGTATGTTACTGAAAACTTCTTCAAAGCAACCCAAAACAGAGCAAGCAAAGGTTAAAGTGCTGGTGATCGGTCTCCTTCCAGCAGACTAAGTCCCAGCTTCCTGTGAACAAAAGGAGGCTGCACCTTTAAGGATTATTTAGCATTAAATAAACTTAATAAATTGTGCTGGTAATTAGAGGGACTCATTAATTAGAATGGAGGCTATAAGCAGCCCTTGGCCATTAACAGGAGGGCTGAGAAGTATCCTCAGCAGCCAGCCACAAGCAAGATGTCACCAGGTCTCTCTGCAGCTCAGACTAACCCCATCTCCAGTGCTCACCTTTGCTGAGAAGCGTTAACCATTGCAAGTGGCCATATAAATGCTGACTATGACTTACTGCAAGCAGCACAAATAAACCTGATCTCCTCCCTGCACTATAGCTATTTGCAAGATTACTTTAAAGTTGTTTCCAGAACAGGGAAATAAAGAAGCCAGGGAAAGATAAATAATCAGTCTCAAGCTCCATCAAATACCAACAGGCCAGGTCACCAGGGCCAAGCCCAGCAGCTCTTCGTTTCAGATGAAGGTTATGTTAAGGGAAGTGCAAAAGGCACTCACACATTCTGGTTTCCAATACTATGACAAATCTATTTTTCCTGGAAATGCACTAAAAGCAGTTGAATTTGTTTTGACCAGCACGCTGTCACCCTGTCTTAAAACCACTTCCTAAGCTGACATCAATCAGCCATGCCAGCAGCTGTTTACAGAAATGGACAGGGAGAATTAGATTTTCCTGAAAGACAGACAGTTTTCTTGTCACCTTAAGTACTTCCCCTGAACCCAATTTTTTCAGGAGTATTAGGAACAGAAGTAATTTTCTAACAGCTACACGATGATAAGGAAGCAGCAAGACCTGCACCCAGCCGTGAACACGCACTATACAGAGGTAAACAACCAAGAGATTTACCAGCAGATTTGTTTCCAAGCTATCCAGAGCAGCAGAATGTATCCAAACCGCACTATAAAATTTCTAGAGCATACATAACAACATAAATAATCGCTTCTTGACAACAGTATCTCCAAACCATGGTTCAAAGACAAGCAGAAAAAGGAGAAAAGCGTGGGCATGCAATCCTGACGCTCCTTGTTTCACAGCTAATGGAGAACTAAAGGATCATCCAAATGGGAAGTGTTTTCCTAATTTAAGTGTCCTATTAAAAGCAACTGCCACCTTTCAGATGCTTAAAGCTGAAGCTGCATTATAGGCTTTGAATGCCTTTAGAAGTAAAATTCAAGACGACTAATGCTGAAAAGTGACACAACCCTTGCTCCCAGCTGGGACAATTCCTGTTTCTTTATGAAATTCCAGCCATTTAAAATACTGCTTCCATCATTTGTTATCCTTTAGGATCTCACAGATCAGATTTTTGGGAAGGGAGCTGGACCAAGTTATAAAGCCTACAGATGTATATGAATAACCCAAGGGCAAATACAGTGTTGGAGCAACTTTAAAACCAGTTACAGCGAAGGCCCAGAGCTGAACAACAGGGTGAGCAAACACCTGTAGGTCTTTACGTCCACAGAAGAGCTGCCAATACTAGAGTCAGGAGCACAACCACTCTAGAAGTCTCCCTCAGGAACAGTATCTGCTCCGTGGAGTTCTCTCACAACACAAGAAATCAGCACTAACATACATTTATAGCCCAGATTACAACTGTATTGACAGGGTTTGGGTCAACACAAACAAGGCTCAGCAAGTAACAGGGCTCACCAGTAAAAGTTAAAGTACAAAGTCTAACTCGTGCTGTCATTAAGCGCTGCGACCAATCCACGTGTTAAAAGTTCATGAAAACCCAGTTTGTCACGAGGTCAGATTTCCCAACTCAGTCTGCTGAATCAATGAAAGAACCAGGCAGGACTAATGTTACCAATGACTAGTTCCTAGAAAGCTACTTTTATTATTTCTCACATCATAGCTCAAAGTTGTTCAGCACTCTTCAATGCTCAACAGCCTACTTGACAGCTGAGCACCTTTCCATACAGAAACCAATGCACACCCGTAACACCCTCACAAACACAGCAGTGCTCTAGCCTGAGATAAAGGTACAAGGGCTCACCAAGAGAAACCCATTTTTTCCTGAAACACCAAACCAGAGGAGCAGCAACCTCTTGCTCAAATAGAGCCAACACTAGAGAACAAAATGGGTTGTGGCCCGTGTTCAGAAAACAGTAGTATTAGCAAGCCAGAGGCTCCACGTGGAAGAAGTTTCATCCTGTGCTCCAGCATATTTTTTCAGAAGGAGAAGCAGACGTGCCGTATCTTCAGCCTTTGTCTCAGAAAAAAATATTTTCAAAATAAAGTTCTAGGGAGAAGCTTTGCTTATCTCCTCAGCACTCCTAAATATATCTGTGGGGGAGAGAATCACCCTGCAGCACTACCTATGCCAGTAAAAATACTAGAGGAAAGAGGAAAAGGAAGATATAACCAAAGGGATTTTTATAACCAACCACAGAAAACGTGAGCTCCGCATCTATACAGCGGCAGATAACAGTTCAAACACTTCTTGCAACAGTGCACAGGGTTAGATTTGTGACAAAAGAAAATATCTGTTTTAATAATTTTGTTGTTCCTGGCAAAGATAATAAACTAGTAACTTATTTTCAAATAGTAAGACATACCATATTGACCCTTCCAGTTACCAGATATGGTCCATCCAGTAAATTTTTGTTTAGCTGTCGTCAGTGTTAAATGCTTCAGAGATTTAAGACAACTCAAAGAGTAACTATGAAAAAAATCTAAGCCTAATATGGGAAATCTCCTTCCAACTTCCACCAACTTACATCACCACCTTTCCTCCTTAAAATCAACGTACAAAGCAATCAGAACTCTTGACATTGACTCAACTACTGGGCCATGACTGCTGCCATGTATGGACAGGAGCACACGTAACGCAGCTCCCATACGCTGCCTGCTCTCAGAAAATAAGGCTCACCAGGGAGAGCAGCTTTACTGTGTACATCTGGTCCTCCATACACGGGCCTCAGCACGGTTCCAACAAGCACATCCTCCTCCCTCCCTCTCCCAACTACCACAGAACAAGATCTAAATGACAGAGTTCATTTGCTAATTCCCAAAGTTCATGAACTAAGAAAGAATTGCTTCACATTAATGCTACTAATGCCTAGCAGCCCTGTGCTGTCTAGATAAGGCTAAACAGCACCAGGAATCTTGTATAAAGTTTCTATATGCAGAAAGATGCATTGATTGCTGTGCTTGAAGCAGACAACTGCCTCCACAGATGAATCCACAAGCTTGACTCATCATTGCCAGCTTACCTCCATCATCCAGGGGCCGCTTCTGCACTCCATAACCGTAGACTGATGGGTCCACAAGTGTTGTAGAATTATTCAAGTGAGGAATATCTCCAATTTTAGCAGCAATCTATAAAAACAGGGGATAAAAGCACGATTAGCATACATGAAGTTTCAGTCACCACAGCTAAGCACTCCTCTAATAAGGCACTTAGCCCAATTCAACCTTCTCTCAACTATTTACTATATAGACGGCTTTACAACAGTTCCAAGACAGCAGTGCTTCACTTGTAAAGTAAACTATTTTCTGCTTACTTTTAATATTTGTTTAATTAAGATTGCACTCACTCAGTTCCTCTTCCTGCTCACAAGTAGGTATTTACTCCCTGGAACATTATATTCAGGTTTGTTCTCTCAAAGGAGAGCTGACAAGCTTTGTCTTGCAAAGAGGAGAGCACAAACTAGCTCACCAGCTTTGTCCTAGAGAAGCTGCCACCACCAAAGCCGTGGAGGAGGACACACGCTTCCTCCTGCGTCCCCGCATACCCAGACACAAAGGAACTCATAGTCACACACCAGCTCAGGGCACGTAGGGAGGAGAATGTGAAAATACACAGCACAAAGACAGGTTTGGGAACTCCTTGTCAAAGAGACTGGATCATCCTGTGTTTACTGTACAAAGAATAAGCCAGCGAGCAGATTATTAGTCCAGAGTTAGTTCCAAATTCCTGCAGTGGTCAATACAGCATGAGCACAACACTGCCTGTGCCCCTGCTTCTGTCCCTTATGGAAAGGTAACGGCCATTCCCTGCCAAGCCAGGAGGCAAGGAGGGTGTTTACAGGAAAAAGGAGATAGTTGGGTATCGCAGTAAGGGGGGACTAAGGTGAGCAAATAAACTAGGCAAGAGAGGCACCTAAACGTCACTGCAAGTGGAAGGTTAAGCTCGTCCCCAGTGACATTTCGGAGACATCTATACAGATGGATGCTGACAGATGCGAGTTTTCTCCTGCTCTCCAAGCTAAGTGATGTAAGCCCACTCTAGAGACACACTGGTGCATTCCTCCAGTGCTGCACCCCAGTTAATACCCCCTCAGGGACAGGCAAACTGCAGCCTCCCAGCACCCCTTGCCTACATTTAGCACTTGGCTATAACAAGCAAGTGCAGAACAAAGTAGTGACAGTTACAAACATAAAGCACGGTGTATTCCGCTGCATTCGCTTCCTTTTCCAGTAAAAAGAAACCCATTGAATAGGATCTTTACTAGGAACCTGATCTCACTCTACTATAACTGGGATGTCACCAGAGAATAAGCAAAAGGAACAGATGAAAGAGCATTTTACACAGATATTTGTCATTTGCCCTTGTCTTCATTTAAAACGTAACTAAAGGTGTTTCTAAAATTTGAGTTTTACTGCAACAGAAAGACATCTAGAGTAACTCTGGTTGTTGACACTATTGCTGGGCAGTGGTTTATTCTGCTGCAGCAAGGTTCAGAACCACAGGGTACTGAAAAAAAGCTATTTGAAATAATCTTGAAAGATTGAGGGCACTGCTTTTAGAAAGAGAATAGCAAACATTCTCTTCCAATGCTTTGCATGAAAAGGGCTCCAAGTTCTGACCATTTTCTTCTCATAGTCCATTCCATCCTGTCCTCTTTTAGGAAGTCAAGGACTTCGTTGTGTCAAAAATGTTGCAGGGTAGAAAAGAAAATCTTCCTGCAGGACGAGCGCAGTGATCATGTAGTGAAGCTTTGATGACAGGCACCTTGTGTATCAACATCTCCAAAAAACGAGTAAGCCCTTAGAAATCCAGTTCTGAAAGCCTTAGCACACCTTGTCGACTCCACACTAGGGAGTGCCAGGGGAGTCTTGCTTTACTATTGAAGGCCGTACTGCGTCCACGGTTCCAGCCCTTTGCTCACAAGCTTTTCTCCCTATATTTGGGATGCAGAGGATTTTAATGAATGCACAAAGAGCTACTACTTCAATGCTGAAAAATAAATTTTAAAAATATACTTTATAACAATCTATTAACAGCTTTCACATAACAATTTATGAACACAGGCTGAGAGGAACAGCGTCAGGTGTAACTTACCCTGACATGTCTTAGAACATTTGATTTGAACGTGCCCTTTATGAACTTTCTATAAGTTTAGGAACCTGCTAGCTGATAGGTTGGAGCTGAAATCACACATCACATGCTCAAGGGAAAGAAAAAAAAAAACAGTCTGTGGCTAGCAGAAGCTGGCCTACAAAAGTTAGCTGGCACAAAGCACAAAGGTGTGCATGGACAGATCACTGGCACTAAGGCTGCCCGCTTCCAGAGCTTTGCAAACTCCTACTCGTGCTTAGCACACAATTATCACCCTGGCACAGAACCTTCCAAGTAAACAGCAAAATAAGAGAGTCAAAGCAATTTTTACATTATCAGCTTTGGGGATATTTTCCTTGGGTTTTTCCTCCTTCATTTAAACCTGCACCTTTATCTCTAAAGCCTCCCAGCTGCTGCCAGATTGCAGGCGGACAACACATCACCTCACTACAGCCGGAAAAAACACGCTGCAAAAATTAAGAGCTGAGCTTTTCAAGTAGATGTAGCACTTAAAATATATTTTAACTTCTTCTGAGGTTCCCATTTTAAGTTGAGCAGTTTTCACTATAGGTTCAGCCGCGAGATAAGCACAAAAGTTAGAACACAGCAAAAGTAAGCAGACCTGGCCCTTATCTGACTAAATGACCTTGAGTAATGTACTGCTAGCCACTGCTTTTGTCGCGCTCTATGCCACTCTTGCCCCCCCCCCCCACCTTTCTTTTTACTAAAGCCATCTATTTTAATAAGCTCTGAAATGCACTGGAAAAAAGCATCACTACCACAGAACTGTTTCTGCATCTAATTTCCCCCAGATAAAGCTCTCTAGCACTTTAAAGGACACAGCATGAACCTGAGCTACAAAACTGCAATGGTGAAGCAAAGAAAGAAACAAAACAACCCAAGAAGTTGTGTGAAGGATACCTATTTTCCTACACCTCGGACTTCTGTCCTACCATACCTTTAGCATCCTTTAAAAAATGTGTAATATCAAAACATTGTAAAATATGCAGCTTCTTTGCCATGCACAGCAGGTCTCAAACACCAATAGCTGCAGAATTCAGCTTTCAAGAGAAAGGGCCTAACTTCTGGGAAGTATCTCTCCATACTGTCCTGCAAAAGAACAGCAACTGATAAAATCACCAATTCCAGGTATTATTAGGATATGAAACAACAAGGTGTCATCATCTTCAGACAATCCTAGTGCTTCTGCTCCTCTTCCTACTCACCACAATCACAGAATGGTGGGGTTTGAAGGGACCGCTGGAGATCATCTCATCCAATGCCCCTGCTCCAGCAGGTCACCCTGAGCAGGGTGCCCAGGATTTCATCCAGGCGGGTTTGGAATCTCTCCAGAGAAGGAGACTCACCAGCCTCTCTGGGCAGCCTGGGCCAGGGCTCTGTCACCCCCACAGTAAAGAAGTTTCTCCTACTGTTCAAATGGAACCTCCTGGGTTCCAGTTTGTGCCCATTGTCCCTTGTCCTGTTGCTGGTTACCACTGAAAATAGTCTGGCCCCATCCTCTTGCTCCCCATCCTTTAGCTATTGATCAGCACTGATCAGATCCCTTCTCAGTCTTCACTTCTCCAGCTAAACAGTCCCATGGCTCTCAGCCTTCCCTCATCAGAGAGATGCATCTTTGTAGCCTCCACTGGACTCTCTCCAGTAGTTCCCTGTCTCTTTTGAACTGGGGAGCCCAGAACTGGACACAGTACTCCAGAACACTTGAGTATTGCATGACAGACATTCCTCCAGAGCTCTGTAAGAAGCAGTGAAACCATCCACAACCATTTCAGTTTCATGTCACAGGTGGTTTTCCTGAATACTGGAGTAACTGCAAAGCCCTAAATCTATTTGAGGATGACCTGAAAAAGTACTCTGAAAGGGGGTAAAGAAAAGTTAGTTCAAGACCCCTTCATCCCCACAGAAATGAGAAGTTAGAGCCTGATAATTGAAAGGGATTTTAAACATAGAGCCTGCTGAGTCTCAGGAAGTCTGAGGAGATTCAACCACTTTCAAGGTAGCCAAGGTGTCATGCTACAGGCTTACCAAGCTACATACTTTCCTCTTCATAGTGTTCGCAGAAATTTGGATTCAGGCAGGCTACAAGAAGGACAGCGTATGTTTGAAGAAGGACCCAGCAAGTGCCACAAATGCATGTGGTGTTCTGAAAACACAACTGTCCGGGAGAAGGTAAGAACCAAGCAAGACTCTGTTTTGTCAATAAGAACAAGACTCAAGGACAGTCCGATACAAATCCATTTTTGTCCAAAGTACAGGCAGCTCTGCTTATTTTCTGATCCCATCACTCTCTCTCCCACCCCTCACCTCAAAATGCCACAGAAAAGTCACCCTGCCAAGGAGCAGCCAGACAGACCAGTCACCACTCACGATCCATAAACTAATCCACTCGCTTGAGGCACAGTACAGAAGATGCGGGACATACCATCTCAAAGGCTCAGCATTCACTTGAAAGTGATTTTTTTGATACATCTCAATTATTTAAGAGTCCGCAAAACATCCAAGCAAGCCCAGCACAGACACTGAAAGCAACGTCCAAGTCATTTCCTTCAGAGGTATTCCAGATTCCTTACTCTTATGTCATCTCACAGCCCAGTGACTGATAGGAATGCAGTTACTGTGACTGACCAGGGAAGTCTTCCCTGTCCTGAACTATTCAGTTATTAATAACTAAACACTGTATTCCCCAGCCTGATTTTAGTGTATGTTCATGAGAAGTAAATTTAGTATATTTGATTAATAGTTTTCAGAGTAAGATTAAACTTGGAAAGAGTTGCAATGCCAAGCCAGGGATGCCATACCAACCCACAACACAAGAATTATGACTGATTTTTTTTTTCCTTTGCTCCCTCATCCCCTTGAAGCAAAACTAACACCGAGAAAAAGGCTGCAGCACTGGCCAGAAGCTGTACAAAAGCTGACATTTTGACCAGATCAATATAGTTCAGGCAAACACAACATTAAACACACTTGGTGGAAGCTCTGCCATCGCCTCCAAAAAAGCGTTAGGTGTAACTGCATTTACATCACACCTGAACAGCAGCCAGGAAGTTCCATCACAGATTGCTTGGGTGGTGAGGTAAATATTCATCCCCCGAGCTATGAAGACCATCATCATTCACATTCGGTAACAAGTCACCAGTGACAACTTAGTCCTGCAGTTCTGTGCAGGAAAAGATACCTACCCCCTTCCAAAGCCTCTAAAGAACTAGATTAAATCAAGTATTTTTGCAAGGGGGCAAATATTTTAGCACTTGCCAACAATTCCTTTCATCCTACAAATACTAATGGGGAAAAAAAAAAAAAGAAAATCACATTCAACAGGCAGCACGCAACTCACTGCACAAAAATGTAGGCCACTGCGCTCCCATGAACATGTGCAGAGTGCACATTTCCCAACACGCTCGTTTCCAGCATGAAAGCAAGCAGGAAGGCTGCCACGCTGCAGCGCCTGACCTGAAGCTAGCAGCTTGGAAGACTTTAAATCCTCCAGTTCAGACTAACCTAAGTTGTAGGCCGACAGAAACCCAATATATTCTTTCAGGTATAATGACCTTAAAGAACAGCAAAATCAGAGTAAGTGAGCACTGCGAGATTACCCAATTACTTAATATTCCATCTCCTTCACGTTTGGGTTAGGGAACCTCACAGGTTCACCCTACAAACATGACAACAACCATGCAACACCGACTCAGATCCATTTTCAGTCAGTGCTGTGTTTTAGCCTGATACTGTCCGAACCATCCCATTTTGACATCGAACCTGTTACTGATCAGGTGAGTGGTACATACTGGGGCACTTTCAACACACTCACAAAATAGTTTCAACAAGCTGCAACCAAGCAGCAAATAATTATTTTCTTGTACATAAACAGGTTATTCAAAGATTATTCAACTGCTAGCAGGTGATCACATTATCAGATACTCAACGAGATATTTTTGCAATGAGAGGCCTTCGGTAACGGGCGACCGGGTCAAGACAAACAGCTGAAACACCTCTTAATTTCGCTGTAATCAAGCTGATAACCCTGGGCTCACAGCAAAGCTTTCAGACATCACTTACCACCACAGAGCTCTAATCACTGAAAAAAGCGATGCATGGCCTCATCTGGGAGGCAGCTAACACACGGCTTGTGTACTGCAATACTTATACTGAGAAAGAAATCAAGGACTGAAGAGCAGACTAGCTTGCAGTCTTCTCTGGGATGGTGCAGCGTGCTCATCTACAGCAATGAGCGCCTCTGCACAAGTCGCTGAAGAGCGCACTGAATGCAGACTTGCTGCCGTAGTGACTCACGAGCGAGCCATGAGTGATGGTAAGCCACTCAAGTTCTGTTAGAGCCATTGCCTGGACGGTCTTAGAGTCCAGCTTCAGAAGTTTATCAGTGAAATGAGAAAGCAAATCTTGACAACAGAAGGAGATTTCTCCCACCTGGCCTGGAACATTGGAAAAAAGTCAGGGTCTTTACACGCCTGGTATTTAAGATCCTGGTGTTTAGCTGTATTACACCCCACTAAGGTGCAGTTACTGAGCCTGAATAAAGTGCAACCTGTTCAGAAATGGACTAAACACCTGCAACAGACATGGAACAAGAAACGGGATGAACAATCAAAATCAGCACTGCAAGGAGCAGCTTCTTGTTTCTGGAGACACCTTCCACAAACTGAGGAGCACACAAACACCTGGATCATTCTGCACTGAAGAAAAGAGTGTTGATTTCTGCAGGTCTGGACACTTGCACTGCGAGTTTTTATTTTAGCACCGTGTAAACTCAAAGATTCCTTTGGGGAGCACTTCAGTCCCTCCTGTCTTTCCAGGAGGGAATGCAAAGCTCCCCCTCCGCCAGAGTTTCTATTGATTAGCCTAACGCACAACTAAAGCCTCGTTTAAAATACAAATTAGCATTAAGCTCACATCCACCCACCGCACAGTGCAAGACTTTGCAGACAAAGCTCCCGCCGGCTGCACACCGGCTGTTTTTGCCGTGTCACAAGCCCCGGCCGCGACCTGTGCTGGAGGGGACTGTCAGAGAGCCCCGCCACCGCCCCCTCGCCCTGCCCCTCAACCCGG
>VZZY01017392.1:41517-64466 GCA_013400335.1 Eurystomus gularis
TTGTCTCGACAACTGTAGATATTTTGTTTTCCTTCTTTCCATCTTTTTTTTTTTTTCCCTTTTGGTGGTGGTGGGTGCAAGGGCTGGAAGGTGGCTGGGAAGCGGGATGGGGGATGGACGGGGAGATGCAGGGGACCTGAGGTGAGGGATGGGGCGCTGGTACACATCACACAACTTGGTCCTCTCCCGGTCTCCTCTGCATCACCTCACACCTTTGGCTCCTTGCATCCCCCTCGCCCCCACGTCCAGCTCTCTCTCCCTCTCTTCTCCCCCACCTCCCTCCTCTCCTTCCCCCTGCTCTCTTCCCTATCACCCCCTCCCCGTGCCTCTCAAAGCCACCATAATAGCAGCTTGTTTGGCACTTCACTTGGCCTCAATGAGAAAATTCCCCCCTCTCCCTCTTTTTGCCTTCGTTATTTCCAAACCCTGCAATAGCTCCTTTGCTCAGGGCTGCGGGAAGTGCCCATTTTTCAACATTTTTCTTTGGCTTATGTTTGTCATCCTCTGAATTACCGCACCAGGGAGTCCAGTCAGCCCGACACCGGGCCCTGCTATTCACGCCTCTCCTGCTCCTTGAGATCATGTAGGGAGAAATTAGTTATTTATTTCGAGCACCACTGCAATGCACTTCCCCACAGAAGTGTTTGTTTTGATCCCCTGCTGGAAAAGGAGGCTCCACGGGGAGCACCGGAGAGGCAGCAGCGCCGGGTCCGGCAGGAGATGCAGTGAGGGCTCCTGGGAGAGGTGGGAGTGAGGAGACAGCAGTGAACACATGGCTCGTCAGAAGGGTCTCTACCATGCTGAGATGCTTACCCGAGGCTCCTCCTGGAGCTGCTGCTCTCTGCAGGTCCTGAGAGTTGTCCCATCAGGAAACCTGGCTGTCCGTGGTTTTATCGCTAGGTCAGATAAGCCATGGTGAGATGGGTCCTGAGACCGCATGACCCCAGGGAACATCCATGGCCATGTTTTCACCAGGGAGTGCAACTCAGGAGGCCCTGAAAGATTGGGCAGATTTAGTGGCTGGAGGAAAAAAATCCCTGCTCCAGCCCAGCCCACAGTCACCAGACACAGTCCTCGGCCCCACTCGCTGGCTGCTGTCCTCCCAGCCAGTCCCCCTCCATGGAGCGGTGCCAGTCCTGTCCAGGCAGCCAGGCTTTGGGGCAAAGCCAGCACAGACCAGGAAGCGTTCACCAGCTTGGAGAGAGTTCCTGATGATGGGAGATGGGAAGGATGCTGCCTGTCCTTGGAGATCATAACCCACCTCCTCTCCTCCCTGTGCCAAGGTCAGGAGTCAGCGAGTCCCATTGCTGAGCCCACTGGTGCCGATACAGCCGGGGCTGGCACATTTGCAGCTCCGTAGCCTCCCCGGCAGCTGGGATGCTGCCAATGCCCATGAGCCCTTCTCCTTGCAGAGATGCCACTGGCAGCACCAGCTGACTGGGAAGGAGCCCATGGAGCTGCAGCTTTAAAGAAAGAAGAGGAGCAGCGGGAGGAAGAAAATGTAAAATTGGCCCAGTGGGTAGACCTGCTATTTAAGTGCAGTTGAGAAGCAAGCGGGAGGAATTACAGGAGAAATGATAGTGCCCTGACAGCTGCCATTTCCCACCGCCAGCCTCCCCTAATGGAGTCCTAATGTAGTGGTGGGCTCTTCGCTGACAGCCCAGCCCGAGACAGGGCTTGTCTTTGTGCTGGTGACAGATGGGACAGTCCAGCAACAAACCTGTAATCCTCTGATTTCTGCCGGCGCTGGCTCAGCTTAACCCCTTCTTCCCCCAGCACCCGCTCGCTGCCTAGGTGTGTGGCCGGCCTCGGCTCCAACCTGTCCCTGGGGTCCCCATTGACTCGCCACGGTGTGCCGGGTCTGGAGCAAGGGAAGGAGCTGGGAAGAGAACAGGGACAGGGGAACAGGGTTAGGTGGTGGATGTGGTGGTGTTGGGGTGATGGTTGGACTCAATGATCTTGAGGGTCTTTTCCAACCAGAGTGATACTGTGTGTGTGATACTGTGTGAGAAGGCAGGCGCCTTCATCTCCCTCCACATCACCTGGCCACCACACCGAGCTGGAGCAGGCAGCAGCATAGCTCTCTGTGGGGAAAAGAAAAATCCAGACCCACACTGGCCAGGTTCCCTGTGACATTTAAGCAGGCAGGTGGGTGCAGGCAGGTGTGCTCCGTGGCATAGCACCTGCCAGGAGGGCTCCGGGCTGCCTGCCCAGCCCAGCACCCGCCGGGAGCCTCCCGCTACCACTGGCTGCTGGCTCTGGCACTCAACCTCTTTGCCTCCCTCAAATTAGCCCCCAAACCAGGGTAAGATTAGACAGTTCTAAGTGAAAAGGTGTGACAGTTTTCCCCCAGGACCAGGCTGCCTCGACACTGCGCAGCTCTGGTTCTGCTCCCCAGGATGCCGGGGGTGGCAGCAGGAAGAGCTGCTGGAGTTTTTCTGCAGAAAAATAAATGCAGCTACACCACGCACTTGTCTGTCTGCTGGGGGCAAGGCTGGGAGTGCTGGGGGACCTTCTGTGACAGAGGGATGGACAGAGGGATGCTCCCACCCCTGGGATGCTAAGGGGGAGATTATTCACCTGCTGATACCTTCTCCTCCATCCCAGGGGATCCCTGGGGAGGGACTTTTGGATGCTTCTCTGTTAGGCAAAGGTCCAAGTCCCTCTGCTTCCTTCCCAGCATGGAGCATCTCTCACTTTCACCCTATCTGGGCTGCAACATGCATCTGGGTCTCCATCCCCTCCAGTGAAACCCACCAGCATCCTTCCAAGCTGTAAGGGAGCTCCCTCCCATCGGCACAGGGCAGAGAGCCCTTCTCAGCCCTCAGACACAGAGCCATCACTCCAGGAGCACAGGCACTGAGCAAAAAGTTGCCAGCCTGGCAGGATCCCAGCACCCTCCTCATCTCTCCACCAAGTTCCCATCCTGCTACCTGTTTTCCTGCCTGGGCAGGATTTAGCAGGTAAGACAGAGCTCCAGGCAGCTCTGCTTAGTCCATATGATCATCCATCCCACTGCAAAGTCGGGTCCTGAGCTAAACCCCGCTCCCAGCTCTGTAGCCATCCTCTCCAGCTAATCTGGACCTACCCAAGGCCATGGGGAATAGAAACATCCCCATCCTGCATCCCTGCCACATCAACCCCTGGGGAGCAGCTGAGATCCTGGGGCCAATCCCGGTGGATGCTGAGGGTCCCCATCATCCTCTGCCCAGCAGCGCTGGTCCCTCCCCGGCAGGAAAGCGCAATGCGGCGCGCGCAGGTCCTCGGCACAATTAGCCAACAAGTGGCTGTTTTGTGAGGGATTGTTGCTGATGTGTTTTAAGTGGCTTTCTGAGTGGAAAATGTGAGGTGCTGGAGAGGCCAGCAGACAAAGAAGGGGATGCATTAGGTTTTATTGGTCTGCTTTGCACACATCTGACATCACTCCACGGAGGAAGTTCTGCCCGGCTTTGGGGAAAATGAAAAATAAAGCAAGAAAAAGGGGCTGAGGGTACAGGGGCGGGGGGGAGTGCGAGTGATTCAAGCAGGAAAGTGGGGACTTAATAGCAGGAGACACTGGAGCAAACTGTGTCAACCAGATGGGACCCGGGTGCCGCAGGAGGAGAGGGGAATTAGCCAACCCGCGCTTTGTTCCAGAGAAAGCGTGGCCCTCTCCCCCCAGGAGCTGCCTACGTGTGATATAATACAGCCCCTTTCAGCCGCTAAGCTGGCCAAGGACAAAAGTCACTGATAAATAGCGAGAGGGTGAGGCTGAAAGCAAAAGCCAGAGTTGCCAAGAGCCCCTGCTTTCTCCTCAGGCTGCCCATGCTGCCGTGCATCTGCCCTGGACACCAGCACAGGGACCAGTGGGCATTGCCATGGCAGGGCTGGGGGCAGGAGGGGTTTTATCGTAGAATCGTAGACTGGTTTGGGTTGGAAGGGACCTTTAAAGCTCATCTAGTCCAACCTCCCTGCAGTGAGCAGGGACAGCTTCAACTAGAGCAGGTGGCTCAGAGCCCTGTCCAACCTGACTTGGAATGTTTCCAGGAACGGGGCATCGACCACCTCTCTGGGTAACCTGGACCAGTGTCTCACCACCCTCCATTTTTTGAAGGCATGGTTGCTTCAGCATGGGCAGTTATAGACTGCATGGTGTTTGAGGGTTGTCCATGTTTTCTCTGCCTTATTCTCTCAGCCAAGCCAGAAGAGCAAGAGCTCTCGTACTTCAGGCATCCCGCAGCACACATCAGGAAGGGCTGGGGGCTGCCATCCCAGCTGGCCACCACTTGGGCTTATTAAGCCAATGGGCATCCTTTACCTTCACTTCCAGGCTCCTGTAAAAACACTCCCAGCACCAAATAAACCAGTTCAGAAATCCCTCACCCAGCCCCAAACACTGGGGAGCCAGAAGCAGACCTCACCGAGTGCTCCCCCTGAAGCTGCCTGCTCATGGCCATAGGCATCCCTTGGTTCCTCTGCTGTTCAGTCCCACCTGCTGCTGCCCCCCTGCCCACAGCACCCCCACACCTTCTGGGTTGGGATCCCGAAGGCTGAAACCACCCTAGCTCTTTGTGTTTTATACCCAAAGGCATCCTGGCTGTTGCAACCCAGTGCAGATCTCAAGACCTACAAACTGGAATGAGGATACTCCAAACATCCCCAGTTTGGGGTCTCCCAGCAGGGACCCAGCCTGGCCAAGCACTAAACCAGCCATGGGGTGATGCAAACAAGCAGGACCCCTGTCCTCTCACCTCCCTGGAGGGATCTTCCTTGCTCTTGTGGAAATATTGATCCAGATAAACCAGGGAGACACATTAGGGTGCCCTGAGGGGGTCAGGAGATCAGCAGCTCAGCTGTCTGCCCACCGCCCCATGCCCACGGGGTCCTGCTATGCAGGACCAAGATGGTCAACGGGAGCATCAAGGGCCTTGGGAAGCCCCTTACACCACTGAGAGGGCTGGGGCCAAAGTGCTTTTGCCGAGGGGAGGTAAAACAAATCGATGAGGGGCCACCGTGACACACTGACCCTGGCGCTGAGCCTTGGTTTTAACGCATGACAGTAAATCTGGGCGGGGGGCTCAGAGGCAGATGGCTGGAGGGGGGAGGTGAGACAGGGCATTTGCTGGAGCAAGAGCTCCCAAACCAAGCAGAGGCCGACAGAACCCCTGGGGAAGGGAGAGGAGGTGGGAGAGGGCAGCTCAGGCGCTGACATAGGGATGGGTGATGCCTCTGCCATGACTGGGATGCTCCTCGTGGCCAAGCATCGCTCCCAAGTGGTCCCTCCTGCTGCTGCACAGGCACTGGTCCAACTGGGATGCCTGCAGGGTGCTGGAGCAGGGACACCTCAAGGCCTTCTCCAAACCCATTCCCATCCAGCCGAGGGGAAGTATCCCCTCTGAATGGAGGTCTCGGTTTCCACTCCCATCTCTCACCTGCCACTGAAGCCAGTGGAAAGGGCAGGAAGGCACCAACGGCTGCAGATCTGGTTACCTGCTGCCAACAAAACCTACCTGTCCCTTCTCAGCTGCTCCCCCTGCCCCCCGTCCTGGGGGACTAACCAGCAGGACCCCGTTGGCCCTCCCTGAGCATCGTCGGGTTGCTGCCTGCCATGATCGAGTGACCAGATGGACGGTGGCCTCACACTGCAGCCTCCTCTGTGGGTCCCTTGTCCCCCCCTGAGCCGGCTGAGCTTTGACACTCTGTCCCCCCAGGGCAGCCTTTTGTCCGGGGCGTGCAGAAGGGCCCCTGTGTCCCTCTGATCCCTGCCAGCCCCACAGCAGCTCGTCACCAGCCGGAGCATAAAGCTGGCTTTCAGGGACCCGGCGTTGGGAAACTCCCGGGGAAGAAGCAAGGGAGCTTCTTGTTAAACGGGGAGACAAAGCCACCTTGTTAAGGGGTTTACAAAGGCGACCATCTCCCCCTTGCCTGGGAAGCGGGCGACCAGCGACTCTCAACCTCACCGGGGGGACGGCATACCCTCGGAAAAGTAGAAAAAACTTAATAGCCATGCTGTGCCGCAGCCCTGTGACCCATGTGCGGGGCCCAGGGCATCTTCCCCACTCCCATGAGCTGCTCAGAGCAACATCGGTGAAGGAAAATGGGAAACAAATGCTCACCGTGGGGGATCCCATGGTTTTTCCGTGAGTACACCATCGCTAACAGTGTCCCTGCAGAGGGGATGCCATCCTCAGCACCATGGCCCAGCGACCACCACCTGCATGAAATGATGTGATATTGGGTGGCACAAGAGGATTTTCTGTCCCTAGGCTGGGGTCCCCTCCTGCACACCCCACAAATGGGGAGATGGAGCCCCAGGAGGGGATGTGACAGGGGCACAGCAACACAAGACATCCCTGCTTCCCACCTGCAAAACATTCTCCTTTTTGCTCATGTGGATGCAGTGATCCCTTTTCCCACCCAATAAAATAAAGTTTAAGCAAAAACCCAGCAGCCCCACAGCTGCTCTGCCCCCCTGGGAATTTTAACACCCATCTATTCTTACTGTATCTTGCAGGAAAAAAAATCCCTGCCTTGAACAAGGCCAACGTGATCTTTGGCACAACCTTTGTGGGATCTGACGGCAGCTCAGCCTCTGATGGGCACCCCCAAGTCCCTGGGCCCCCCATTTTTTGCAGACCACATCTTGGGGCTCCACACACCATGGCTACATCTGAGCCCCCAGGATGCATTGCCCAAACCTGCGCATTGTTCTGAGTTGTTCTTGGCAACGCTTGTGCTAAACTCCACATGCATATTAAACCTTAAACCCAGTAATTACCTCTACCTCCAGAGAAACAGGAAAATTGATTTTGCCATAGTGATGCAGCAGGCTGTGGGAGCCAGTGTTGGCTGGTCAGCTTAGAGAAACCGACTCCCCTGGGCATGTACAAAGCCTGCCTGGGCATGGCAGCTGGCCAGGCAGGGGAAAGAGAGACCTGCCTCTGGGGGCAGTC
Organism: Eurystomus gularis; assembly: GCA_013400335.1. Classification (NCBI taxonomy): domain Eukaryota; kingdom Metazoa; phylum Chordata; class Aves; order Coraciiformes; family Coraciidae; genus Eurystomus; species Eurystomus gularis. The sequence goes on from VZZY01017392.1 coordinate 48,450, forward strand.
CCTAGGGATGGGCAAAAAGGGCCAAACCCCACATGGGGAGCCCTGCTGGGCAGCAAATGTGTTGCCAAAGAAGATCAAATTAACATCAAGGAGCTCTCACCCCTGCTTTTCCTTGTGTGCCTCCCACCTACGCCTGCAGGTGGAACTCTGGGGCATCCAAATCCCTCCTGGCATCATCCCCACATCTTCCCCCTCCTCTCCCTTGGCCTCATCCCTGGGCATGCGAGGCTAGAGGACACGTCACTCTTCTGCTTTGGGCCAGCAAACTTGAGCTGCTGTGGCTGCTCATGGTGCCACCCTGGGTGCTGGTCCTTCGCCAGAAAGCTCCAACCTTGGCTCTGCACACCACAGGGCTGGACTTTAGGCACCTGTCCCTCCCTGGGACGAGCAATAAATTGGACTGCTGCAGCTTTAAAGGAGTGTGTCTGCTCCTTGGCTAGCTGCAGGGTTGGTGGCAGCAGGGAGAGCCGGAGGACACCTGCGGAGATCCTGTACAGCTGGGGAAGATTAGCCTTTTCCACTAGACAAGACCCATTACCATGTTCCAATATACCATCACTTCCGCTAGGAAAGCCTGCAGATGAGATATCGATTGCAGTGACCCCGGACAAGCCCTTCCCTGGAGCCTGGGTGGGTGGCAGAACAGCCCCATGGCATGTCTGGCAGTGCAAAAAGGGGGTGCAGCATCCCAGGAGCACTCCTGGGGATCCCCAGCCCCAGGCCTGCCTTGGAGCAGGCTGGAGCTTGAACGATGCTGCATGGGGATGCACAGAAGAGCTTCGAAGCCCAGCAGTGACACGAGTCCCTTCCTGCGGTCCCTCTGGGCTCTTCCCCAGCTGCAGCTCTGCCCTGGGGAGCCCCCAGCCTACACTCGCTGCCCTTACATCCAGGTGGGTGTTGCAGAGACAAGCCTGCCACCTTGAAAGACCACAATTTGATCCCCAAAATCCCTCTGCTAGGGAGTTACCAGGTGGTTCAAGAACTGCTCTCACACCATGCTGCTTGCCCATTGCTTCCTCCTCCTGCTGTGGTGAGAGGCTGGCAGCCCCAGCCCCTGAACCACCTCCCTGAGACTCACCATGGGTGGAAGGATGCTGGGAAACTGCAAGGAGAGCAATGAGAAAGCACCAAACCATGGGAACTAGAAGGGCTGATGGTAATCAAAGTAGTAAAGTAATTAAACACGTGGTGTTTGACTCTCAGCATCCTATCACTGAAGCCCCTGGTAGCTGCACCAAGGGGAAAGGGCAGGCACTTGCTGAGTCTTCTCTGTCCTGTGATCCCATTATGTTTTTTTCCTCCTGCAAGACTTGCTCTGGGTTTGACTTGGCTTTTTTAATACACCGAGGTCTTCTTTACCAGCACAATGTTCTGTCCCAACTGAAAGCAGCAGCTGCAATCTGACAATGCTGCTCCTCCAAGGCTGACCACAGCCATGTCCACCACCACTTCAGAAAGCAATCCGGTGCTGCCCAAGGAGCTGGAACTGCCATGGCACACAGCATCCTCTACCCTCAGCCAAAAACCTCCTTGCACATCCCAGCAGGTACAGCGAGGTGCTGACAACTGGGTTACCCTTGAATCTGGGCTCCAAACTGCTGCGGCACAAGTGCTGGAGGAGATTTAAGGCCTCAGAGCTAAATGGCTTTTTCCAGATGATGATTTAAGTACCACAGGGAGAGGTTGCCCAGCCAGTCCTGAAGCATATCTGGCCTTTCTCAAGCATTGGGGCACAAGAAGCTTCTGCTGTGACACTTTTTTTTTTTTTCCCCCTTCAAAAAAGACAACAGCCCCTCATTGCATCAAGTTCTTTCAAATTCCACTTTGCCAGTGGAGATCCGCCATGGCCAGGCCACGTCACTGCTGAGGAAAGGCAGGGGAGGTAACGCTCACAGCTCACAGAGCTGCCCGTTGTCCCATGGGCCAGCATAGCATCCTTCCCTGGCATGCAGGAGGGCAGCGCCTCTGTTCCTGTCTTGCTTTTTGGATGAAAACCCCCAGGAGGTGGGTCCTGATGAGGTTTCAAGCCTTTTTCCCCACCTGCTTGTGCAGGACCCACACGTGAAGCTGCACTTTCAGTACAGACTTGCTGCTGAAATGCGATGTAGGGAATGCGGCAGCCCTACACAGCATCCCCCCTCCCCACAGGGGTCAGACAGGCTCCCCCAGCCCAGAAAACCACTTCTCTCCCCTCTCTTGACAGCCCTCTGCTGCTTTCTCCTCCCAAGATGGGCGCTGCCAGTAATAGCAGGGAAAGTCACATCCAAGCTGGGAAAATAACATGTTATTTTCCCAGCTGTGATGTCAGAGCTTGTCACGCTCGCCAGCTCAGCAGCCGGGCAGGAAGAGCACGCCTGGACGTCCCCAGATGGCCACTGGGCCTGACTGTGCCCCTGGGGGCTGCAAAAATGTTCCCCTTTTTGATGGCAGCTCTCCTTTTCTTCCCAAATGAGTGGGAAGGGGGGGACATCCCTGCTGCCAGGATGGGGCTGCCCGCTGCCCTGTGACTGTGCTGGGCACTGCAGGATGCAGCACGGTCAGTGCATCACTCCCAGCCCTGGAGAGCATCTCTGCTCCCAACCTGAGGACACCCATCTTGGGGACATCCCAAATCGGGTCCTTCCCCATCCTTGGCGGTGTGGAGCAGCATGGGTTAGAAGGTGTTTTCTTTCTTCCCTCCTGTTTCCACCCTAGTTTTGGAGCAGGTTCCACTCTTTGAGTCATCCCAGCATCCCGGCCAAACACTGGAGTTTGAGCCCTAGAGACAGAGGGACCCACAACCCATCCAGGCACGATGGGAGAGAAACCCACTGCCCAGCCCAGAGCAGGCACTCGTCTCCTCCTCACCTCCCGAAACACCATCAGAGGCTATTTCCCTGGTTCTTTCCTTTTCAATAAGCCCCAAGTCTGCTCTTAAAATGCACTAAAACAAAGACGAAAGCGGAAGGCTCAAATCCTCTTAACCCATCCCCACCACCCAGCTCGCCCCTCCGGCCCGGCACCGTGCGGGGCAATGTCCTCCGCTCCCCACCTTCACAACAAGGTACCGACAAACCCCCCCACGTCCTTCAGAGGCACTTAATCCATTACAAATTCCACAAAGCCTGGCTTGGGGAAGCGCTGGGCCAGAAGAGCAAACAAACAAGGCAGGAATAAAGCCCGGCTCTCAATGAGCGCACCCAGCGCGTGGCTGGGGTTTTATTTCTTTCCCCACTTCTCTTCCAGCCGACCACCTTTTTTTTTTTTTTTTTTTTTTTTTTAATGATTGCATTTCACTTGCCGCCCCATAACAAAGCCATCACCTCCGCCGTGACTCGGGGAAGACGAGTTACAATTACAAATTACCACCACAATTAGTGCTAGTTCTTAGAGAAATTAGAAAGGGGAGCAGGAGGCTCGCGTGCGATTGATTGCTATTCATCCTGCTTTATGGTGACCTTGCTCTGGAGACGATGATATTCCTTCAGCCTGGAAACAGGATTTAAAAAAAAAAAGGAGAAAAAATTAATTGTAAATTAACAGTAATAACACACATTTCCTTTCAATTAATTTAAGCAGAATGAGGGGGCGTGAAGAGCAGGCGTTTGTTAAGGAACGTACAGTTTAATTATTTCTTTTTTTTCTTTTTTTTTTTTTCCACGAGATAATGTAATTAATTTATCTTAGTGGGGTGGGGGGACATGGCAGATCAGGGAGAACAAAGCAGTTAACAGGCAATGGAAAAATTAAGAGCCCATTATGTAAATGTGGCACGTTTTACAGCCCTGGAGTTGGGGTGGGGGGAGTATAGCGGGGTCTGAGAAATAAGTTAAATATCAAGACCGGCTGTGTTGGGAAGGCTGTAATTAGTTGGTGGTGGGCCAGGAGGAGACTTTGATGCACCCTCAAAGCCCAAGCCAGGAAGAGGAAGAACCCCAGGGGTGCTGGGAGCATTTTTCCACCCCCTTGGGGAGCATCCCGCCTCGACCCCACAGACCTCAGTGAGTTGATGTTGATGAAGCCGGTGGCATCAGCAGGCTCGTAGTCCCCTTGCACGTTCATGCTGTGAAGAGAAAGGCACCGTCACTGGATGGGAGGTCCTGGGGGGCTTGGGGCTGCCTTGTGGGAAGGGTGAGGACACAGGTGACCCCAGAGCTGGCTGCTCCCCTGGGCCAGTGCCCACTGCTGCATCAGTTGCTGGTGGATGTGGGGAGCTCAGGGCAGGGTCCCCACCAGGCCTCATGGCCTCAGGAGCAGCAGAGCCACCCCAATGGCCATCCCTGAGATCCCCAGGCCCTGCTAGAGGCACAGTCCCAAATTTCCTTCCATGGTCCCCCAGGTGCATCATCACCCTTCCTCCCTGCTGCTCTGGCATCAAGCAGGGGTGTTTCTTGTCCCAGAGCTGTCATCCAGGTCCAGCTGTCCCTGCCCCACGCCAGGCAGGGATGTTGTCCTGGGCAGGGAACAGGGTCCTGGGCAGGGGACATTGCCCCGGGCAGGGTGGTGGTGCTGGAGAACTGGTGCCCAGCACTGATGGGGTTCATGGCTATGGCAGCCAATGCCTCAGTGCAACACCAAGCACATCGCCCTCCCCAAAAGCAGCAGCCACCCACCAAGTCCCAACTCCGATGGTTTCCTACATCCCCAAAACACACGGCTCATTTCCCAGAAACTGCAAACCTTAAAGGAGGAAGGAGGGGGAATAAAGAAGGAAAAAAAAAAGAAAGAGTTTACAATGATTTTACCTCCCCTGACGGGCTACAGAAAAACCTCTGTGCTTTTATTTTTGCTCATTCGAGTGGTTCTGACCTGCTCTATAATTACGTTACTTTCTACCTACTGTGCAGAGGCATTTCCACACAGCTCTGCCTCTCACAGCTTTCTCTTGGGTTCCTGTGACGCCGTCACTCAAAGGCTTTCAAACCAGCGATGTAGAAATCAAAAAGAAAAGGAAAATGGTTGGAGACGCAGGGAGAATAAGTGCCCCTGCTTTTCTCTCCCTCTCTCTTTTTCCTCCATCCCCCCCCCCCTCTATCCTCCTTTTTTTTCTTCCCTCTTTTTTTTTCTTTTTTTTTCTTTTTTGTAATACTTTATTCATTTAATCTCTCCAAGTGAGAGCGCGAAGCATAATGAAGGGTTGGGACGGATTATTAGGAGCTGTTGATTTTGAGGGGGAGGGAAGGGGGGAAAAAAAGCCAGAGAAGAGAAAGAGAGAAGATAATTTGACATTTACTCCGACTGATCTAAACTCATTCGGGTGTATTTATGGCTTATAAAGTGTTTAGAGAGATTGAAAGGGGTTGAGGGAGGGCTGGGGGGGAGCGAGTGAGCAAGAGAGAAAACAACATGAAGAAAAAGGAAAAGCTGGAGGAAAAATAATATTGACTTGAAAACAGGGCTCGTGCTTCTGCTGGGTGGGTGGCTGAGAGGACGGCACCACTGGTGTCACTGGGGATGGGACAGGATGGTATGGGATGGAGTAGGACAGGATTGGAAGGGATGGGATGGGAGGGAGTGGGATGCAATAAGATGAGATGTGATGGGGTGCTTGCTGCCCCCACCCCTGCCCACCCTGACCCGCTCACCTCACCAGCTCCTCGTTGTACAGTGACCGTGGGGACTCCCTGCCCAGGATGTAGACCTGGCCCTTGAAGACGGAGAGGCGGACGGTGCCCACCACGGCCTCCTGCGAGCGCCCGATGCACTGCCGCAGGAACTCACACTCGGGGCTGTGCCAGAAGCCTGTGGGCAGGAGAGAGACAGGGTCAGTGGGGGCATGGGGCGCTGGGATGCCCATGCAGGGTGGTACCCCCAGGCTAAGTCCTGCAAGACAGACCCTGGGTAATTTCCAAGGGAAGGGATGCAGTTGCAGGGCTGGGAGAGGGAAATGAGGAGCTGGGACACCCAGGTTCAGCTCTGAGGGATGGAGACCTCATGTGTACCCCCTTCCCCTTGGTGGTCCTGGGGCTCCCACCTGGGAGAGGAGGCTGGAACCAGTTGGTGGAGAAGAAGCAGTAGGGCCATTCTCCTTCCGGCTCCACCAGGTGAGGGTGGTCATGGAAACCAAGAACTTTAAGTTAGTATAAAACTGCTACTCAAAAAGCACCATTTCAGGAAGGTCAGGTGGAGACAGACAGATGGACACAGAATTTGGGGAGGATGAGTTCCCAGCCTCTCAGGAAGGGGATGAACTGTTCTCCTCTGGAACAGGCAGGGCAGGGATCGGCCCCAAAGGGCCAACCCCAACCATGGTCTCTGTCTGGGGGGACACAGCCCCCATAGCACTTCCCTGGGAAGGGAAATTCCCCCAGCCCCAGCAGGGCAGACCCTCGAGCCCAATCCCACACCCCATCTCAGCAGGATGCAGAGCAGAGAGCTCCCCCAGGTAACACAACTGACTGGCTGACTCCAGGGCTGTATTGGGCTGCATGTTGGGGCATAGATGTCTTGGCAGCACCGGGAGGGGGGGGGGTTCACCTCCCCAGCCCTTCCTGGGACAGCAGGGCTCTGCTTTCACCCACTGCTCAAGGTTTGACTCAGTCTGCCCACACCACTGGAGCACGAGGCTGGTGGGAAGCAGGGAATCTGTGTCAGCACCCATGGCAAGCTCCATCTGACCATGACCGTGGCAAGTACCTCTCCCTCCTGTCCCAGCTCAGGCTGGGACAGCAGCCCCCCAGCACCCCAAGACCCCAGCAGTCAGCCTGAAGCCCAGGCTGGGTGTTGGGGTGATGTGCGGTCACATCATGGCCCCACAAAGTGCATCCTGAAGGAGCAGCCATAGGTGTTCCTGTCCATCGAGGCCACCACGGGTGCATGGAGGGAGGGACCGTGGCCCTGCCTGCTGCCCTGTACCCCCCTCCTGTCCCTAAGCAGGATAATTAGCCAGGGAGCCCTTGGAGACCTGGAATAAAGCCTAGGAGATTGAGAAGGAGATAGAGCCAGAGAGAGAAAGAGCCCATTCACCACCCTCCGGTCATCCCCAGGTTTTATCTCTCCCATCGCCCTCCCGCTTGCACACCGGTGCCCTCTCACCTTTCCCTTCCCAGCTGGGCTCCAGGGCCGAAGCCATTAAAGAAACAAACAATTTCTTTTGTTGTTTGGCCTCGCCAGCCCCTGAGTGTGGCTGTGTCCTGCAGCCTTGTCCCCGGGATCTGCGTGGCCCTGCTCTGAGGCACGGCATCGAAGCCCTGCAACCCCTCACCAACAAAACCACCTCCTTGACCCAGACCCCTCTCCACTGCCCCAGCATAGGGTGTTCAGGGACCCCTTCCCCACAAGCAACACTGCCATGCAGGATGTGACACCGGCACTGGGCAAATACACCCCTTTTTTTGGTAGCCACGCTCCAGGTACAACTCCTCAAACATAGGGATCAATATGGGATGGTCACATCACCATAAAAATAAACCTGAGACACGTTAAAATAATAACCAGCTACTTAAATCTCAGCTCTGACAGCTCCAGGTGCAAGGAAGCACCCCCCCCCTCGCCCCCTTCCCCACTGGAAGCGATCCCCCTTAATGACCTTTCCGCCTTGTAACCCTCATCCTGCCCTAATCACGGTGTGGGCAGGGGGACAATGGCATTTCCGCACCTGGCTGTACCTGCCAGGATGGGAGCTGGCTTCAAAGCCACCCCTCCACAATGGGATCAATGGGGAGAGGGGGAAGATAAACGCTAATTCTCCTAAAATCAGGGACTAGTAGCAATAATGAGGTGTTAAAGGAAGGTGAGCTTGAAAGTCTGGCCTCCGGCATGGGGACCCACGGGTGCTGTTTGCACCCTGTTGGAGTGGTTCCTTAGATTTGGGCTTGGCTGCCAGGAAAGTCTAGGACCATGTTGAAAATCCTCAGGGATTCAACATCTGGAGCCAGGGAAACAGCAGCTTTCACCTGGCAGTGATGGGAAGGGTGATGTGAAATCACAAGTCTTCTTTAATCTGGTGGCTTCACAACAAGCAAGTGGTTAGAAACAAACAAACAGGTTTATGCTTAAACTGAACAAAAAAAACCCCATCAAAATAAAGGCAGCCGAGGACAAAGACTAATGAAAATAGCCAGAGGCAGGGGTAGCATCAGAGAGTGAATTAAGGCAGGGGCTGTGGTTCAAGTGGAAGGTAGCTGAGACTCCTGCAGCCCCAGAAACCCTTACTCTGCCAGGGCCCTAAAAGATGGTATAAGCAGCAAAGGGGCTCAGGCATTAAATGCCAGTTGCTGAGGAAGATGCAGGAGGGAACATCCTTAGAGGGAAAGGTGCCGAGGATGAGCACAGGCATCAGAAACTGCAGGGGAGAAGACAGCCTGACCCAGCCCTGCTTGATCTGCTGCTGCCCAAAGCCTGAGCTCCCAGAGTTAGGTTATTTCCAGGTTATTTCTTCCCATGGAAGATCTCATGAGAATCTTCTCAGCCCTTGCAGTTAAAGAGAAACACCTGAAAAGTGATGAGAGGTTGAGAAACCAGGAAAGATCAAAGTATTGTTTCGCTGAGGGGCAGGAAATCTCCCTGGTGTGGGGTCCCCAGGGATGTCAGCTCCCAACCAGGCAGGGGATGGAGGAAGAGCCGGGGCATGGGGCACACCACTGTGCTTGGAGCTGTGCAGCAGGCACCCAGCTGTGGGCAGTGGGGTTCTGAGCCTGCCTACAGCATTTCGGGCTGATCCTGCTTCCTTCAACTTAGCACTAGTGACCGAGGTGGGGTTGATCCATGGAACAGACCTCAGGGCAGTGCTGATGTCACCTCCTAGGGCTGCCATTGCCAGCCCCCCTCATGCCTGGCAGCCTCCTGGCCCAGAGGGCTGTTTCCTGGAACTGAGCTGAGAGCCCTCAAACTCAGCCCACTAGCGTGGCTGAGCAGATCTCAGTTGGAGCCACTGGGTGCATCACAGTGGGAAGGGCAAAGGGCTTCATTTCTGTCCCTAACTGCCAGTTCAAGCCAGCATTCCCTTGTCCCTTAGGCTCCCAGCCCCCCCAGGCAGTGCTGTCCTCACCCAGGCCCAGCGATGCTGGAGGCTCCTCTGGCAGCCCCCGGCAAAGCCACAACCCGCAGTGCCGCTGTGTGGGCTGCACATCGCATAGCATGGCCAGGACCCTTCTGTCCCCCTCTGCAGGCCCCCAGGCCCTGGGAGCCAGGACTACAGCACCTCCAGAGCCCCCCACGCCACGCACCCCTCTGCTTGTCCCTGCCAGGGCAAGAAAGATCTCGGGCTCCAAGCCCCACTGCAGGGATGGCCATGCCAGGAGATGGGTGAAGCTGTTGAGGGGTCTAAGAAAACAAGTCTCGTGAGGAGTGGCTGAGGGACCTGGGGGTGTTGAGCCTGGAGAAAAGGAGGCTCATGGGGAGACCTTCTTGCTCTTGACAACTCTCTGAAAGGAGGTTGGAGCCCGGTTGGTTTGGTCTGGGCTTCCAAGGAGCAAACAACAGGACAAGAGGAAACAGCCTCAAGTTGTTCCAGAGGAGGTTTATGCTGGACCTGAGGAACAATTTCTTTGTGGCAAGGGTTGTGAAGGGCTGTCCCAGGCTGCCCAGGGCAGTGGTGGAGTCCCCAGCCCTGGAGGGGTTGTAAAGCTGCGGAGATGTGGTGGTGAGGGCCATGGGTTAGTGGTGCCTTGGCAGTGCTGGGTTAATGATTGGACCCGATCTTAAAGATCCATTCCAATCAAAAGCATTCTATGGATGCCTGTGTGCTCCACAGCCCGGGGTGCTCTGGTCCCTGTGGAGCAGGTAGAGAGACAGAGTTGTCAGAGGGGAGGGCCGGGGGAAAGGCAATGTAAAGGGAATAAAAGCGCTGTGAATCACAGCCTGTAAGATATCCAAATGTGTTGGGTGGGACAAAGAGATGGCACTAGGCTGGGAGACATGTGGGGAGCATCCTCCACCAGCAAGCCCTCCTGGAAGGCAGCATTGTGTCCCAAAGGCAGGCGTGGAGCCCTCTTGGCAGGAAAGCAGGCAGAGTGCAGGGTTGAGCTCAGCCCTCGGCATGAGCAAACCCAACTTTTCCTCCATGAGTAGCCTCAAAATCCACACCAGAATTCTACAGCCCCAAGCGCATGTATCAGCAGGAGCTGCAGCCTCCAGTAGCAATGAGGGAGAAGGAGGAGGAAGGCTGGGAGGATGCAGCAGCGGTAACGCTGGGCTGAAGGACTGTACGTACCGTTGTACACCAGCTCGGAGAATTTCAAGGCGAGCCCCTGCTTGATTTTCCGTACTTCCCGGTCCATGGTGAAGGCCTCGATATCTAAATGCGCATGGTATAGGATCGTTCCCGCTGGGGTCTCATAGATACCTAGCCATTTTTCCAGGCAGGGGGAAAAGCAGAAAAAGAGAGAGAAACAAATGAGACCAAAACTGTCAGCAAATGACAAAAAATAATGACTTGGCTGACAGAAGGAGCTGTGGTCGAGCGCATTCAGTCCCAGCTCGCTGTAAAATGCATCTGTCATTATATTCATGCTGGGGCCGAGACAGTCCACTCCGCACCTTGCGGAGAAAATGTCTAGATTCCCCTCTTTGAAGAGGCACTCTGACGAGGCTAAATGACAGGGTTTGGGAACCGATCCCCCCACCGATCCGTGCCCAACGGTCTGCGGCTGAAAACCTGTAATTAAAGGAACGACGCGGGGCACAGGCACGGGGAGCGGAGGGCCTGAAATACCCTCCTCTCCCCTCGGCTGGCGAGAAAGAGCCCCCGCATCCGCTGCGAAGCAATGAGGCTACCTGGGGGCTGGGAGGGCAACCTCATCTGGGGCTGGCAGGGCCCCCCCACTCCCTTCCTGCCCGCCCCCCCAGTTGCACGAGGTCTGGGGATGGAAGGATGCTTAATTATTTTGGCGATGGGAGCTAACACCGCAGGCAAGCCGCTCCCTTTGTTCCGGCTGCTTGGGGCTTATTTGCAGCATAACGTGTTTATTTGGTGTTTAAATAAGAGGGTGGCCATGCGGTGCTCCACTCCAGGTCGCATTGGGTGGAAAACTGGTGGGGAAAATGCTGAACTAGTCTGGCAGCAACCATGACGTTGGGTATGGCTGTAACCTGCCCATGGCCAGGGCTGCTCCAGCAGCATGTCCCTGTCCCTTGACCACCCACCGGACTGTCCCTTCCCAGCACCCAGCGTCTGTGCTGTGGCATGGCCAAGGGAATGGCAAAGGCCACCCACATGCTGGGTTTTGCTAGCGCACCAAGAAACCCTATAAGAAACCATCCTCACTGAAGTAGATGTGTCCTCAACCATCCCCAGCCCTCATGGAGCACTCAGGGGAACTCAAACCCACACTGAGCTCTGCCTGCCCAGTGCCTCGGAGAGTGGCAGAGGCTTGAGCAGGGTCCCATCCTAGGGTGGCCACAGGTCCCATGGTTACAACACAAGTCCTATCTACTACAGCAGCCCAAGCCAATTCCATCAAACCTCATCTCTACCAGGGTCCGTGATCTCAGCATCCTACAGGCAAGGGATGGTTCTCCACCCCAAAGCACAGCCACCCCCTCCTTTCAGGCCACCCCAGGGATGTCACAGCCCAGTCCCTGCGGGCAGGTCACTGGGTGCTCACTGAGCACTCATCCCCACAGGGCTACAGAAGAAGACATCCAAGTTAATACAAAACATCGGCCATCCTCACGGGGACAGCAATGACACAGAGGGCTGTGTCAGCCCCTGACCGCAAAGCCAAGCCCACCACTAACAAAATTAATACTCCCCCTCCTTTCCCTAAAGCCAGTTTGAGCTGACTAGAGGTTTGGGTTCATGTCTTGACATCCCCCCCCCCCAGTCCATCTGCTTGCACTCCTGCCCATCCCGTTCGAGCCGATGCTAGAGGACCGGGGATGGGAGCGTGCCTGGGGAGGGGAGCTGACAGCCGCGCTCCCAGCCTTGCCGAGGAGACAAGAGACACCTTCAAAGTGACACTCGCAGTGTCTCCAAGTGTCTATTTTCATCTCCCCGTGTTTACAGAAAAAAGACAGAGGTGTCAGCACAGCAGCCTGGCAAAGCTTCAATCACCCCGTAATTACTGCTGGGGAAGGTGGGGGACCAGAGCAGGGGGGGCACATGGAGGAGGGGGCAGCCAAGGAGACAGCTGCCGCTGCTTAAAATTTTCTAATTTGTAACCTCGGCTGTCAGTTCACCTCCATCCGAGCAATTTTGCTGTGCTGAGTGCAGGCTGTCACTCCTGATGACATCCACGGGACAGGATGGGATGCGGTGGTTTCCCAATGGAGAGGGGAGAGCGATGCTGCCTAGGGGAAGGTGCTGCCCAAATTTCTACCGCTGGTCCAGGGCTGATGCTGAGCATGGCCAGGTATGGGTTCATCGCAGGGAAGGGGTTTTCCACTTCCCTTCTCCACCTGCCCAGCACATGGAGAGGAGAAAAAGGGAAAAGGAAGGAGAGAGCCAAGGGGGAGAAAAGCCCCAGCCGAAGGCAGCACTCGGCTCTTTTGGCAGCGGCCGTCCCCTCCTTCCTGCTTCCTCCCCACTGATTTCATTTACTTCACTTAATTAGCCCCCCTTCGGAGTTAAAAAGATAATTTGATAATGAGGATGTGAAAAGGCAGGAGAGGCAGTGCCACACTCCTGCTTGCAGCCAAGAGCCCCCCCAGCTGGCTGCAGCGCGGCTCCCCGGCACCCCATAATTACCCACCCTCCTCCCACTAAAACAAATATGGCAAAATTGAGTTAATAGGACTTAAAAGGCTGGCGGGGGCACACTCAGCTCGCCCCTCACCCATTAGGCCTTAACGAAGTCCAATTAGGAGCTTAGTAAAAATCGATACAAATGAATTTTTCTCTGGGTCCGGGAGGTGAGGGAGAGGAGGCACCTGGCAGGCGCCTTCACTGCCACCTCCGCAGCCGGGGAGGGCTCTCGCTGTGCTGCTGCCAGCCCATGCCTCAGTTTCCCCTGCAGAACAGGGGTCCCTGGGGAGAGGTGATCCCTGTGCTGCCCTGAGGAACCTCCAGAGCCATCAGGACCACTACTGGCACTTCAGAGATCATCTCCTCCCTCCTGTGAACCCTGATCCCATCTCCTGCTCTGTTGACCCAAACCCCATTTAGGGTCCAAAACATTCATGGCCATGTGGTGGTGGGGCCACCTTGGCTGCCCTGCACCCTGAAGCCCCCAAGGGGAGGCAGGTACCAGCCACATCCTCCTCCTCTGGCCCCCTCCTGTCCCATCTCTCCATCTCTCTGAGCAGATTTCTAGGAGGCTTCTGTTAATCCCAAGGAGCAAAAGCAGGGGCAGGATCCTGCTCAAAGCACAGGAGAAAACCCACCACCAAGTGTCATCCCAAGGTGCACGCACCCCCGCTGTCCCCAGAAAGCCGGGTCCTCCTGCATCTGCCAGCGCACAACCACGGCAGCGATTGCATGGCAATGTCACGCAGGAGACAGACATGACAGTTAAATGGGGTTTAGAGAAATTATTAAATGCTGGAAGGGTCACTAGAGCGTGTCAGTGGCTCTTAAAAAAATAAAATAGATTTTGACAAATTACTCAGCATCCTGCATGCAAATGCGCAGGCTGGTGGGTGCGGTTTGGGGTTGTGTTTGGTTTGGGTTTTTTTCCTTCTTTCGGTTTTAATTCGATTATTCAAACTCAGATCAAATGATTTGGGGTTTTGTTTCTCGCTTTTCATGGCTGATGCTTTTTCAAAGGGGCTGGTGCCTGGCAGCGGGGAGGGAAACTGCGGGTTGGGTCTTATCAAAATATTTGCTGACGCCCTGCCCAGAGGGCAAGTTTAAAGAAGGGAGAGTCTAATTAGTTATTAAAGAGATTTAAAACAAGAGAGCAGGGGCAAGGAGATGGGAAATGATGACAAGCCATCTTGTTACTTAGTTCTGCACAGGGCAGCTCGCTGCCTCCAGAGATTTCCAATGAAGCTGATCCTAATGGATGATCAATATTAAGAGTCACAGCCTCAAAACCACACTGATAAATCAAAGAACTGGCTTTAAAAAACCCTCAGTGACTTGCATTGGCCTCCTGTGCCTTGTACCTGTGTTACAGAGCCTTGCACCCTCCAGGACCTCCTGTGGACATCCTCCCACGTGAGCCCACAGCTTTTTGTTTTTCCCACCGGAGCTGGTCTCTGGTGGAACAGGGACCCCAGGACTGGTGCAAACAGTGGCACTGGCAGCAAGTGGCAGCTGCCTTCATTAGAGAGCAAGGAGATGTCCCCACTGCAGGGAAATCTCGGTGAAAAGCTGATCGGGAGGGAGAGGTTGAGGGCTGCTGGTATGACCTGGACCAGAGCACCCGCCACATCCCACCAAGCTTTTCTCTATTTTTGTTGGTTTTAGGGCAGGCGTGGCACCACCAGTGAGTGACTGCTCACCTCTGGACTTCATCCCAACGAAGCGGTTCTCCACGATGTCGATGCGCCCAACGCCATGCTTGCCCCTGTTGAGAAGAAGGGAGGTTGCAGCAGCTCCAGCCCCGCAGCAGGATGCAGGCGGCCACAGGAGGTGGGTCAGAGGCAGGGGGACAATGGGGAACAAACCCCAAATGACAGCATGGTCACCCTGTTGATCCTCAGTAGTGACCCCCAGATGGAATGGGTGACAAGAAGATGGATTTGCTCTCCTTTTCCCCTCCTCTTTGCTGTGCCACCAGTCTCTCCATCCTCAGGCAGCCATGGCACTTGAGCCACTGGAAAATAAACTGGGCAAGGAGACAGGCCATGCTGCAGCTGTATTCCTGATGGCCAAAGTCATTTTAAAACCACTTAATTAACATTTAAATAGTGAACTACATGGAAAAGTTCATTCCCATTCAGCACCAGGGAGGGTAAAGACAGAAGCACAAAGGAGATTTGCCAGGGACTGTGTGGCACTTGGCACAGGGTGGGAGGAGCAGGTGCCCTCATGGGTGCTGCCATACTTCTGGGCAAGCCCCTGGGGATGGCTCTGCCCTGGTGGCAGCAGAAACCAGGCACAGGGTAACACAGGACAGAAATCCCCAAAGGAGCTGCTGCTACAGATGCAGAGGGAGGACAGGACCTGGCCAGCATGTCTCTGTGCACCACAGAAGTTGACTCTCCACCCAAAAGGGACACTGAGTCCTTTTGGACAGGGAGGGCGAGGCAATGATCCAGGATGTGGGAGCTGGGGGTCCAAGATTGAGCTGGGATCCAAAGGGTGCCCTGCAAGCAGGAGGTGCCCCAGGGGCTCAGGGCAGAGCAGCTGTCACCCAACTGGAGGGTGTTAATAAAACCTTTTAGCCCCCTCATGCACAGGGAGCGACACCCTGAACACCTCTGTGCTCCTGGCCTTGGTGCCCAGCTTGGCTTGCTGGCATGAATGACCCAACCAGGATGGTCCCGTTCTCATGCTGCTGACCACCATCCCTGGGCTCATCAGGACAATCTGGCTGTGAGCACCCCACTTCCACCCCACCCTGGGGACCCCGGGGACACTGCCTTGCCCCTGGTGCCAGCTGGCGGGCAGGTGGCAGGGGACAGCGTGGCACTCACGCGATGTCATTCAGGTACACGAAGAGCTCCAGGGCCGAGCAATGAGTGGCTCCATCCCCGGCGTTGGTGACCTTCACAGGGACACCTGCGGAGGCAGGGAGGGAGAACAGGGCAGGATCAGTCAGTGCCAGCATCCCCCTGGAACGTCACCCCGCGGGCATTAAATAGATGTGACAGATATGAACTCTAAATAACTTCTTAAAAAGGCATATCCAAGCCGGTGCTGGGGGGGAGGCGAGGGGAGGGGGAACCCACCTCGGGAGGGGAGTGAAATAAATAAATAAATAAAGGCCATAAAAACGTCCCCCTCCCTTTTCCCCTCTCGTCTCCCTCTCTCTTTTTTAGGGCCTGTGAAATTGCAACCAGGCCCTTAACTAATTGAATTTCACGCTCGGCAATTGTCTTACGGCGCAGCACCTTCTGTCCCACCAGCCCCTGCCATGGCGGGGGGGCTGACAAATGCGTCCCCCTCCCATCAGCAGCACGGGGGGGTGCCTGGGGAGGGACCCCCACACCGGGGCACGGCTGCTCGCACACGCATGCACACGCACCCCGCGGCGGGGGGCTCCCCGCCAT
>VZZY01017392.1:64490-118430 GCA_013400335.1 Eurystomus gularis
CTCCTTTTTCCCTTAATTTTTTGGTTTTTTTTTAAAGGGCACTGGGCAAGAGCAAGGAAGGCGGAGCGGGGGGTGGGGGGGGGGATGCTGAATAGAATGAAGCATTTTTCTTTAGCGGTGTGAAATGAGCAATAAATGTATTAGGAAGCTGACAAGGGGGCTGCGGGGCCCACAAAGAAAAGCGGTGCGGAGTTGGAGGCTAATCCCCCCTCCATCTGCCCTCCTCATTACCATTGAACGCACTATCAGTTGCCAATCAGCCTCAATGCCTCCCTTTCTAGTCTTTATTATTGAGGCGCCCGCAAGAGCCCTGGCTAGTGATGGGGGCTGTCAGCTCCCCCCCCCAGCCCCCCTTAAACCCCCTATTTTCCAGGGGTTTATAAACTCAGTTGTAAATTGCTATTAAATGTAACTCGCGGCAATAATGAACCTTAAGCTGCTTCTCGGNATGAACCTTAAGCTGCTTCTCGGCGCGGGCCCCCCCCCCCGCGCCCTCCCCTCGCCCCAGCTCTTTCTATTCGCATCCTCCGCCGGGGTATTGGCCGGGGTCCGCTCGGCAGAGAGCCGACGTTGTCGGGGCTGTTGTTGGCGAAAGCTGCTTAGCCTTTAAAATAGTTAATAATTAGATTAAAACTTCAAATAAATTAACTAGGGGCTGAATGGGCTGTTGGAGGGGGGGCTGATCCTCGCAGGGGGATGGTTATAATGGAGCAGGGATGCTGGTGGTGGGGAGGGGGTGCCCCTTCCAAGCCTGGGCTGGGCTCGCTGCTGCTGCTGCCAGGGTAGATGGTGGCACAGGGATGCCCATGGCTGGTGGAAGTGGGAGATGCTGCCCCAAGTCCCCTCTCTGGGTGATGGCTCCAGGGTTGGGCTCTGCCTTGTGTCCCCTGGGATGGGACAAGATGTCCCTGTCTCTTCCATGTGATGCTGATAGCACCACTGGCCAAGTCCTGCTGGAGCAACTTCCCAGCTATGACACTGGCCAGGGCCACCTGCACATCCCCAGGGCCACCTGTGGCCAAGCTGCAGGACATGGACTCTCTGCCCACTGCACCTCGATGCCTGGGGTTGGGGCTCAGACCCCTCTCTACTTTCATGGGGGTCCCAGTGAGCCCCACAAGATGTACCCAGATGCTCTGCACACCTCAAAGAGCCCCAGTGTGCTACAAGCACCATCCCAAGCTCTGATGCCAAGAGTTGGGGCTCACCCCACCTGTCCCCACCCCAAGGATGGTCCTGGCTGCCAACAGTCCCTGGTCCTGGCCGGGGAGCAGGGTTCAGCTTCCAGGGGCTGGCTGCGAGAAGACGCTTACCCTGCTCAAACTCGATCTCCAGCACGTCCGGTGTGTCAGGAGAAGTGGCTGGATCGCGGGTCTTCGTGTAGAGCCCGGGGGGGGCCTGATTCTAGCAGGGGAGGGGAAGAAAGAGAAGAGGGAGAGTCAGTGACATTGGCACGGCCAACACTGCCAGCAGCCCCCACCCCGGCACGCATCCCCCATCCCCAAATGCAGGGCCGGCACGGCACAACACCGGCGCTTACCGGGGCCCTGGAACAAAGGGGTTGGAAGAATCAGCCAATGTTTCCCCTCAACTTGATCTCATCCTTTCCTCCGCCGCTCCCACAGCTGGAGGCAGGATGGCTGCGGAGGAGGCAGCGAGGCAGGGGAAGGCGGGTGATGGCAGCGGGCAATGGCAGCGGGCGGGTGCCCGCACGTCCCCGCACCGCGCCCGGCCTCATTCCGCACAGACCGAAAAAACTAATGAGGAGGCCTGACCCCAGCAGGTGCTCCCGCCGCACCGGCTCTTTCATGGTGTCCCCGGGGTTAATACACACGGGGGAAAATAGAGGAACAAAGCAAAAACCCATTTCAGAGCACATCAACCTTTATGTATATATTTTTTTTTCTAGATTCATAGGAAAGAGGCATCTTATCTCTGTCAGAGCCAGGCCACCAGAGGCTCGGGTGCTGGCGATGAATTGCCGCAATTCAAGCATGTGGCAGAAGAAGAGGAGAAAGAAATAGAATAATGAAAAATAAAAAAGTAAGTGCTTTGCAATTTTGTGTGTCCCCTTGGCACTCATGCATGATGCGACTGCCCGTGCTGACCCCAAAACACTTTCAGACCAGCGTTTGCAAACTCCTGTCTCTAATGGGACCCCCCCCACCCAGCGGCAGCTCCAGGAACTGGAGAGGTGGGAAACTGAGGCAAAAAAAAACCAGCAAAGTGATTGCTTTAAAAAATTTTTAAGTTTTTTTAAGTGAAAGTTAATTTCTTTGCAGAAGTAGTTTTCACCTAAAATTTTAAAAAATGAGCAATAAGCCTTTTAGTAAAAAGTTGCTTTTTTGTTGTTGTTTTGTCCAAGAAATTGCAAAGTCCCACCACTGCCAGCCCCCGGGACCGTCCCCTCCCTGCCGGGGGACCCTCCTTGCCTCACCCCAAACCCCACTGTGCACATCCCAGTCGCAACTGCAGCTGAATCCCAGGAATACAGACATAAGTACCACCACAAACCCCCCTCAGGTTCCCATTCTATCTCACTTTTGCCCCTTTCCCTTGTTTTAAACCAGAGGCGCTCGCGGCGCGTCTCCCCCGTGCCCCCCGCACGCACACACGCACACATTACACGGGCTGCGGATTTCAATTTTACATCGTCTGGCCTTTCCTAGCCCTGATCACACTTATTAACTAGACAAACTCATGAGAGATGATGAAAAACTTTGAGTTCAAAAGGAAAGATGGGGGGCGGGAGGGGAAAAAATGCCAGAAAGTATTAAAAACTCTTTACTAAACATTGGAAGTCAAAGTCAGGTAGTTTCCAATTTTCCGAGCCAACTATGAAAACCCCTATTAAATAAAATAACTAAATAGAAATAAAAGTGACATTTGGCTTGCATTCCATCATTACGGTGCGAGTCTGTCCTCTTTTTATTCTCTCTCCTAAAAGCACAGTTCAAATGACAAATAGTTTGTTGCAGTGTATCAATGCCTTCTATTTATCCCTCCCCGCAGGGGGGCTAGTCCTGCAATGTCATCTTTAAAGGGGAGAGAGGGGAGGGGAAAAANCAAGAAGAGAAGAAATTGGAAGCAAATGGTCCATGAAGTAAACCATGATGCAGAGCTATCGATGCCGCAAATGGTTTATTCATCCGGCTGATATTGTTGTGCCCGGGACTGAATGAACTCTTTCAGAGTGCCATATGAAGTTAAAGCAAGTAAATTTCTATCTTTCTCCGCATTAGCTGCCTCATTGCCCTTCAATCGGGCCTCACAGAGGCAGAAAATAGCTCAACCATCTGCTTTCAAATCCCTGCGTTTGGCAGGTCCCGGGGGTTTGGGGAGGGGAGCCCGCCATGCCTGGCACCCCGGATCCTGCCACGGCTGCCTTGGTGCCTGGTGTCGCTTCCTGAGCTGGGGAAGGGGATGGTGGTGACACTGCACTCCGGGAAGCCACCTCCCAGTGCTGGTGGAGGGAGAGGTGCCCGAGTGGAGGATGCTCAGGGATGGGGTCAGGGCACTGGTCAGCCCCATTTTCTGAGCTGGCTTTGGAAAGAAGTGGGGTTGACTGAGCTTCAGGTTGAGGGGTCTTCCCCAGGAGGAGAGGTGCTGGGTGTGGAGGGTTGGGTCAGGATGGGGCATGGGGAAGGGCGCAGGTCAGACCCTTGCTAGGTCCACTTAAAGGCACAAAACCCATCCCTGTGCCACCCCTGCTCCTGGAGGAGCAGACCAGCTGGGGGCCTGGCTTTGCAAAGCCTGACCTGCAGACACCCTCCAGAGAGCACCGAAGAGGAGCAGGACCCCCTCTCCACCTTCCTCTTCCTCACGCCCCTGCCGGAGGCACGCGCCAGCCGAGCCGTGGTGAGCCGGCTGCGGGCGCTGAGCTCCAGCCAGCTCCTCTCCCTCTCCACTGCCTCCCCCTCCTCTCCCCGGATTGTCTAATTAGCCCTGATGGATAGTTTAAGTAGCCGCCGAGCGTGGTGACCTGCTGGAGCATGAACAGAGCAGGCAGGGGCCAGCAGCAGCCAGACCACGAGCACTATTCGGAGACAGCCGGTGCTGGACTCACGTGCACCGGAGCGATGTGCCGCGCTCACTGGCCACAGTATCCATCACTGTCGGGCTGCTGGCCCAGTCCGCAGTCAGAGCTGCCCAGAAGCCAGTGGTCCCATGGGTGCCCTTGGGGTGTCCAAGCAGCATCCCACGCTAAGGGAGGCTTTACCTTGCTTTTCCCTGGATCGCGGGGATGAGAAGGTGAGGAGAGCTGGGTGAGCTGGAAGGGTACCCGAGCTGCAGGAACCAGCCTGGACCTCCATCATCCACCATCCCTGCTCTCCCACTAGACCTCATCTGTTTAATTGCTCCTTTATTGCTGCCCCATGACATCGTCCCCGCTGGTGTCACCCTGAAATGGTCCCTTCCTCTATTCATGCCACCGGCGATTAACATGCCGGGAGATGCCGGGATGGGTGGCAGGGCCTCCCCACCACACACAGCCCACCGTGAAATTTCCAATTAGACTGCAAATACACGAGACGCCCCCAGCCCTGTGGCTGCCATGCTGGCCTGGCGGCTGTGATCAATTACCTTGGGGTTCTCCAGGATCCCAGCTTCGTAGCTACAGCAGGCAGGGAAGGAGAGAAAAGTCACAGCAGTACCTGAAATGTCAAGACCCACCAGGACAGCCCCCCACTCCCACCACCCCATGAGGATGGACATAAATATGGATCTCCAGGGGCTTTTAGCAGCAACGTTGTAAGGAGTGCCAGGCTTGGCAGAGCCTGGGAGATGGATGCTGCAAAGTAGGATGCGGACAACTGGGCAGAAAGAGAGACTAGAGGTTTGGAGTCACCCTTGGCCCCAATGTGGTTGGGCAGCCTGGGACTCAAGGTGCAAAGGTCTGTCCTGGCCACACAGGACAGGGGGAATTGGGGCTCCAGGCTCTGGGTCTTCACCCCCCAGGAGCTCCCTGCCCGCCCAGCCTCTTACCTGATGTGCATGAGGTTTTCATCCATGCTCCAGGGTGTCTGGGGTGTCACAGGCACTGGGATCCCGTGTTTCTGCCGGGAGAAGGGGAGCGGGGCTGAGGCAGCCTGTGGGGATAGCCAGCCCCCACCAGCACCGGTTCCTGCTGGGGTCAGCCCCAAAAGCACAAAGTCATAACCCAGGACCACTAGCAAGGTGGCATGGAGCAAGCTGGACACCTGTGTCCCTGCCCCTGGGCAACATCAGCCCTCACCACAAGGGCCACCTCCATGGGACACGGTGTGGCTGGGAGGAACAGCCACTTTAGCCGTGCCACAAGCTGAGAAGAAGCCCCAGAGCACCCCACGAACCCAAGAGATGGAGACATCAGCATAGACATTGCGTGCTCTTTCCAGGTCCAGGTCGGTGCATTCCCTGAGCTGGGCTCCTCAACAAGGGGACATGACACAGGGACATAAGTCCCCAAAAACCACAGGATGCTCTGCAGCCTAAACAAGACTGACATTTTGCCACATGAGGGGACAACACAGGCGTCCCCACAGTCTTGCAGGAACACGTGGCCATGCAGACACACGGCACACAAGCAGCAGGCATTTGCCGGACCGCAAGCACGCCAAGCACACCATGTCGCACACCGACGCACGGCCCTGCACCGGTTGCTGCGCCAGCGCAGCGCAGCACCAAGCCTCGCTCCCTCACAAGGTCACCAGCACGCTCAATTATCTGCTGACATTTCAGTGGGGGAAATTGCCTGTGAAGACGAGGTGAATACGCAGGGGAATTAGTGGGAGAGGCGACGGTGGCGAGCTAGCCACCAGAGCCAGTGGGGATGTCGCCCACCCTGCCAGCATGCTGAGCTGGGATGTCCTGGCTGTGGGAAGACCATGGTGAGCTGGGGATGGAGGTGACAGCTCTGGGTTCCCACTGTGCCTCTGCATGTCCATACAGCATGTTGCTGGGCAGCTCTGGCATTTCAGTGTCATCACAGCAGTGGCATCGGCCAAGGGTTCAGCCAGCAACAGAGCAGCAGAGGCTCCTTGTTTGCTGGGAAGAGGGGAAGGAAATAGTCGTGCTTGTTAAATCATGGTCATCAACCCATCACCTGTAATAGAAGCCAGGTTCTGAGCTACCTCATAAGGCTTCATAGGGACTAATTCAGCCCTGCTCCTGGGGCAACATTGCCATGACCAAAGAGAGATGTTGTTTTCAGGGCACAGCCCTGACGAGCTCTGTCCTGTCTGGCTCTGCCTGTGGTGACAGCTCATCCTGGAGCAGCATCCAGAAGAGCTTCACCTTTCTCACTGAGGTGTTTCAGCCTCAGCTGGCTGGAGGAACAAGTGGCTGCCGGAGCAAGGCTGGCTCCAGTCCCCAGGCAGCAAACCTATGGCAAGAGCTGTGCCACGGATCCCTGCTTTTCCTGGCACCAATGGAGCCCCAAGTATCATTGTGTTATAACTCCCCCAGTACTGAGGTGAGTGCATCCAGGTGCTGAAAGGACCTGGCCACACATCTCCCTCTTCTGAGCATGAAAAAGAAGGGAAACACCCTTTTTTGTAATGCTGAATATAGAGACTGAGAGGTTCCACAAACCCCCAACCCTACCTTTTCTCTTTGAAAGCAGCCCAATCCATTTCATTTCCCTTTTCCTCCTCCTTCCAAACAAACAAACAAAAAACCCAAACAAAACCCCCAAACCCAAAACACATGTTCCATTTTCCATGTAATAAAACCGTGGCGCTCTTAATAACTCCCCTATTTGACAATTTGTTTGGCAACATATGGAAAGCTCTCGTAAACTCGCCCCTTCATAATACAACGGCAGATGGCAAACACAATCCTCAACACGCTGCTCTCGGCGGCCCTAATGGGCTCGGAGGGCTCCTCATCCCACGCCACATCCCTTCAGCTCTGCACCTTGCCTTCCCAGAGATTACCCAGGCAGCCTCGACGGCAGCTATTTTAAAACTGAAGCAATTTTCTGGTTTATGCACAGAGCTGCCTTTTCCCTTTTGATTGATTGAGCCGAGTTGTCAAGCATTTCCATGAAGTCGCGAAAGAAGAAAGGTACCCTGGTGGGCACGTAAAAACCTGATGCAAAACTTCTAATATGTTTTATTGCAACTTGTACTTCAAAAAGGAAGGGACAACAAAGGCAAACGTATTTGCTTTGTCTGTTACGCAAGACGGGGAGCTGGGACGCGTTTCCTTGCAAAGTGAGTTACCATTAATAGCCAGGTAATTATGAGGCTTTTAGAAAAGAAAGAGAAAAAAAAATACAGGGGGGGAGAGACTCCGACTAGAAGACTCCAGCATGGTGCTGTAGGGATGTCATGCAGGGCTTGCTGCTGTCACCCACCAAGCCGTGGTGAGCATCCCACAGCCACCCCAGCATCCCCATGGCCACCCCAAGCATCCCACGGCTGCCTGAGCATCCCACGGCCACCCTGAGCACCCTGCAGCTGCCCCATGCCAGCTCCTACCTTGGCATAGTCCATCAGCTCGCGGCGCCCAGGAAAGCGCTGGTAAAACTCAGGCAGCCTCCATGGTGCAATGACCTGGCAGGAGGGTGAGAGCATGAGACAGGAAACCCCCAGCCCCCTTGCAGCCCTGGGCCACCTTTGCCTCTCAGCAACCCTCTGGTGTCTCCACAGGAGAAGGATCCTGGCTGCCCTGGGGAGCTGGGACCCATGGGATGTCAGTCCCCCAGCTGAAATTTAATCTCCCTGCGCAAGGGTGGAGTGACCCAAACCCCTGACCCTCACAGGGCTCTAGATGCAAGAGGGAAACAGGCAGCATCGATTACCCGGCAGCTGCCTTGGTACTCTTTCCTCCATGGCCTCGTGGTGTTCGGGGTAAAAATAGGTCAATTAAGGATCATTACAGCCCCCTCAAATGCCAAAACGTCACTTTGTGCAGCTGGCAACTTGTTAAAGCAAGGCACAGTGGCTCATATCGGTGTTAAAACAAAATTCTCCACCAGCTGGGGAGGGAACAGAAGCCCAACAGTGGGGCCCCAGGGGACAATTTTGGGTACCTTACCTTGATCTTAGGGCACAGGGCGTAGCAGGTGAGCTCAAACCGAACCTGGTCATTGCCCTGAAACACAAACGGGAAATGCTAAGGGGCCACTCTACAGCAGAGTAGGTTGGGAGGTGGGTGCCCCCCACCCCCATCCCCCCACCCCAATGATGGAGTAAGGGGCTTCATCCCTGGGTCAGCTCTCCCAGGACCATACAGAATCCTTAAGTGAGGAACAAGGCTGGTAGAGCTACAGGTTTGGATTTGGGCCAAAAAAAATGCAGAATCAGTGGAACTGTTGGGGGAAAAAAAAGAAGCAGCATTAAAAGTACAGATGGAAAAATAGCAGCTACAGCCCCATGACTTTGTCCAGGGAACTGGGAGGCTCAGGAGCTGCTGGGCACTGGGAGAGCACATGTGTGGTGGTGCACATGCGTGTGCAGAGGCACATAAACATATGACAGCACGTGTGTGCAGCCTCTGAGACACTGCTTGGCTGCAGCAGCAGCTCCCCTGGCAATGCAGCCTCTCCTTGCTCCCAGCCGCTCTTCCAGTGCAGGGAAGGGACCAAAATCCCCTGAACAGTGAGCTAGAGGGGACACCTCTCAGGGTCTTGGCTCCAGCCAACACAGGACAACCACTTATCCTATGTTCACTGGGAAAAACATCCCAGCCTGTGGCTCAAGAGACCCTCAGCTGAGTTTGGTGTTTGCACATCCCTGAGAGACTACCAGCCAGGAGGGATGCTTGGCTAATACTATCCAGGACTTCACAGACTGAAGCTCTCTGTGCAGGAGGGATGCAGTGACATCTACTCTTCCAGTAATGCTACTGGGCTGGGGTTACTAGCAATTTTCACTGGAAAAGCAAGACGTGAAGCTGAGGACCCATCTGTCTCCTCCATTCCACAGAGGGTGGCCAGGCTGGGACCTGGGCTGGCTCTGTCCCACAGCGTGACTCCTGGTCCCTTTCCATGGCTGTTTTGAACCTGAAACCATAATTCCTAGTGCTCCCGATAGCTGGGTGTTCAAAACCTCCTTCACTTGGCTTTGAGGGAGCCTGGCTGACCTCAGGGTCACCCAAGAGCCATGCTGTCCCCAGGGCTGACAACCCTAAAAACTGAACCAGCAGAAACTCAGCTCTGGGTATTATTCCCTCCTCAGGCATCAGAGGACACATGAAGAGAGAGGGCAAGATGAGGGGAAGACCATGGTGTTCAGGAGGATGCAGAAATTGTAATTAAATAGCTCTGAACCTCCCTTTATCTTAATTAGCACGTGCTGATGAGATCCCGCTAATGAAACCAGGTAGTCGGGAAGGGGCAAGGAGCGAGCCTGGGACTTACTTATTAGTGCTTCCAAGGGAATAGTCTCACCAAAGGCTATTTTCCACTAGCACCAACGGGCGTAAGGAGCCCCCTCCCCTCCTCTTGGCCCGGAGGATACATTTACGGCTGGGCTGGGCAATCCCTGAGGACTATTACATGCAGACGAGTACATCCACCAAAGCACTCATTTCCCTTCCAGGCCCAAAACAAGTCCATCTGCTCCAGCAGCAGCGGGGACACCGCAGATGGCCCACATTTAAGATGCCGGGGATGGGGTGCAGGCGGGTCGAGTTACCCACAGTCAGTCCCTGCCTGCGCCCACGCCTTAATGGCCTGGGGAGTGGGCAAAGCCTGGGGAGCAGCCGAGGGTGCCCCTGCAAGTGGGGATGGCTGATGTTGGTGGTACCCAGGAGACATCCTCGCCTTAGGGGTGCATTGCTCCGGGGCACCGTTGAGTGGTGGATTTCAAGATGGGGCTGCTGGGGATTGGTGAGATGGACAGGGAAGGCATGCAGGGAACACATCACAGCAAGAGCAGGAGTTATTTCAGCCGTGAAGCCCCACAGTTGCCCCTCTGTCCCATCTTCCCAGTGCCGACATGTCCCTTGACTATCTCCAAGCTGCATCTAATATCCCCCTTCTAGCAGGACTTTCTGCCATAGCTGAGGACACCCAAACCCATCCTCTTGCACTGAAACCCTTCCAGGTGGGCACCTCACGCATCCCTAAACCAAGATGGGCACAGCCTACACTTTGGGTCCCTGCAGGACAGGGAAGAGGGAGCATCCAGCAGGTCCTGGGTGCACGCACAGCACCCGAGGGCTCCCAGAGGCCTTTGGTGATGGTGCCACCCTGCCCCAGGGGTCCCTGCACCAGGCTGGGCAGCATGTGGACAGGAGCTGGAGGTGCAAGGTGGTGGCCCGTGGTCACATCTCACAGGTCCCATAGCCCCCGTAGAGGGTTCCTCCACTCTGGGCAGGGGCTGAAGGTACCAGGAGGTGGCCCACAGTCAAGTCTGGCAGATCCCATAACCCCCATGGGGGATCCCCCCTCTCGGGCAGGGGCTGTCCCCGAGCATCCTTTCCACGGTCTCTGGCTGCCTCTAGTGGCAAAGTGTCCTTCCTGCGGCGACAGCTCCGGGGACAGCAGGGGAGGGATGAGGACAGGGATGGAGACAGGAACGGGGACAGTCTCACCCAGCCCAGGGTGCCCGGGCGGTGCTGGCGCAGCCCCAGCAGGTCCTGGCCCGGGCAGCCCCTGGTTGTAGCAGATTTTAGGAAGCTGCTGCCGCAATCAGGGGGCTCGGTTGGGGCCCGAGCCTTCCTGGCAGGGACAGGGAACCGAAATCAGACTCAGAAATCCCAGGAGCGAGAAGGAAGTGTCGAAATGTAGTTGAGCTTTGCACAGACCCGCAGAGCACCCACAAAACACCCTGTGCGTCCCGCCTGGCACCCACAGCTTGGCCAATGGACTGACCGGGTCCCCTCTGCAAGCACCCCGGGCCATCCCCACCACAGTGCCTCCATCCTCCCTCACCTTGCCAGTAGCCCCATGGGCGACGTACTGGGCTCCCTCCCGCTGGGTGATCTCCACCAGCTTGCGGGCAATGCAGGGCCGTGCCAGCGCCGTGCCCAGCAGGTACCGGTCCTCATAGAGAGCGTTGGCCTGTACCGCTGGCCAGATGAACTCCTCCACAAACTCCTTGCTGATGTCCTCGATGTAAACCTGCCGGGAAGAAGGGACCTTTGTGATGGGAAGGTGGCTTTGAGGGAATCCCAGTCCTCTGGGATTTTGGGGGTGATGCAACCAAAGATCCCTTTGCTTCTGTTTTCCCAGATGCTGCTAAAAGGCTTTGGTGCAAGATCTCTGGAAAAGGGATTCCTCACTGGCTCTGTCCCCACACTGTAGTGGCCCCAGCCACGGAGTGTGTGGCTCAGCCCCACAGCAGGGAGCAGAGGGAGCTCAGAGCCCCCTGGGCACCCAGAGAGAGAGATGCTGTTACCTTCTTGGCCCCCAGTGCCAGTGCTTTCTTTCGTGCTGCCTCAAAATCTTCCTTCTGCCCAATGTTGGCCTGGAAGAGGGAAAAAAACAAAGACTGAGCTTGAAAGGAGACCACAAAACCCAGCACAAGCCATGCCTCCATCTGCTGAGCCCCTTGGCTCTGCCTAATGTGCTGCCCTCATTAGTGGAGGATCATTTGCTGACAAGGACAGGCTGTGCTGCACAGGGCAGCTCAGCAGAGCAGCACCTGGGCTGGGCGATGGTTAACCAACGAGAGCAGGGTCACCACCGTGGCCACGAAAATGCCAACCCAGGTCCCAAGACCCATAGCCCAGCATCCCCTCCACACCCAGCCCCCTGGGACAGGGTTCACATTGTTCGGTGCTAAGCTCACCAGGTAGGCGATGACATCGTAGCCCTGCTCCTTCAGCCACACCAGGATGCAGGAGGTGTCGAGGCCCCCGCTGTAGGCAAGAACCACTGTGCCCTTGGGCTGAGCCATGGTGCTGGCAAAGCAAAGGGAAAAGGCTTCACAACGGGCCCAGCCCCTGCTCAGGGCAGGGATGCTGCAGCCATCAGCCATGAAACCCTCTCTGGTGTCCCTGAACTAGCCATGGGGTAGTCATGGTCCAGCCAGGTGCTGAGGGGAGCCAGGGGTGATGGCTCTCCTGAGAATGGGATAGTCTGGTCAACATAAACATTATCCAGGGAATGAATAACCAGGAGCAAGAAGCAAAGCCCACTGTAAACTAAACATTCGGAGACGGCAGCAGCTTGAGTAGGTTGAGGAGCACGTGGTGGAGCTGCTGGTGCCAGAACAAGCTCTTTGAATAAAACACAGGCTCCCAGCACTGCTCTCGTTCATGGGCAGTGAGAGCTGCTGCCATCAGGTGCTGGGTGCTGCTGGAGGACCAGGGCCATGTTCGGCCCAGGTCTGGCTGAGTCCCCTGCTCGGCTGGGGACAGAAGACCATGCAGGAGGGGACTCACCACAGCATCAGTTGGACCAAGAGCCCTCCTAGGGCTGAAGGGAGCAGGGGGGAGGGCTGGGTACAGGAGGAAAAGCCACAGCACCAGGGCTATTCCTGGGCAGTGGCTCCCAGTCAGGGAGGGCACCCTGCCCGTGTGCCAGCCAGTGCACCCAGTGGCAGCCGGGTGATGGAGGCCAGGGTGACCATTGGGGCCACTTTGCTCTTACCTTTGCTCTACCAGCTCTTGCCCCGACAGTTCCAGCACAGCCTGCCCCACGCTCTGCAAGCACCCTGCAATGCCGGGGGGCCAGGACTCAGATGACGCAGGCACTCAGCCGCAGCAGAGACGCAGCCCGATGCCTTGCTCGGGCACGACCCGGCACGTTGTGTGGAGGAGCCGCCGTGGGAGATCGGCACAGCTCGGCCCCGAGCACCCACTAGCACTGCTGGGTCTGTGACTGCTGAAGGGCTGGGGAGCTTGGCAGCATCCTCCAGAGCCTTGTCCCAAGTCTAATTAATTCTTATTGGGCATTTGTCCAGATTGTGCTGTCCCGTGTTTCCTGCCAGCATGAAACGTTTATGTGGGGATTCAGACCCACTCACCCTTGGGCTGAGGATATCGAGGACTTCAGCCAACAACAGGAGATGGTGAAGGATGTGGCAGCGTGGAGCTCAGGGGCGGGGATGGGGGTCCTGCTGCAGGAAGGGGCTTGGGGCTGCCCCCTCACTCCCCAGGCTGGCTGCGAATCCCTGGGCCCCACGAAGAGGCAATGCCAGCTGACCCTTGGCCGGGGAAGGCGGACGGTGGAGCTGGCCAGAGCCTGGCCTGAGCAACTTTCACGCTGTTGCTGCCAAGTCAACACAACCCTGCTCCTGCTTTTGCATGTGGGGAAGGCACGGTGCTGAGCTCCTCCAAGCCAGCCACCCCAGCACCTTTCTCAGCAGGACGTAGTTATGCTGAGGTGTGCACCAGCGTGGTGTGGGGCCAGTGCCCCACGGGGCATGGCTTGGAGCCAGCGTGGGTGCAGGATGTGGCCCGCTGCTGCTGCCGCTGGTTTCTCGCTGAAGGGCAAAGGGGGCTGGTAGCCCTGCAACCGCAGACCGGCTCCCCGAGCCTGCCCGCACCCGTCAGGCTGCCCATGCAGGCAGCACCCAGCATCCAGGCTTGTGCAACCAGTGTTTCCCCGTCCCCAGGGCCCGCGGGTGTGCTGAGCTGGGTCCCTGCCCGGGGAGGCTGGGCCATTCTCTTCCTCACTTTCACAAGCATTTACAGGAAAGCAGGCGCAGTTCCCAAAAGGGCCCAGCCCAAGCATGATGCTATGCCTGCAGCTTCTTGCTGGGCAAATTCCCTTCTTCATCCCCAAAACCCATCCCTGCCCTGGCCACCAGCATCGCTGCCATGGCTGCCAGCTGACTTAGCACCTCCGAGACCGGGCACACTCGCTTCACCAGTGGCCAGGCAGCAGGTTAGAGGAGATGCCTCCAGCTTTTGCCTGTTCAGACATGTTACGCTGCCCACACGATGCCCAAGGAACCTTGCCCTGGGGTCACATCCTGCATCCCAGGAATGGTGTGGGGCCACCAGCATTTCCAGCTCCGGAAATGGGGCAGATGCCAAGTCTGCCTGCCCAGGAAGGGAGAGCCCCAAAGTTCTGGCATTAGGTGGTAATAAATCAGAGCAAACAAAGCTCAGTGAAGGGGAACGTAGCGTTACTTTCTGAGCCCAGATTATTATTCTGCAGCAGTTTCCGTGTGAGTTGGGGCAGGGTTGTTACCAGAAGGACTCTGGCTGCTCTGCTCTACGGGAACATTGCACTTTTGTTTTTGAAACCAAGGAAAAAAATAAAAGGAGAGGAGGGTAAAAAACTTGCAACTTTGGTAAGGAGAGGAGCAGCCTTCGCCAGCCGGGCTGGAAGAACAGCCTCTGCTCCGGTGAGTGCTGCCTGCGGGCTGGGATACAGGGGCTGGCAGCAGGGGCAGGATCCTTGGGGGGTCCTGCAGCAGAGGCATGTGGGAAGTGCTCCCTGGTGCTGGGGTTTGCCTCAGCATCCGTTCTCTATCCCCTGGGGGTCCCATCCTGCCCCTCCAGCATCCCCAGAGCAGAGCGGGAAGGGCACAAGCTGGTGCCAGCTGAGGTCCCAGCTCCCCTCCCTTGGGGTGGCCAAGGGGACCCCTCAGGACATGAGACTCACTTAGAAACCCCCCACCCCAAAATGAGTTGGAAGGATCTTGACTGCAGCCTGCAACTCCCAGCCCTGGGAAGGGGCTGGGGCCCTCCTGCCCTGCTCCTCCAGGGACCAGGAATCCCTTCTCCAGCACCCAGGGGTGAGGCACACCTGCGGGTGGGTGGAGAGGGAACAGCCAGGGACAAGGGGGCAAGACCCCCAAGCCAAAGGGCCCCTTTCCCCTCACCCCCTCATGCCATATCTGTACTCACCAGCTCCCCAGGATCCAGCTGCCCTCTACGCTCCAGTCCGGTGCCTGGAGCATCCTCCTCCTCCTCCTCCCTTATAGCTGGGTGTGGGCAGGCGGAGCCGCCCCAGGACTGTCCCCTCCGTGGGCACAGTCCCCAGGCGAGGCCCTGCCCTCCGCCTGCCCGCAGAGGGAAAGGGGGGCAGCTTGCACCCCAAGCCAGGATGGAGATTTTGGCTGGCCCAAACCCCCTGCATGGCTGCTCTTGGTGCTGTCGCCAGTGTGTCTCCCCACTCCCGACCTCCTCATCAGCCTCCACAGAGCAGTGGGGGGACCCCCTGCAGCCACCTGCCCCAAGGAGTAGGAAGAAGGGGGGGCAGAGGGGAGCTGATGCTCTGTGACCACCTAGATTTCCTCCCCAGCACAGCACAACAGGGGCAGGTTGAACTTATTAAACCCCAGAAGAAGATGAAGCTGGAAGCTGCAGCTCCCAGGGACCCCAGGGTGAGCAGGAGAGGAGGAGGAGGTGAAACCACCTTTCCCCCACTGGGACTCCAGACCAGTAGCAGACCTGGCCTTGGGAAACGAGAAACCCCCTAACCCAAAGGACAGGGACTTTTAGGGGCATCTCAGTGTCTCTACAAGGGTGCACTAACGTCAAGGTCTAGTAATGGGGTCCAATAATGGCACCCTCCCTGGGTGCATGGTCCTCATCAGACCCAATAACCCAGATGTAAGGACACATGGGCTCAGGTCCTCAGGGCCAGCAGCCCCTGTCCCTCCAGCCAGCACTATGGAGTAGGGTTGAAACAGCTTTTTGGAAACAGCCTCCACCTGCCTGACATGCAGAGAGGCTGCATCCTGCTCTTGCTGACTGAGGAACCTGATGCTGGGACAGGATTGGACCTCAGGTGCTGGACATTGGCCCTCCAGTGTTGCCAAATCCAGACAGATAATCTCCCTTCTACGGTCCAAGGCCACTCAGGGAGGTGTCCAAAGCCTTGGGAAATCAGGGCTGGTGCTGGGGCAGCCCCCTCCCACATGCTGAAGGAAGCTGCTTTCTTCAGGCATGGCTGATATTGAGCCTGAGAACACCTTTATTTGGAACAAAACCACAAATAAATAAGTGTGCACAGAAACCAAATGGATTTTAAGAAAAAGAAAAAAACTGAACATAAGGCTGTTTCAATTTAATACACAGTTAATGCCAGGATGCCCCTCACCCTCTCCAGCCCGGGGGATCGCACCCTGCACCCCGTCGGGGCCCTCACTGGTCCCTGTCAGCCAGCTCATCCTCCTCATCCCTATCTAGGGGCTGATCACAGCCAAGGCCACCCAGAGCTCTGTTTGGTCTGGAGCTGCTGGTGCAAATTATGGGGTTGCAACAAAACCTGATTGCAAGAGAGTGGCGGGACATCTTATCCCCCTCAGGGCCCTGCTGAGTCAGGGACTGTCCCCAGGTGAAGGCAACATGGGCAGCAGAGCAAGGAGGTGTCCAGGGGTAGAGGAACGGTGCAAGCTCAGCTCTCCCTGAGCCCTGTGTCACCATCAGTACAATGGTGAGGGACAGGAGAAGATATGACCCTGTGTCCCCTCCTGCCCCTCGGCTGTGTCAGTAAGGGTAGGGCGAGACGGAGATGAGGAGGAGGAAGATGCTGGGTGCCTGCTGCCCGCCTGGGGCCAGTGCCTGCACTTTGAGGCGGTGGGTGCCGGGGTCCCGCAGTGGGCGCAGGGTGGAGATGATGCCGCGGCCCCGCTCAGTGCGAAGGACGAAGGGGCTTCTGGGCTCCCTCTCCAGCAGCTTGAAGATGGGGCGGTGGCGGAGGGCAGTGCCCGGAGTGAGGTGCACCACATCCCGGCCGGCAGCAATGCCAAGGGGCAGGGTGAGAAGATGGTACTTCATCATGGGGGGACCAGCCAAGCCGCAGTCTGGAGAGCAGTGGCCAACACACACCCTGCATGAGAGCCGGGGAGAGGGGACATGGGGTGTGGTGGGGTGTCAGAAGCAGTCAGGATGCCTGGGCCCACAGTGCCACAAGGAATGGTGGATAGACACCCCCAGCACAACTCACCCAGGGCTGGGGCCTCGCCGGTATCCCTCTGGGCACGGCACATCCATACACTGGGCACCTCCACGGGTGTTGAAGCACATCTGGCTCGAGCCACACTGGATTGTGCCCTCCATGCACTCGTCCACATCTGTGGGCAGAGAGGGGACAGGTCTGAGGGTGCTGGAGTGCCCATGTGCCCCAGGCTGAGATGGGGATTCAAGCCACTTCCCACCTCCTGCCTGGGGTCTCGGACACTGAAAGCACACAGGGGTGCTGAGCTTGGGAACAACCCTCCCCTGGAAGGAGGAAGACTTGCAGCCCCAAAGGGAAGACATCCAGAATACTATGAGGATTGGGTTCACACCCCAAGGGACATGAGCAACCCCTGGGGCAGGGGCATCCCCCTGGCACCCTTGCACTGACCGTGGCAGGTCTTCCCATTGGGCAGCAGCCGGTAGCCGGAGGGGCAGAGGCAGCGGTAGCTGCCTGGGCTGTTCCTGCACTTGTGCTGGCACTGGTTCAGCATCTGACACTCGTCAAGGTCTGTGGGTAAGAGGAGTGAAGGCAAGTGGGGAAGTGTTGGTTCCCTCTGGTGCCCGCTGCCCTGGGGCAGCCTGGCTCTCACCCCCCCTTCCCTGCCCAGCCAAGTCCCTGACCCCACAAACAAAATGGTAGACAGGGCAGCAATGAGCAGAGGAGCTGCCTTTTTAGCACAAAGTGGCCTCCAATCTCCCTGCAAAGCCCTTCCCCAACACACACTCACCAATACAGGTGCCATTCCTCCTGACAAAGCCCGTGGGGCAGCGGGGACCCCGGGTACCCAGCCCCGCAGCCTTCGCCACGCGGTGCAGGGTGAGCTGGGTGTAGAAGGACCGTCCCCACGGGCGGCTGCTGGGCCCCGGCCGTTGCAGGGGAGGGTCAAGAGGGGTACTGCCCGTTGTGCCCCCTCCATCCACCTCTGCTGTGCCACACTTTCCTCCTGGCTGCATGGTCCTGCCAGGGGGGCACAGGCATTCATAGGAGCCCCGCAGGTTGCGGCACTCAAAGGCACAGGGTGGAGGAAACTGCAGGCACTCATTTATGTCTGATGGAAGAAAGAGATGGGGAATTGCAGTTGGATGGGAAAAGTGAGGCTGGAGCAGGGCAGGGGAACAACTGTGGCCCTGGAAGCCAAGGATGTGTCCCCTGAGACCCCAGCTCATACCCAAGCATGGCCAGCCAGCACCCAGTGAGAAGTAGCCAGCAGGGCAGGCGCAGTGATAGGTCCCTGGGACGTTCTGGCAGAGCTGGTTGTAGCGGCAGGCATAGGACCCCTCAGTGCATTCATCAATATCTGGGGAGCAAAAAAAAGGGACAGTGTTGGAGGCACAGGGAGGTGGCACCATGAAGCAGGTGTCTTTTATCATCCTCATGTCTCCCTTGGGAAAGGTCCATACCAATGCAGTACAGCTGCCCAGGGCCCAGGGTGAATCCTGGTGGGCACTGGTCTCCATCAGCCCCTGGGAATAAAGCAGAAATAACGAGAAGGGACATGTCACTGTGGGGACATGGCCTTTGCACCCTCACAGCCACCCAGGACTGACAATAGGTCCTGGCATCTCCATCTGCACCCCTGGGAATCCCCCATTACCTGCATCAAGCGAGGCATGGAGCTGGAAGCGGAGCTCCTCTGAGGCTGGGTTGTAGGAGGCTTTGACAGCACTGGCCCGGATATGCTGCACCCGTGGGGGCTGCAGGTCTGCGGGGGGTTCATACACGATGGTGTGATTGCAGTGGGCACGGATGATGTGTTCATCCAGCAGGAAGCTCTGCACCGAGATCCCCCAGAGCTTCCCTGTGCCTGTCTGCACATAGCGCTCACTGAAGTCCTGGGGAGAAGCAGGGTGGGATATCAGACCACAGACCCTCCATGGGCTCCCAGCATGGGAATCATGGCCCCACAGGGAGAATGGGCAATGCCATCACCTGCAGCAGCACCGCAGTCTCGCCGATGTTCTCCGGCACAGAGCCGCTGATCACACTTTCCAGTAGCAGAGCACCAGTGGCATCCGTGCCCCGCGCAAGGTGGGTGACCCGCAGGATCTCCCCTGCCAGGGGGGAACAGTGAGCAGCAGCCCATGGCACCCCCAAACAGAGCTCCACCTCCAGCTCTGAAGCTCAGCCCAGTGATGGGACTGAGCCCTCTGGGACGGTGCGTGGGGGAGATGGAGGCCAAGCCATACAGGACCAGGCATCACAGCTCCTGATACACCAGAGGCTCCTGGCATCCCTCACCTGTGGCAAACTCCAGCTGTGACTCGTGCTGGAAGGTGCCCCGGGTGAGCAGGAACCCATTCCGGGCCTCCCCACTGGCGTGTGCCAAGGACCAGTAAACGGGAGCGATGATGGCAACCAGCACTCTCATCAGCGGCCCTGGGCATGAGGGAGAAAAGATGTCACCATGGAGCCAGCACCCTCCTAAGAGGACACCCAGCCCTTCCCAGCCACCCTAGGCCCCTTCACTCATGGAGCACAACACAGAGGTGGAGTGTGGCTTTTAGGGGAAAATCTTTCCTCCCAGCTTTTCACCCAATACAGGTCAAAACCCTCCCCAGGGTGGGAGCGACCGCCTACCTATGGTGGGTGGGATGCTGCCGATGCTGCTCCGGATGGCAGCAGAGCCAGAGTGTGTGTCATCCAGCACACTGGCATCAAGGCTGGTGACACCGAGCTCGTGGGCATTGATGACACCAGCCAGGCTGCCCCGCACCTGCCGTGGCTCCCCTGGGGCAAAACGGACAAGGGCAACAGCGTTGAGGTTGCTCTCTCATGGTTAAGCAGGGCTGTTTCCCACCTCCTTTCTCGATTTTTGTGGCAAGAAAATCTGATTTTCTGGAGGTGAAAGCAACCAGAGCAAAGCAGGCAGTGTCCGTCCCTGCCTGCAAGCGCAGCCCCCAAAAGACCCCATGGGTCTGAGCACCACGGTGCCAATGCCAATAGGGGATGCTGTGAGCATGGCTTCATGCCTTGCTCCTTCTGACATGCACCAACACCCCCCAGCCCTGCTCTGTATCAACCCCCGCGGTCCTGGCCACAGCCCCAAGATTTATTTGCTTCTCTGGCGTGCCTGGCAGTGAAATGCCAGCAGCCACACTGGGGGCATGCAGGGCACCCGGCATTTCCTCCATGCTGCCAGCCAGCCTGGCCTCTGCTCACCAAGAGGCAGCGGGAAAGGATGTGCCTGTGCGTTTAGCAGAGCCCCTGGGAAATGGGAATTTAATCATGAGCAGCAAATTCAGGAAGGCTGGGGAGAGGTGAGCAGTGGAGAGGCGAGCCGGGGCATGGATGGCACGCAGCGGCTGCTTGGGTTTGCCTGGGCTCAGACCTTCAGATGAGCATCAGAAGAGATGGGAGAGGACAAACCATGAATGAATTAAGGGGCTTAGAGCAAGCAAGGAAAGGCGATATCCCTCCAAACCACCATGTAGGAGGTCTTACAGGCTGTGGGCAACATCAACCCCCTGAGCCACTCAGAAGCCTACCGAGGCCCTGGCACAGACACCCACCTTGGACGGCCAGGGAGACGTGGGCGATGGCAGACCCCAGGGCGTTGCGAGCGAGGCAAGCGTAGCTACCGGTGTCCCGGTGGGCAGCAGCGGGCAGGAGCAGCGTGGCATTGGGCAGGATGTGGGCACGGGGACCCTCCGGCAGTGGCTGCCCATCCCGCTGCCACTCCACCGAGGGTGTGGGCTCCCCTGACACAGCACAGTGCAGCAGCACCCGCTGCCCAGTGCGCACCGTCACCGCTCGCGGTGTCACCGCCACCGTGGGGGCACCTGGGCAGGGAGAGGGATGCAGGAAGTGCCACAGCCTCCCAGTGGTACTGAGGCCATTCCACAGGGGTTCGGGGTGGGCTGAGGGGTGACATGATTTGCAGTCCCTCAAAAGGAGGGTGGCAAAAAGGGTCAGCACTCACTCTGCAGGGCCAGGGTGACAACCTTTGCTGCCGTGCCCACGTCATTCTCCGCCAAGCACCGGTAGTGCCCCACGTCAGCGCTCTAGCAGCACCAATAACATTTGCACAGCACTTGGCTTTGCTGTGAAAGCTCCCTGAAAAGTGCTGGCACCCCCCAGGCCTCACTCACCCCCATGGCACGGATGGCCAGGGAACCGTTCTGCAGCTGGCGCAGTCGTCTGCTGGCTGCCACCGGCACCCCGTCCTTGCTCCAGCGGACGAGGGGCACGGGGTGGCCACGGGCATCACAGTCGAGGAGTGCATCACCCCCAGGGCGCTCCACCTGGTAGGTGCTGGGGTCCCCCTGGATGATGGGTGCCTCTGGGAAAGGGAGAGGGGTGGTAGAGAATGGGGACCAGCCGGGCACCCCGGTTTCCCCACCAGCACCTACCTCTGACGGAGACAAAGGCGGTGGCCCTGATGGTGCCAGCACTGTTCTCAGCATGGCAGATGTAGGTCCCGCTGTCAGCATGGGTGGCTGCCTCCCGTCGCAGGGTGCTCTGGCCATTCCGTCCCGACACGCCATCTGTGGGGTGCAAACCCTCCAAAAAGTATGTTTGGGAACCACCTGGTTATAACCCCACACAGCCAGACATGCCAGCACTTTGGAGACCCCAAAAGGTGGAATAAGCTTAGGGATGAGACCAGGATCATGTCTTCCCCCCAGGCTCAGCATCCTCTGCCCCTCGCCCAGGCACAGGGCTGCCCACGCACCAGTGATGAGCTGCCCGTTGGCCGTCCAGGAGATGTGGGGCTGGGGCCTGCCCGTGGCAGCACACACCAGCTCCAGCCTCTCGCCCCGGCTCAGGGCGATGTCTCTGGGCAGGTGGGTAAAGGTGGGCAAGGTGTGGATGGAGAGGGAGAGCTGTCGGACAGCCTTCCCAGCCGAGTTCACCGCCGTGCAGGAATAGCTTCCAGCATCCCCTTCCTGCAAGGGGAAAGGGGAGGATGAGAGGCGTTCCAGCTTGGGTCTGGGGTCCAGCTGCAGCCCTGGCCATAGCTATTGTGCACCCTAAAAGCCATGGCTTGGCCACAGCTGCTTTTTCCAGTCCATATCAGCAAACCCTCACTGCCCTGACCCACAAGCACATTACAAAGGACTGCACAGGGCTCTCCCTCTATCAAAGGTTTTTGAAGGCAGCCAAGGTGTGGCTTGGCTAAGTGACACCTCGTCCTGCCAGCCCCAGCCCGGGGACAAAACAAGGTACTGAACAAGCCAGGCTTTCTTTTCAGCAGCAAAAGACACGGAATTCTCAGCTCCCTGACCTTACGGCCATAGCTTGGCTACAGGAGGGGTGCTCACCTGGACATCCCGGAGCAGCAGCTCCCCGGAGGGCAGGACGGTGGCCTTCGTCCCAGCACCCCATACTGGGACTCCCTCCCGGCTCCAGGACACGCGAGGCTCTGGGACACCACGGGCGGCACAGGGCAGCAGCACCTCCAGCCCTTCCAGGACAGCCAGCTCTGCTGGGCCGGCCGCGATGACGGGGGGCACTGGATGGGGCAGGAGGACAGGGGCTGGCTCACACCTCGACAGCCACGTTTCACTGTGAGGTGCCAGGGAGTGCTGAGCAGAGGAAGGGATGAGTGCTGGGGTCCCACTTGCTGCCTTACCTTGCACAATCAGCCTGGTCCTCCCCGCAGCTGTGCCCGACGGGTTGCGAGCCACACACAGGTAGGTGCCCGCATCCCGTGGGGAGGCTCGCAGGAGATGCAGCTGCCCATTGCGGAGCACCTTCAGCCCAGGCCCTGCAGGGACAGGTAGGAATGAAGGGCATGGATGAGGTGCAGGGACAGCTTCCCTGCAAATCATCTCCTGGGAACAGCCTCCTTACCTACCTTAGATGGGAACCAGGAGGACCTAGGCGCAATGCTACCCAGCACCCTGCTGGGACACCTACAACCCCGACCTCCCAAATCTCCCCCAGACAAGGCTGGCAGGCAGTACGGGCTCTGCCAGCCTCCAGCGGGCTCCCACTCACCTCCAGCGATGCCAACACCATCCTTCTGCCAGGTGAGCTCTGGCCGGGGGACCCCGGTTGCCTCACAGGACAACACTGCGCTGGTGTTCACCATCACCATCACCATGCTGGGTAGGGGCTTCAAGGCAGGGGGTTCTATGAACAGCAGGGAGGTGTTACCCACCAGGGCTCACCCAAGGTGGGCCAAGGCACAGGGAGCAGGACCCCCAGGAGCCACGTGTACCGTGCACCACGAGCTGGAGGTGTTTTTGGGCTGTGCCAGCAGCACTCCTTGCCGTGCAGGTGTAGCGGCCAGTATGTGCAGGCAGTGCCCGCCTGATCTCCAGGGCCCCTGAGAAGACAGCGGGCAGAGGGGAGGCAGCGGGAGGGCTGATAGGGACCCCCAGCCCTGCCAGGGCTGCTCTGCCCTGTGCCCATACCTGTAGGCAGGACACGGTAGCCCCCTCCTCGTCTGCCCAGCTGAGCCCCCTCCTTGCTCCATGATACCGT
This sequence comes from Eurystomus gularis, assembly GCA_013400335.1. Lineage (NCBI taxonomy): Eukaryota > Metazoa > Chordata > Aves > Coraciiformes > Coraciidae > Eurystomus > Eurystomus gularis. Next base: position 87,718 of record VZZY01017392.1, read on the forward strand.
GGGTGGGGGCACACCGGAGACATAGCAGGTGAGGACCGCAGGGGACAGTCGGGTGACGGCCACGTCCGTAAGGTCATTGGCAATAGTGGGGGGGACTGGAGAGGGGAGGAAGAAGGGATGCGTGGGAATGCTGAAGAGGATTCCATCCCCATGCATGTGGGCACAGGGATTTCTGTTTCCCATCTTGCCCACCACCATGCCCGGTCCTCAAGAGGGAATCCAACCCCATTGGGGCCTGGAGCACACCCGCTCACACCCAAGGTGGTGACAAATACTGGGAAAGCCACTCTTAGCAAGACCCAGAGCCCCCAGGAGCTCACCATGGACGGAAACAAGGAAGACCTTGCGCGCCTCTCCAGCAGCATTGGTGGCGATGCACTCGAACTGTCCCTCGTCCTGGGGAGCAGGGCTGGTGATGAACAGTGACCCCGAGGACTGCAAGCTGGGTGGGCAGAGCATCATGCCCCGTGAGGAGCAGCAAGAGGGGGCAAACCCCACCCTATTGCAAGGCCTTTTGGTGGGGAAGTTGGCTGGTGCTGCGGGTACCTGTAGGTGCCGGGCAGGAGGTGTGGGTTCAGGGGGTGCCCATCCTTCTCCCACCTGATGTGGGGCTCGGGGGATCCCCAGGCATCACAGCCCAGCATGGCCGGCTGCTGGGCCAGCAGGGTGAGGTTGGAGGGCCCCGGAGTGATGGCAGGAGGGGCTGTGAAAGGGCAAGGTGGTGAGGAGCAGAGGACAGCAGCATATCGTTGCACTGATGAGAGCAGCCCAGCAGTGGTGCATTGCAGAGGGATGAGCCCAGGAGGCTCTAGTCTGGCTCTTCTGCTTACCCAGGACATGGAGGTCCAGGCCTCGCCGGTCAGAGCCAGCAGGGCTGGATGCCATGCAGAGGTAATAGCCTGAATCCTGAACCTGAACAGGGTTGATTTGCAGGGAGCCACCTGCCAGGAGCTGCAGCCTGGGGAGGGAGATCAAGGGAGCCCCGTGGGGACTCTGCACAGCCAGGGTGCAACACATGGGGACAGGCAGCTGGGAAGGTGGCAAGTGCCATTGCAGCCATGTGTGACACTTATCCACTGAGCTGCTGTGGGGACAGAGCACAGCTCTTCACAGGTGGACAGTGTCTGCTCCAGGCATGCTAGAACACCTAACGATGTGGCGGTTGGCACGAACCAAGAGCCAGTTCTTGGTGCCATTAACCTGTAGAGCCTTGTACCTGTTGGTCCTGTGAAGGGGCAGGAGCTGCCCATCCTTCTGCCATGTCACCTGGGGCACAGGCCACCCATGTGCCTGGCATGGCAGCAGCGCCGAGCCGTTCAGCAGCACCCGCACTTCCTCGGGGCCCGGATGGATCTCTGGGGCCACTGCGGCAGCACCCAGCCAGCACCACAGAAGGGCAGAGACAGGGCTCAGGTGATGGAGAGTATCAACCCAATGCCCCAGCTGGGCACTGTCCAACCCCACCTCCTGTTACCCTGACACAGGATACCACATAATACAACATATCCCTGAACTAACAGGGAAGAAGCTGGCACTCCCTGTGAGAAAAGCCCCATGGTGGGGTGGCACTCACCATGAACCTCCACCTGGACACGCAGGCTGGTGTCCCCCAGCGCATTGGTGGCCCTGCAGCTGTACTCCCCACCATCGGCCGCCTCCACACCCCGGATCTGCAGGAAGCGCCCCTCGGCCAGGACCTGCCTGCGGGCATCCTCCTAATGCCCCCCAAACCCCCCCATCAGCAGCTCTCCCCACATTGCCCCCACCACGAGCCTAACTGGCCTGGTGAAGGTGCAGCCCAGCCCCTGCCCATGCACCATCCCAGGTCCCATAACATGTACCTGCAGCGGGGAGCCCTCCCAGTGCCACTTGATCTGAGGAGGTGGCACAGCATCGTCAGGACACTCCAGGATGATCTGCCCCCCCACCACAGTGGTGATGCTGGTGGTATCTCCAACGCTCGTGATGCTGAGAGGTGCTGTGGCACATGTGCCAGGTGAGTTATGGGGTGCCATGTAGATTGGGCAGCCCCATACCTGTCCCCATAAGTCATGCATAGACCCCCACTCTGCAGGGCCATCAGGTCTGTGCTGCAGACCCCACTCTGGATGCTTACAGCCCCCAGCACTCTCCCCATCCACCCCCCAGCAACCCCAAGGAGTCATGCAAGGGATGTTCCAGTTCTCAGATCCCCTGGAACTCTGACCACCCTGCAACACCTCCTCCTCATTGCACTGCTGGGGCCGCCCTACCTTGGATACTGACATGGAAGCTCCTGCTGTCCTCCCCCGCAGGGCTAGTGGCCAGGCAGGTGTACAAGCCAGCATCAGCCACCTACACACCAGAAGATGGAAAAATTGAGGCACAAGAAGAAAATTCAAGTGGAGAGAAGAAAGAAGAGCCCCCACCTTTGTGGTCTCAATGTGGAGGGTGCTCTCATTCCCTGAGAGGAGCCAGGGCCCTGCCAGCAACTGTCCATCCTTCTCCCAGGTGACAGTGGGCACGGGGACACCGGTCACCACACACGTCAGCTTTAGTGGTGTGCCCACAGCGATGGACATCTCGGTGGGATACGATGCAGCCTCAACGCGGGGTGGCTCTGCAAGGTCCATGGTGAGGTGGGTGAGCTCATGCCCTCATGGCTCCCAAAAAATAGGCTAAGCTGCCCTTCCCTAATTCCCAGGGGCACACACACACCTGTCACCAGGAGGTGGAAGGCTTTGCTGGCCTCCCCAGCCTCGTTGGCCACCAGGCAGGAGTACACTCCCGTGTCAGCCAGCCCCACGGCCACGAGTCTCAGCTGTGGGCTGCTGGGCACCCGGTTGCTCTGCCATGCCAGGGGCTTGCCGTCCTTCAGCCAGGTCACCGATGGTGCTGGGGACCCAATGGCTTCACAGGTGAAGATGACATCAGAGCCCTCAGCCACCATCTGCTCCTCACTGCTTTCAGGGCTCTCCAGGATGGGGGGCACTAGGGAGGGAGAGGGTCATTTTAGGGAGCTAAGGGAGCAAAGTCACGTCTTCAGGCACTAGGGATGAGATTGGCAGTTCCCTGGTGTCCTGTGAGCACCCAGAGGTGGCTCAGCCTCACTCAGGGTGCTCTGAGACAGCTTTCAGACTGGTCCTGCCTTGCTCCATCCTCTCCAAGCCCACCCCAGCAGCCAAGGGATAGTTCAGGACCTGCTTGGAAATAGGACTGCAAAACACAAAACATGCTCTGCCAGCACAATTAGTGCCCAGGTGCCCCCAGTCTGCTCCCCCCAAGCCCCTGGCTGCCCCGTACCCTGTATCTGCAGGACAAAGCTGCGATCAGCCACCCCTGCCTGGCTGGAGGCGATGCAGGTGTAGAGCCCGGCGTCAGAGACCTGTGCCTGGGAGATCCTACCCCATGGGGCAGAGCATAGGGATGGGGAGGAGACATCAGCTCCAGGCCCTCCCCTGCCCCCCAAGGTCTCAGGGTGCAGCTGTGGCCATCCCAGCACGCAAACCTGGGTTCCAGCCCCAAAGCCTGTGGCTGGGCATCACTCCAGGGTCGCTTCTTACCGAAGGACATGCCCAGCTGAGAGCAGGGTGACGCGGGGGGACAGGCGCAGGGGCAGCCCGTCCTTCAGCCAGCTCACGTGCAGCGGAGGGGACCCCCGCGCCTGGCACTCCAGTGTCACCGTTGCAGACAGGACACCATGGACCACCTCTGAATCATCATCACCTCTCTTGATGGTGGGGGGCACTGGGTGAGGGGACAGAGGGGCTCATGAGCTGTCGGGGGCCGGTGGCCCTGGTGCTGCCTGGTGGGCCCCGCTCACACTCACCCAGCACGCTCAGTGTGTGCAGTCGTGTGTCTTCGCCTGCGCTGTTTCGGGCCAGGCAGGTGTATGCCCCCGAGTCAGCGGCTTGGAGCCCCTCGAGGAGCAGGGAGCTGCCATCTGGGGACATCCTGCAAGGGGAGGACGGGGCAGTCACCTTTGTGTCCATCCCTACCGTGCCCATGGGGCAGAGATGCTCTGTGCTTGGTTGCAACCCAGGCTGCAGGTTTTGGGGCATGCTGCAAGGCCAGGGCAGCAGCTGGGGCCCTGCTGGGGTGACAATGACCATGCCAAGATGCAGCATCATCCAGGGCCCCGGAGCTTACCACAGGATGATGTTTCTCAGCAAACAGCTGGAACAAGCACAGAATTATAGAATTGCTTTGGTTGGAAGAGGTCTTTAAGGTCATCAAGTCCAACCATTCCCCCAGCACTACCAGGACACCACTAAACCCTGTCCCTCAGCACCACATCTTCACAGCTTTGAAACCCCTCCAGGGATGGGGACTCCACTGCTGCCCTGGGCAGCCTGGGACAGCCCTTCACAACCTTTTCAGGGAAGACATTTTTCCTAATGTCCAACCTTACCTTCCCCTCATGCAACTTGAAACCACTCCCTCTTATGCTATCGCTTGTTCCTTGGGAGAAGAGACCAACCCTCTCACCTCACTCCAGCCTCCTTTCAGGGAGTTGTCAAGAGTGGTAAGTTCTCCCCACAGCCAGAGCAGGGAGAGTGGGGAGAAGCAGCAGAGCCCAGCCTGCCTTGCACGGCTTTTCTTGCATATGGGGAAACTGAGGCACGGAGAGGGCTGCGCCATCACTAGCCCATGTGGTGGTCCCCCCTACCCCAGACTCACCGAGCGTAAGAAGGGGGCTGCAGTCCCAGGGGCTGCCCGTCCTTCAGCCAGGAGATCTGGGGGGTGGGCTGCCCCTCTGCCCGGCACTCCAGCCTCACCCCTCCGCCCTCCAGCACACTGTGCTCACTGGGGACCCCCGCGCTGGCAATCCGGGGTGCCACTGCACCAAGAAGAGAGGGAGGCTGAGGAAGAGGAGCCAGAGGAAGGCTCTCCTCTGAGGGATACCCTGCAGGGACTCCCACCACCTTGGGGAAGCCCTACCTCGCACCAGCACCATGAAGTCCTTGTGTGTCTTGGTGCCTGAGCTCTGTGCCAGGCAAGTGTATCGGCCCTGGTGGGAGGGCTGCAGGGGGCTGAGCTGGAGCTGGCCCCCCCCGGACACCAGGCCCCACTCCGGGCTGCTCTCTGCGAGGAGATGGAGTGAGAGGGCTGCAGCAGCGCTCCTCTGCTGAGGCCTCCCCAGGCACCTTGTCATGCGCTCCCCCCTTCCCACCGCAGGACCCAGGTTTGGAGCATTGCTAAAGCCGAGGTTGGGCTCTGCAGAGCAGGGTGTTTGTGCGGCACTGCTGGAGCTCTGCAGGAGAAAAAAGCCACTGGACTGGGGGCAGGTCCCAGCAGGTACCCCAAGGGCTGGTACCCAGAATGCTCACCCCACATCCCTCTCTCATAGCTCATGCCCACATCCCATTGCTTCAAGCTTCAGGAATGAATCTGAGGTTTCTTAGAAACACTGAGGGAAAACGCCTGCCCCTTTGCACTCCCCTCCCCTGCGAGGCCCTGCGGGTCTTTTGCAGCAGGATTAGAAATGGGGAAACTGAGGCAGAACTGCTTCAGGCGGGGCAGCAGTGAGGCTCAGGACAGAAGCCAGGCACGATGTCCCCCTGCACGTACCCAGCGGGCTCCCATCCTTCAGCCAGGTGATGGCTGCCGCAGGGACCCCGGGGACTTGGCAGGTCAGGACGAGGGGGCTTCCTACCTCTGCGTCGAGCATCTCCTGCTGTGGGGCCTGGGTGCCCAGGGGCTCTGAGGAGGAGAAGCAGCAGGGGTGGGGTGTGTGAGGAGGAACACAGAGTGGTATTTGCCATCAGCTCCTTGGTGTGTGCTCCACGAGCAGAGCTCCAAGCCAAGCCCTCTCCACTTACCGTGAACAGCGAGGATGAAGTGCTTCTCATCTTGGCCGGCCGCATTCAAGGCCATGCACGTGTACGTCCCTGCGCTGGAAAGCTGCAGGCGAGGGAGCTGCAGCACCCGAGAGCCTGGGAGAAGCAGAGAACAGGGAGTCAGGGCAGGCGGGAGCAGGACCAGGTCTGGGCCACCTCTCTGGCAAGCTGACCCATCCCCCGGCAGCTGGCCAAGCTCCATGCAAGGAGTCTCTTGCCATCAAAGTCTTTTTGAGGTCCAAGGCCTCATTGTGCACAGCAGAAAAATGGTGCTGAGCTCCTGGGAAGTGGCAGCACAGAGTTTGCAGGGTGCAACCCTTGGTCCTCTCCAGAGGGGATCCCTCAACAGCAAGCTGTTAGCATGTGATACAGCTGAAGGTCTGAGCTTAAGTCCCACATGCAGCATCCAGAGCAGCACATTAGGGAAGTTAGAGGCCACCATCAAGAGCCAGCATCTGTGCCAAGCCCCGAGGGACAGGTTGTCACCCCTGCTTATCCTGACATACCTGAAGTGACGGTCACCTCCTCACCAAGCTGCAAGACATGACCATCCTTGTACCAGGTGATCTCTGCAGTGGGGTAGGATCGGACGTCGCACACCAGTGAGATGCTGCTGTTGATGACGCCACTGATGTTTTCAGCATTTGGGCCCACAATCCAGGGAGCTTCTGCTCCAGCACACCCCAAAAGACAGTGCCAAAGGGAAACCGTCACCATGGAGGATGAGCTCTCCCCAGAAGAAATCACACACCGAGCATCTTGTCTGCTCTGAGTGTGCCACCTCAACCTCCTCACATGGGGCAAGTGTGACAAGCACAAGGGTATGGAGGCAGTCAGGAGGTTCAGGAGCCAGGAGAGACTCCAGCTGGCAGAGAAGGAGGGTGGTAAATCAGTGACCTGGGGAAGGGTCGCTGGGGATGCCTTACCCTGCACGGTGAGGGCAAAGTGCTTCTCAGCTGACCCAGCCAGGTTCTCCACCACACACAGATAGCTGCCAGCGTCACCTGCCTCCACCGCAGTCACCTGCAAAGGGAGAGCAGAACCCTGCTGAGGGCTGTCCCAAGCTGGGGCTCCCATGGGGATCTCAGCACCTGGCAAGGCCAGGACAGCCTCCCTCTTGGGAGGGAAGAGTTCCCCGTTCCCTCTACCCCACATCTCCCATGTTGCCCTGTCCAGCACAGCCACCCTGTCCTTGCGGACACTGACCTGCAGGACCGTGCCACCCTCCAGGAGCTGGTGCCGTGGGCCAACAACAATAGGGACATCATTCCAGAGCCAGGACACTGTGGGCACCGGGTGTCCAGTGGCTTCACACTTGAAGCAGACAGTGCCATTGATGGTGGCTGTCACCTCCTCAACCAGCTCCTCCATACCACCGCGGATGGCCGGGGCAGCTGGAAGCAGGTGGTTATGGGGCTGCTACATGCCTCTACCCACTCCCTGCCCCATCCGTGTACTCACTCAGCACCTCCAGCTCATAGTGCAGACGGTCCTGTCCCACCGCATTGGCTGCCTCGCAAGTGTATGTGCCCGCATCCTCCTCCTGCACCGTGGCCAGTTGCAGCACCCGGCCCCCTGCGGCACAGGGCATGGAAAGGGCTCCACAGGGTCCCTGCCAACCTTCCCCTCACATCTCACTGTGCCTGAGCCCCCATGACATGGTCCTGCTCTTGCAGGTCCCATGGGTGCTACACATGCTGGCAAGAGCAAGGAGACGGGATCCAATCTTCTCCATGCTACAGATGCTCTCAACCCAAAAAACTGCTGCAGAAAATCCCACCAAACCCCATAGTGAATGTCCGTGCCCATTACCTAGCAGCATCAGCACTCCTGGGCCTGGGGAAAGGGGCTCCCCGTCCTTGTACCAAGTGATCTGGGGTGGTGGGATGGCATTGGTGTCACAGTAGAGCGCGGTGGGCTGGTTGAGGACAGCCTGCCGGTGCTCCGTCACCTCCCCATGCTGGTCTTCCTCCCGGTAGAAGATCTCAAGGGCTTCATTGGGGCTCATCCGTTGCTGGAAGAGGGGTGGCACTACGAGGACAGGCTGTGGTCAGTTGTGGGGAAAGGGGACTCACACCCCCAGGTGCGACCAGAGCATCTGCCCAGGCCTGACCAGGGCCAAGGAGATGCTTCTTTTCCAGCAGATACAGACTCTCTTCCTGCTCACCCAGCTCTGCTCCCACAAGGGACCCCATCATGGACCCCTCCTCTTGCTGAGATACTTGATGCTCTGGGCACTCGCTGGCCACCCAAGATTTACCTTGCACGTGCACAATGAAGTCCTTGTCGTCTTTGCCCACAGCGTTGGTGGCCACACAGGTGTAGTGCCCCGAATCGGAGACACTGGCTGGTTTGATTTGAAGGACCTGCCCCTCATTGAGGATCTGGACATGGCTGGATCTTTCCAGAAGCTGCACAGGGGCCCCAAGGCAGGGAAGAAACAGAAGGACAGGAGAAGAGTTATGTACCCAGGAATGGGACAGAGCCCAGACAGCCATATGAAGAGTATCTTTCCCCTCCATCCACCTTGGAGGATCCTCAAAACCAGCATCTCTTCCCTTGTCACAGTTAGGGCCTCACCTGCTTGTCCTTGTACCACCGGATGGTTGGCTCGGGCACAGCCCAGGTCTCACACTCCAGCGTCACTGTGCTGTTGACTCTGGTTTTCACCTCTTTTACAGCAAATTCTCCCAAAGGGTCATCTCTGGCAATCCAAGGAGGAACTAGTGGGGAGACACAACACATCAGGGATGAGAGAAGAGCCTCCAGCACCCTTGCTCTGCCTTGATTAGCAACAGGCAGCATCTCAGGCTGCTTCTGACACCCCCAGATGGGCCGCTTTGCCTCCTCAGGGTAGATCAGAGGCTTTTTGGGTCCATATGCTGATATATGTGCACGAGGCGCAGCTCTCCGGGACAAAGATACGGGAATGGAAGGAAGGGACACTGGTCTGGTTAAGTCAGTAAGGTCACTGCAGGAATTAGGAAGGATATGGAGACTTCACACACCCAGGACCTTCACAGCATAGTTCTTCACAGCCTCCCCAGCTTCATTGGCCACAACGCAGCTGTACATGCCTGCATCCTCTTCCCGGGCATTCAGGATCTGCAGCCCACGGCCACCTGGAGAAGGGAGTCTCCTGAGAGGGTTGCCACTCACATCTACAGCTGTCCACCCCCCTGCAGCACCAGAAGAGATCTTAAGGGACCTGCTGATCACCTGCAAGCCTGACTTGAGGGAGTCTAATGCTCTTCTAGAGCCCAGTTTACAGGCTTGTAAAAACCAGCCCTGTCTCACTGATGCTGTTGAGGACGCTCTAGGTATTATCAGACTGTGCAGCACATGGAAGAGCAGCATCCACCTGATGGTCTGAGACCCTCAGGTCCTGCAGAATGATGGCTTCTCATCATCCCACTTCCCTGAACTACAGTCAGGCCCAGAAAAGGCCCTGTTCCCACTCCCCTAGGCATACAGCAAGGGGCCACCACAGTCATGCAGAGCTAGCGGACACCAACACAGTACCAGGGAGCAGGAGGATGTTTCCAGATGCTTTGAGGGGAACCTCATCCTTGAGCCAGGTGATGTTGGGAGATGGGTAGGCCAGAGCCTCGCAGACCAAGGAGATGGGGTTGTTGACAATCACTGTGACTTCTTCTGCAGTGACATCATGGGCATCTCCAGCAAAGGTAGGACTGGCTGCACAGACATGTTCACGTGGCAGATCAGCATTAACACCTCCTTAGGCTTCCCAGTGCTTCATTCCCCCACCACAGAGCATGATCTGAGTGAATTCAGGGAGCTGGGCTTGACCACAGCACATGAAACGCACAGCACATAAAGCACAAGCCCAGCTTCAGACTCTGCCTTGTATTGCTGCCTTCAAAACCATGGGGGACACAGAAGACACACCCCACCTTCCCACCAGCCACCATCAGAGATGGATCCTACACTAGATGGGCCCTTTATGTTCCTTCAGGACATCTCACGAGGGCTTTCCAGCAGGTCCAGGACATCGTGCCATGCTGCTGGTTGTAGGACTAATGGATCCTCACCACTACCTGGAGCAGGCAATTAAAAAGCCCTCCAAGTCCATGTCCCCTGCTCACACCTGAGACTCTGCCTCCATCCAAAGACATCTCATACCCAAAACATCTAGCAAGTAGTGCTTGGTTTGATTTGCCATAGAGCTGGAGGCCATGCAGGAGTAGCGGCCAGCATCAGACAGGGAGGCTCGAGGGATGTGGAGCACAGAGCCATTAGGAGAGATGGAGAAGGTGTCTCCACTAGGCAGAGGATGGCCATCTTTCATCCAGGTGATCTTAGGTTGGGGGTTGCCTGTGTGGGGTGGAAAGCAGGTTTTGGCCTTCACACAGTTTTTCTCTGTGTGAGTACAGCCTGACCGTACACTGCACCAGAGTTTTTCTGGCAAGCAGGGACATCAGCCCAAATCCAAAGTTATCATGATCTGGATCAGGTTTTTAGGGGCTGCAGGATGAGCCAGCAAGAAGAAAGAAAACTGTCCTGAGTAGGAGGTGATTAATTATTCCCATCACTAAAGGAAAAACGAGATTAGAGGAATTTTAGCTCCATTTGGGAAAGATTGGAGATTACGTTGTGGAACAAACTCCCTGCGTGGGCCCAGCACTTCCCGGACAGCCCAAATGCAGAGCCAGGAACGATCCCAAAAAAAGTGCTTCAGCCAATTACAGCTATTCTCATGTCATCGACTGGTGCCGTCCATTTGCTTAATGCCCCACAGGGAGACTCAGGTCCCTAAGCCCCATTTCCCACCTGCTCCCACCACCTCTGCTCCTTGCATGATGCTTACCCGCAGCCAGACAGGACCAGGTGACAGGTTGACCCTCAGGCACTTTGATGGTCTCTTCTTCATCCATGTTCTCAATGTGGGGAGGAACTAGGAACATCAGGGACCTCAGCAGCTGCCCAGCTTCACCGAGCCTCTGAGCTCACATGCTAAGGCACAGAGGACTCTGGCACTGCAGCTCCTGCCATGCCCAGTTATAACTTGTGCCTGTTCCTGCAAGGGTGAAGCTCTGATATCCCACCAGGGATCCTGCAGTAGATGGAGACCCCTCCTTACCTAGGACGTCCACGTAGAAATGCCTCCTGGCCTCCCCAGCTACATTGCTGGCCAGGCAGGAATAGTGACCACCATCCTGGGCTCGTGCACGGGTAAGCCTCAACAGCCAGCCCCCTGGAAGCATGGAGCAGAGAGGTCTCAGGGCCCTGACGCAGGCACCAGCCCATCCCAGCAGTGCTTCCGCAGGGCTGGAGCTCCACTACATTTACACCCATCAAAAAAAAAAGCAAAACGTGTTCCCAAAGCTCCCATCTCTCACACCATCCATGCCTCATCCCTGACCTGAAAGCACTTGCGTGTGCTCGCTGGGGGTGACAGGAGAGCCATCCCAGGACCAGGTGACTCTGGGTAGGGGAACACCAGTGGCCTCACAGGTCAGTGTCAGGGATCCTTCCAGAGACACACTGACATTGGTTGTTGATCCTGACCCTTGAATGAACTCAGGAGGAACTAGGGATGTAGAAAAGGATAAGCATCTATTTGTAAAGCAGCTAAGACAACAAAGAAGCATGACAAAGGGGGAAAACTGGGTAAAATCAGCTTATTCCCACCCTCCTACTTTATACAGTTTGAGGACACAAGCCCAGAAGGACTGCTAGCATCATCTGCAGTTGTCCACTTTGAAGGTGTTATGGAACAGGTGACCCACAGCAAGTATATGCCACTTACTTGCACCCACAAGCCCACGCTTACAGAAGTTAACACCAAGCTGGCCACACACCCTGAGCCACCTTCAGGCCTTTTCCAGCTCAGGTGCTTGGTACCTTGACCCATGAGGTTTCCCCAAGTCCTTGGGAAGTAGATAACTTTTTATAAAGTGAGATGGTCTGCTCTGATGACCCTAGAAAAACTCCTGCCTGGTGCAGCCGGTTCTACAGCTATGTCTGGAGCATACCCCTTCTGACCCAAGACCTTCTAACGTAATGGGTTGTCCAAGATCTATTCCACGTCAGGTTGCCCTCTGTGCTTTTGCTGTATCAAATGTGCTGTGCAACATCACCACCCTCCTGAGCCCCTCCATAGCCCCCAGCCACCAGCCCCATCCCACACCCTTACCATGCACCACAACGTCAAACTCCTTCTGCTCCTGCCCTGCCACATTTGCCGCCAGACAAGTATAGCGTCCTGTGTGGGTCACCTCCGCCCTGGGGATGTGCAGCCGTCTCCCTTGCTCCGTAAGCATGAACCCATCCCCGATGGCCACAGGCTGCCCGTCCTTCACCCACGTCACTGTGGGTGGTGGGGTGCCCACGGCCTTGCACTCCAAAACTGTCTCACCAGCCTTGATGACAGAAACCTTCCTCGGGGCTTTGCTGCTGGCCAGAATCCTGGGCAGTGCTGCAGGCAGAGGGACACAAGGTGGAGGTGATGCTTCCATAAGCAAGCAGCTGTACAAACGCCATCAGTTTGGATGGTGGCAGCAGGAGGGGGAAGCAAGTGTGAGTGGGTGCAACTCGTGCAATTGGGCTGCTGGAGTGAAAACCAGCTGCAACCAGCTTGGAGCCAAGAGCTAGAGAAGCAAAGTTAGCCCAGCTAGCAGCAGCCTTTCCAACACACCCAAGGCAGCAGGCAATGGCTGTGAGCTTTTGGGAACAGTGGGACCTTGTGTTGAGAGATCATGACACCTTCAGCCACCTGCACAGGTCCTCTATGTCTCTGGGGACCCCAGCTCACCATGCACCTCCAGGTGATGCTCCTTGCTGCTGCTGCCAACAGCATTCCTGCACTCACAGGTGTAGATCCCCTTGTCCACCAGCTGTACCTTCTCAATGTAGAGCATGCTTCCTCCCGTGGACACCAGCTTCAAGCTCTGGGGCTGGGTAGAGAGGGGTTCACCTGCCCAGGGAGGAGGACAGCAGCCTCCTCTCAGGTTCCCAGCAGGACCAGGTCCCACCCAGAAGCTGGATACTGCTCAACATAAAGCACTCCTTGCTCCAAGGAGACCAACATCTGTCTGGTGGGTCAACGGGTGTGGGGAGGGATGAAGCTGAGGAGCAGGACACTACCGTCCTTCCACCAGCTCAGGGTGGGCAAGGGGATCCCGTGGCACTCGCAGGCCAGCCTGACAGATTGTCCCTCCAGCACGGACACAGCAGCAGGCTCTGCCGAGGAGAAGGATGGGGGCACTGCAGAGGATGAGAGGAGAGGAGCAGCTCGTTGATGGCACTGGACAAGAGGAGACAGGCAGGTCCCCAATGGAGCTCTGTCCTGCCAGCTACACACCACCCACAGCTCTGCTGGGCTCCTCACAAAGGACCAGCGAGATTCCCCTACACTGGCTCCATGTGGAAATAATAACCTTGACTCTCCAGCTCTTAAGTGAGTGATGCTTTTAACTGCACGTGGCCTGCAGCAGAGGATGATCAAGCATCCAGCCACACAGGCAGGCCAAACCCATGCTGGCCAGACACAGCCTTATTAGGTAGCACTGCTGGCTGGGAAGGTTACCTAACTCTTTCCATGATCAGATGCTGTTCCTACTTGCTCATAAATACAGCTGGCTGGAAAACAGTAACTCCTTCCCATGAGGGATATCAATTTGTACAAGAAAAACCCCAACACCCAGAAACCCCTGAAAAACAAAAACAGCAGAACCCAAACAATGCACCCGAGCCAGGACATCAGACGTGCAAACGTTTCCCTGGGAAGGGATCGCAGGAACAAGCCCAGACCAGGAGAACTGGATTTTCTCCACTCCCTGGCTACCTGCCTGCAGGACTTCCACCAACTGGCCTAGAGCATCCCAGAGAAAAGCCAGACCCTGGCCCAGCCCCCGGTGCTACAGACGTGCTGGATGAGCCAGGAGGCTGCGAAGATGTTTGTATGGAGCGAGGGAAAGTGGCTGGTGCTGCTGGCATCCTCCTGACTTGGGCAGGGGGACAGAAGGGACGGTAGCTGCAGGGGCCACCGCCCTGACAAAAGTGCAAAGAAAGGACAGAGAAGCCCTGGCAACGGCAAGGAAATCCCATCGCTTGCTCCCTAATTTTGGAAAGCCACCTCTTCTGCATCGCCACTGAAATCTTCCCCAAAGACTCACACTTTCCCCCCACCTGCCACCGATTCCGGTGGGATTCCCTACCACCCTCAGCTCCATCATTTTGCAGAGCTTTAAGATTTGGTCTTAGTGTTTTTCAGGCCAGTCAACTACCCCAGACACATCTAAACAAACGGTACACAGTATAGTACGTATATGTATACCCACACACGCGCGCGCTGTATTTGCCCACGCTGGGCTATTTCAGCCGCAGTGGCCCTCACCCCACACGTCGAGGTTGTAGTGTCTCTCTGGGTGATCGGGTACCCGGCACGTGTACCTGCCCGCATCCTGCACGGTTGCTCGCCTGATCTGCTGCAGCAAGCGGAGATGCTAAGATGCTCTGTGGCAGAGCTGGACCCACGCAGCCCTTCCATGGAGGGAGATTGTGCCAGCAGAAGCCACGGGGATGGGATCAGTGTGAGGCGTGGGAATGGAGCCGAGCCGTGGGCAGCAGGGAGGACATTCTGTCCCTGTGCACCCACTCTCTCCTAAGGGTGGGGAGGGGAAGATGGGGGTCTTCACAGCCCGGTTTCCCCTCCCATCCTCTGCAATACTCTGAGACATCACCTGGAGCATGGTCCCCTCCACAGACAGCTGCACATCTGGCTTTGGTGTGAGCAAGTTCCCATCCTTCAGCCAGCGGGACCCCTGAGGGGGCACCCCCAGGACTGGGCACTCCAAGGTCACTGGCTGGTTCATGATGACAGAGATGTTCTCTTCCTCACCCATACCAGTGGGGGACACTGGAAAACAGATCAACAGGGCAACACCTTCCCCAGGCCACCCACTTTGGTACCCTGACCAGAACTGGTCCCCCACGGCCCTATATGCTTCCAAGCGCACAGCAGAGTAGCCCCATAGTCCTGAGCATCACCTCCAACCCCACAGCCATGCTGGTGGGAAGGGGCTGGGGATGCACAGGGGTACTTACACCGCACCTCGAGAGTGGCCTCATGTCTGTCCTCCCCCACAGCACTGCTGGCCACACAGGTGTATGTCCCCGAGTCATGGAGGTGGGTGGTGGGCAGGGATAGCACATGCCCACCAGAGAGGATCTGTGCTTCCCAAAGATGCAGAAAGAGGCCAGATGAGCATGAAACCAGAGAAACTCACAGGCAGCTGGGCTGCAGGTTGGCACGCATGAACAGGGATGGGTGGACATAAGCCTGCCTTGAGCCCATCCTCATCACCTCCCAGGGACCCTCTGCCTGTCCATGCCCCTCGTGGCAGGAAAGCCCAGCACAGGACTGGGCAGGTCCATGGACAAAACATGGGGCAGGTCTGGGCAGCTTTGCACCCACTCAGCTTCAGCAATTGTTTTTTTAAAAGCCAGAACAAGTGAAAAGAACACCTTCCTGGAGGGACGCCCCCTCCATCAGAGGCTGTCTCACCTGTGGGCCACCTGCCACCATGCTGGACACTGGATTGCCGTCCTTCAACCACAGCAGCACTGGAGCTGGGATCCCTGTGGCATCACACTCCAGCATCACCGGCTCATTTACCACCACCGTGAGGGAGCTGGGGCCAGCTGTGATCCGTGGGGGCACTGGGGAGGGCAGAGAAATGTCACCAGAAGCAGCAGGGTGCAAAAAGGATGGGACGGGTAGGAGACACCATGGTGTGGACCAGACAACACCCATCCATGGGTAGCCCATGGTTTTCTAGGACATTATTTGGGATGAACACAGGGGATTGCATGGCTGGAATAGCAAATGGTGTAGAAGACAGGGTGTCTGCTAAAGCCATCATCCAGGAACACATCCTGAGTGCTGGGATAGCCCCACTGGTCCCATGCATGGATGGGATACACTTTGGGGGAAGCATCCAGCCCTCAGGTAGCTGCAGCCCTTCCCCTGATCACCATGGACTCACCAGTCACTTGCAGGCTGTACCAGAGCTCAGTGACACCGGCCACGTTGGAGGCCACACATCGATAGCTGCCAGCATCAGAGAGCTGAGCGTGCTGGATCTCCAGGCGCTTCCCATCCCTGGACAGGATTCGGCCTGGTCCAGACAAGAGCTGCTCATGGCCCTTGTACCAGGTGATGTCTGGAGGGAAACAGGGACCTGAGGTGTAAGGAGCAATGCTGCTGCCCCTCTCACCAAGGGAACCCAGGGAAAACCCCAGGGATGCACGAGCAAGAGCCAAAGGGAGAATCGACTCACCAGGAGCAGGCAGCCCTGAGGCCAGGCACTCCAGGGCCACAGCGCTGTTCTCCAGGGTGGCCAGGTCCACTGCACTGGGTTCAATGTTTGGAGGCACTGCAATCCAGCATGTAGAGTCATTGGCTCTGCACAGCCCAAGCCAGCTGCAGCCATGCAGTGCCATGGGGCATGACCAGGCTAACCGGAGGGCTCTCAGCATGCACGGGGTCCTGGAGGAGCAGCTGCCAAGGCTCACTCCCTGCTCTAGAAGGGGACCACGTCACCACTTGGTGCCACTGCTGCTCCCCAAGTTAGGTAGGAGATTTGTTCTCTGCCCCGATGAGATATTCATTCTTTCCAGGCAGGGATCTCTACTCCCTGCCTGGTTTCTCATTCAGCACCTTCAACTTCACATCCTGTGATGTTGGTCAAGGGCTGCTCTGGCCAGAGGGGAAATGAGGCTGGGGTTAGACACTCCACAGGGAAGCACCCATCAAGAATGGATGCTATTATTTACCATGGTATCGGTGACCAGCAACTCTCAGCCTCATTGGTAAAGGGCAAGATCCCAATGGATCAAGCTAATGACTCTACACCTCTCAAAAAGCAGGGCCAAAAACACCCACCCCTTTGGTCAGCCACATGGGATGAATAGCAGGGCTCGCCCCAGGTGCTGTGCTCACCTTGCACCAAAACCTGCACCTCAGCCTGGGCCACCCCTGCCCAGTTGCTGCCCTGGCAGACGTAGAGCCCTTCATGACCAAGCCCTACATGGGCAATCAGCAGAGTCCCACCATCCTTGGACACCACTGCACCATCCTGCTCACCCAGTGGATGCCCATCCTTCAGCCACCTGCGAGGAAAGGGACAAGGTAGCAAGTCCTCGGTCTGTGCTGCTACCACCCACCCCCTATTTCTGCCCAACAAAGGGCTGAACAGCAGGGTGCTGGCAGCAAGGACTGTCCCCTTGTCACCTGGAAAGGGGCTAGCAGTGCCCACATCATTGGGCAGAGTAGGATCCAGGGGCAAGGAGCAGGTATGGATGCCTCCCGTCCTAAGAGACACCCCAAGCTGCAGGTTCCCATCACCCATCCTGAGGTCCCATCCTGATCTCTGCTGCAGCTTTGCGTGGTGGGCTGCAGAGCACCCCCAGGGAGTTACTCAGCCCCTAAGGGAGCTCAAGGCAGGATTCCCCCCATCCTCCATAGTACTCACTGGATCTGGGGTGAGGGGATGCCCGTGGCATGACAGTGAATCCTCAGGGAGTTGTTGGCAACAGCTGTCATGTGGCTTTCTCCATCACCGATCAGCAGCTGAGGGGGAGCTGGGGGGAAAGGGGACCTCAAGCTGAGACCACCCTTGGACCCTGGCACAGGGATGTGGGAGCAGCCAAGGGCTCAGAGGGTGCAGGACTCTGGAGGCACATTAAGGTCCACAGTCCCCAGGAGGAGTGTTTTAACCAGCAGATGCGAACCTTGGACGTGCAGGCTGTAGCTGAGTGAGGCATTCCCCGCGGCGTTCGTGGCCGTGCAGGTGTAGAGGCCAGTGTCAGTCACCTGGGGCTCAATCAGCCGGAGGGACCCCGAAGGGAGGATGCTGTAGCTTGGGGGAGAGAGAACAGAGAAGCTGGATGGGAGGAACAGCCATGTCATCCATCACCTACCCCTGGGCAGGAGCTAAGGGCTGAGAGCTCACCATCACCTTGAGATAGTCAAGAGAAGGTCCCCAGGGCCACCTCCTGCACAAGAAGGATGGCAGAACTGTCCATGGGTGCAAATCCCCTTTGCTCAGCCCCTGCATGAGCTCAGCACAAGGCAGTGGGACAAGCCACCGGCCCGAGGGGATGAAGGGAGACGGGTCTCCCCAGGGAACACAGCCTCTGCAGCTGGGCCTGGCTGTGCGCTCGCTCCCAGCACTGTCTGTGCTCCACAGACATAACATCATCTCAGCCCACGGCTGCAGATTCCTCCTTGTATGCTCCTATAAATCACTCAGGCACATGAGGACAAGCCAGCTGAGATGCAGGGAGCAGCACAGGTCAACCAGGAGTAGGCACAGGAAGCCAGACAAGAATGACAAGGCAACACAGTCCCTCAAGAAGGGAAAAACCAAGATGCCTTCCTCCTTCCCCAGGCCATAGCAGTTCTCAGGTGCAAGGAAAGAAGGGATTAACCCCAACACTGGGTCCAGGATTTTAGGGAACCCCTTCCAGCACGGTGCTAATGTGCTGAAAAAACAGGTCCTGCTTCCTAGGGGGAAGACCAGGACAAACACATATCCAATCACTCTCCAAGTTATCTTCTCTCATCAAATAGCATTAAATGATTGTCCCATGGCTGCCATCAGCCTCAACACCACCTACAAATGAATTTCGCCCTTCGGAAGTCACCCACTGGAACTGAACTGGCCTTTAATTCCACTTTCCAACACAAGCAAAGTCACTGTTGGGCTCACATCTGTATTTTTGCCAAACCTTGGCCCAGGAGCGTTTTGATGCCTAAAGCACATGAAGTCATCCCAACACAGAAGCTGCAAAGGGCAGTGGAGGCTGCAGCACCCCCAGCATCCCCTGCTGCCCATCTTCCTCTCCATGCTGCTCTTTTCCTCCTCCTCCAGACCTCAAAACTCCTCCTTCTCAGTGTGCTGCAGCCACCTGGGTGTGGAGCAGCATCAAGCCCCAGTCCAACACCTCCCGCAGAGATCCACCATCCCCAGGCATGTCCTCGGCCTCACAGCCTCCAGCACTGTGACGGCACGAGGCAGGAATGTGCGTGAAGGCGGATGGGCAAGCAGGGCCAGGGAGCTGTACTGAAGCCGCCTTCCCTCCCCAGCCCCAACCTGTGTCCTGGGTGAGCAAGCAAGGGATTGGGAGCAGCTGCTCCATCCTAGCAGATGTTTGTATGATGGAAAAATAGCCTGGTGGTTCTTAATCCGCTCTCTTTAAAGAGTAGCATTAAGGCTGTACCACTCAGCTGCCTCTGCTCCTGCCAGAGCATCGAGCATCTGCTGCTCAGCACCAGTGACGCTCTTCGTAGC
The DNA here is from genome assembly GCA_013400335.1 of Eurystomus gularis. NCBI lineage: Eukaryota > Metazoa > Chordata > Aves > Coraciiformes > Coraciidae > Eurystomus > Eurystomus gularis. The sequence continues at coordinate 106,856 of VZZY01017392.1, forward strand.
TCCCCACTGCTGCCCTTCACAGACCCAACATCCCTCTGAGGAGACACGCAACACCAAGAGAGCATGATCTCAGCACCCACAGCCCTCTTTACCTTGCAGAGGCGAGAGGCAGCGGCTGAGACTCCTGGGTCCACACCACCAAGGGAGGAGGATAGCCTTCAGCCTCGCAGGGCAGGGTGGTCTCCTGCCCAAGCACAGCCAGGATGGTTACAGGGTCTGATGCCTGTGATCCATTCACGCTGATCCTGGGCTTTGCTGGGTGCAGAAGGAAAGTGACTGGTGCAGGAGCACTTCAGGTGTCCCACAGCCCTCAGTGCTGCTCTTCTCATCCCAAAAACCCATCTGGCACCTGTCTAGGTGGCCCAAGGAAGCTAGGGGATTCCCTGGGTCACATTCTCCCATCCAGCCACCCTCTGAATCTGCTTTACGGGGAGCTGGTGCCAGGACCAGTCCCAGGCACTCACTGCTGACAGAGAGCTGCATCTCCTGGCTGGAGAAGCCTGCTGTGTTGGTAGCTGTGCAGAAGTAGGTCCCAGCATCCCCAGGGGAAGGTGAAGGGATCAGGAGGGTCCCATCGGGGTCAAGCTGGTAACGTGGGCTCAGCAAAATGGGCTCCATGCCCTGCAGAAGAAAGGGAAGCAAGAAAGGGAGATAGCAGAGAGTCTCCCATGAGCTGAGCATCCCAAGGGCAGAAATAGTGCCCTGGACCCATTAGAAAAAGGTATCTCCTTACCCCAGCTTCCCAGGACATTCAGTGCCACCTCCTCAGGCAGCTACAGCCACACCAGAGAGCAACGTCCCCTCCAAACACATTATCCCACACCCAAGGGTGACCCACAGCCTGCCCATCCCTGTCACCTACCTTTGCCCAGGTAACAGTAGGGGGGGGCACACCAGTAGCATTGCACTGCAGGGTGATGGCCACTCCCTCAGTGGCGGTGACAAGGACAGGGCCAAGCTCAATGCTAGGAGGAACTGGGAAGAAAGAGAAGCACTCATCCTGCATGGACAGAGCCTTGTCTGCCAAAGAGAGTAGTGCTTTGCTGCTTATGAACTGCAGAGGACAGCCGCTCCCATTCTACACAGAGCAGGGATGCCAGCATCCTGCCACTCACCATGGATGACCAGGGACACGTCCTGCCTGTGCGAGCCGAGGGCATTGGTCACCTCGCAGGTGTACCTGCCCGTGTCCCCCTGCGATGCCTGGTCCACGTGCAGGCTCCCATCAGCACGGACAGAGTAGCGGCCACTTGGGGCTACCTGGGCATGGACAGAGAGCAGAAAACAGGACAGATGGGGAGATCAAACATTACCTATCTCTGTGTCTTTGGGGCATATATAGAAATTGATCCTTGAGCAGTAGGAACATGGTGATGTGGTGACAAACACACATTACCCTCCTAACCCAAACTCTCCGCTGGCATCTTTCACCAGTGGCTTTGGCCCCAGGAGGTTTGGAAACCCATCCTGCAGCAAAGCTGCAGGGCCATGCTCACAGCTGCCCATCCACCATCCCAGCTGGAGCAGAATCCTCACCGGCTGCCCATCCTTCAGCCAGTGGCGGGCTGGGAATGGCCTCCCAGCCAGGATGACACAGGGCAGTGACACGGGCTGGCCTGGGAGTGCATGGACCACAGGGGATGCAAGAGCTATTTCTGGGGCTGCTTGGAAGAGAGAAAAGGGGAAAAATATTAACTGGAGACAAACTGGTCATGAACACTCAGGAGAATAGATTTGGATCACCTTTCTTCCAAGGTCCAGACCTTGGCTTGGCACAAGCCAGGTCCAACATTCAGCTGCCCCAAGAATCTGGGGATATTCATCTACAGTTAGGGTCCAAGCATGTCAGTGCATTAAGCCAAAGAGGTGGAATAGCATTATCCAAACCCTGCACTGGGGGAGGGTTTGTTGAGCATCCACTGCAGCTGACTCAGGAGCAGACATGGCTGCACTGGCTGCCGCTCGCTCACCGCCAGCACAGCCAGAATCAATACACCAACAAAAGCACATAGAAGCAAACCGTGTCCAGTGACTGTGAGCTTGACCTCCGCTTGGATTTTCCCAAACTCATTGTGAGCTTCGCAGATGTAGACAGCTTGGTCATCCAGTGAGGCACCTGGAGCACAGCAAGGAGAAACCTGAGCCTGGTGGGGCTGGAGAGCCCCAAGCAAGCTCCAGGATGGGGTAACACCACCCTCCCGTGCTCCATCACCATCTCCAAAAAGAGCAGGCACAGTGGCTAATCCCACTGCTGGGACACCCGAGGTGACTGTGTAAGCAAACGCCCAGGCAGGATGCCCACGGGCTCTCCACCACGCCAACGCTTGCTTGCATGCTTAGCTCTCTTACTGTCGATGAGGAGCTCGGCAGCCTCCAGCTGGCTGGAAACACTGCTTGGCCCGTGCCAGCCCGTCACAGGCTTCCCATCCTGCCGGGACCAGGTGACCTGCGGTGGGGGAGAGCCCTCGACGCGGCACAGCAAGCTCACGCTGGCCCCAGCCTCGACCGCCACATCCCCCAGGGGCTCGGGAAAGTGGGGGGCAGCTGAAGGAGAGAGTAGTGGAGCAGGGGCTCAGGCAGGTCGGACACCCCAGTTCCCCAGAGCAGGCTGTGCCTGGAGACAGGGCTGCAAAACCCATGAGCCAGGTGCCCTGAAAAGTCATGGAATGGACTTTAAATGTTTGGGGTTTTTCCAAAGCTGTTACAGCCGTCGCAGTTTCCATCCCTTCCAGTTACACCCAGCACCATCCTGCCTCAGCAAAACCCCTTCCACTTCTCCACTTTTAACTGCTTCAAGTCTTGCTGCCCCCAGCTCCAAACCTCCTCTCTGCTCCTCCCCAAGCTCTTCCATCCCTTCTGCTCCAGCAGAAAGCCCTGAGCATTGGTTGTGGTAGCTGGATTTTCAGACACAGAAGCCAGCCCCTACTTCCACCTAGTCCCACTAATTGCACTTTGCACCCCCAGTCTTGCCCCAAGCCATCAAGTCTCAGTGCAATAGCATCTGCAAATGGTGTGCCTCTTCCCTCCTCCTGACCCTTGGAAATCCCACCAGACTTCAGCCTGCTCATACTGAGCACTGACACCGTATGTTGGGAAACTGGGGGCAAGAGGAGCCTTGAGAAGCAGCAAGTGGGAGCTGAGCTGAGAAGGAGAGCAGTGGAGACAGGCTCAAGCGCTCAGTGGCACCCAAAAGTAGAGGCAGAGACTTACACCCAACATCCAGGACGGTGCTGTCGAAGGCGATGCCAGCCTCACCGAAAGCCTCGCAGACGTATTGCCCTGCATCCTCCTCCCGCACCGCCTGCAGCCGCAGGACTGCACGCTGGGTGCTGGGTGGGAACGCTGCCACTGCCTGCTCGCCTGCCCCGAGACCCCCACATCAGCACCCTGACTGTATTTTGGGGTCCCTCACGCCACTGGGCCAGGAGACCCTGCATGTGACATCCCTGCAGGGTGGTGGAGGGACCTCGGTGCAAGGAGGGGGTCTGCTCCCCAGGCCCATCCCAGTCTCACCTTTGTACCATGTGATGTGGGGTGGGGGCACCCCTGAAACCCAACACTCCAGGGTCACGTCTTCTCCCACCAGCGCTTTCAGGCTGGGTGTCACTGCCAGGATGGCCGGAGGCTCTGCGCCGCAGGGAGACAGATGGTTTTGGTGACTCCCTGAAGTGCTGGGTATGGTGCCATTCAACCCGAGCCTCAGGAGCTGCCCCCCAACACCCTCCATCACACACAGCCCCAGCCCATAGCTCATGTGCCACAAGGTCCCAGCCAAGGGACAGCAAGGAGGGATAATAAATCCTTCCTGCAGCAGCTCTGAACCCTTCCTAGGGTGCTACTGGCCGGTGAGGAGTGGGTACCGGTGAACTCCAGGGTGACGACTTGCTCATCCCAGCCCAGCACACTGCTGGCGTAGCAGCTGTAATTCCCCGCATCCTCTGGGACCGCAGCCCTGATGTGCAGGGTACCCTGAGCATCCGTGAAAACCCTGCAGCAAACGGGAAGAGAGGGAGAAACGAGCCCTGTAAGAACAGGGCTGATGAAAAATGTGCTGAAGAAAGTGAGTGGGCTTCAGGCCATCCTGCACACATGGTAGACACTGGACATTCGAGCAATGTGGGTCAGCACTTTATACCAGCTCCATCAGCTGCTGCAGGGAAGGACGTTGCTTTGAAACGGGGAAAAACATTGAGAATTGGGCTTTTTCATCTCCAAAGTGAAAAAAAAACCCACAACCTTCCCTAAAGTCCACTCCAGCACCTGCAGCCTGACACGGGCAGGGAGGCAGAAGCCCCAAAACAGAAGAAATTAAGTGGAAGCACAAGGAGTGTTTCAAGACTCGAGCGTGCACTAGGCGTGCAAAGCACCTTGAGTGCCCCTCAGAGGGGATTGTGACCTGGAAAAAGCAGGATGGCTTTAAAATAAATATAAGAAACTAAGGCAAGCAGCAGGGCAGCCATCGCAGGTGCATGGGATGGGGATATTGCAATGCCCTCCTCTTTCTAGAGCTATAGGCCACACCAAGCCCCTCTCCCTCAGCCCGTACATCCCTGCAAGGAGAGCACTATTCCCAGCAGGACAGGGAGGACTGAAGGCACCCAGGTCATAAAGTCTTTTAGGTTGGAAAAGACCTCTAGAATCATCTAGTCCAACCTTTGTCCAACATCTCCCTAACCCTTAGACCATGTCTCGAAGCGCCACATCTACCTGTTTTTTTGAACACCTCCAGGGATGGTGACACCACCACCACCCTGGGCAGCCTGTTCCAATGCCTAACCACTCTTTCAGTAAAGAGCTTCTTCCTAATATCTAATCTAAACCTCTGCTGGTGCAACTTGAGGCCATTACCTCTTCTCCTGTCATTAGTTACTTGGGAGAAGAGACCATCAAAAGCCTCACTACAACCTCCATTGAGGTAGTAGGCCCCCATAAGTTACCTCTTGTCCTGCTCCAGTGCCCAGCCCCAGCGCTTCCAGGTGGTGTGGGGTGGGGGGTGACCCCCAGCTGTGCAGTTCAGGAGCAGCTCCTGACCTCTGCCAAAATGCTGGGGACTGGCATCAACCTTCACCCACGGCACCTCTGCATGGGGTTGGAACAGGGCTCAGCCTCCAGGTGCCATCCACTGCTTGCCCACGGAGCAAGGAATCACCCAGGTGAGAGCCCCAATGGGGCAGAGCCTACCCTGGATGAAGAGCCAGAGGGAAGCGGTGGCAGTGCCGTGGGAGCTCTGTGCCATGCACTCGTACAAGCCCCCGTCCTCCGGCTGCACGCGGCTGATCTCCAGTGAGCGGTTCTGCAGCAGCCTGGTCCGGCTGTTCCCCGGCTGTGACACCTTCCCATCCCAGCTCCATGTCAGGTTGTAGGGCATGTCGCCCAGAACGAGACAGGACATGACCACGTCTTGGCCTGGTGAAGCTGTGATGTTGCCTGGGGCTATGAGACGTGGTGGTGGCTCTGCAAACAACACATTGGGGTGAAATGAGCCCATGCTCAGTCACAGACCTGGAGATTCGTGGATGCCAAGGCTTGGCACAAGCAGTCCCCACCTGAGACAGAGACATAGGCATGAGCCCGTGTCACCCCGACCTTGCTTGTGGCTGTGCACTCATAAAACCCTTCGTCACTCTTGGACACCACAGGGATCAACCAGCTGATGTTCCCCAAACTCCTACAAAAAGGGAGAGACTATTGGGTCACCCCCACCCTGGGGCTGCCATTCCACCACACTGCTCCAAATCCCTGGGACTCTTTTCCAAAGTCAGGTGGAGAAGTGCACTCCCACCCACTGCAGGCACACCTCGGGATTTTCCTTGTGGCCTTGTCATGCTCAGAACTCGCAGGCACCTGGTCCAGCACCCAGCATCCCCCCAGCCAGTGCAGCTCAGAAGGCTGTTGCTGCCCACACAGATCCATCATGGAGCCCACAGTGCCAAACCAGAGGCTCACCTGAAGAGTTGCTCTTCCCCAAGCTGCATCCTGCCACGGCTGAGCTGCAGGCGGAAAGGGACCTCGCTCCATGCAGAGCAGGAGATCAGCTGTGGCTCACGGTTGTAAGCCTGGATCTTACTGGAGATGTTCACTTTGGGTAGACCTGGGGGGAATTGTGGACATGGACACATGTAACACTCCTCAGGAGCTCACCAAGAGCTGTGCTGGGAAGCAGGATAAAGCAATATCCAAGCAGAAACCAAAGCAGAGGTAGTGCTGGAGCCTCTGGTCCTTTCTCAGCAACCTTGGGATTGTAGGGACCACTCACCAGGGACCACGCTAGTGTAGGTGACCCCGGACAGGCGGTGCAGGGGGTGGCCCTGGGTGTCTGCACCCTTCACCTTCAGCAGAAAGTCACCTAGGGGGACGTGAAGTGGCGAGCCCACCCAGAGCTGCCCTGAGGAGGTGGAGAGGGGCCGCACAGGCAGTGAGAGGAGGACATGGCCAGAGGCGTTGAAGAGCTCAATCTCCTGCAAGTGCCCAGGCGGCTTCAGACCAGTGCAGTTCACCACCACGGAGATGGGCAGACCTGGAGAGAAGGAAGGGAAAAGCCAACCCAGCCACATTCCCAGTTGCAAGAAGCCCAGACACAGAATCCACACCCCTGGGCAGCACCAGCCTCACCATGCACCGGCCGGTCCCAGGGCTGGCTGGCATCAAACTCCAGCTGGGTGGAGAAGCTGGCTTGAAAATTAATGTTGCTGATGCCTGTGATCCTCAGCGAGTGCCGGCCACTGCTCTGGGTCTAAAAGCAGAGCAAGAGGCATGTGCCAATGGCAGGGGAAGGGAGAAGCAATGGGGAAGGGAGGACACAGCAGCTGACCTCTTCCAGCCCACTCGTTGGTCCTCTGCCCGGCTGGAGGTGGATGGGGGAAAGCCCATAACTGGCAAAGCCTGGCCAGCTAAATATCCATTTGGGCATGGGTAGGGAGCAATGTGTGGGGTCTGCCACCAGCCTACCGTGACTGACCACGTCCCTGGCTCGTGGGGCTCCACAGCCACCACCATGGCTGAGTTGGGGATGCTGAGAAGTTCCTTCAGACCTTGGCCTTTCTCGAGGACCTTTCCTGCAATAGCAAGCAAACCTCTGGGATGGGCAATCCAGGTCCATCCCCTGGCCCCTCCCTCGGGGCTCACCATGGTTCAGAGCGCACCACATAGCTCTCACAACTGGGGCACAGAGAAAACCCTCCTAAAACCAGAGGCAAAGCCAACCCACAAGGAGAGCAGAGCAGATGCACTTGGTGCTAAATGAGGACTTTGTGGCTTATTGCTTTTTTATTTATGTTTTCAAGGCAGGGTTTGGCAATCCCCATGCCTGCAGCCTCCCATTTGTCCTCTGCAGGAGACAAAGCATCACCCCCCCCAGCCTGTTTCCCTACCCTGGGCTCCTACCTGCCGGATCCCGGACCTCAATCCTTGGGGCAGGGCCACTCAGGGAGATGGTGACCTCCTTCAGGCTAGGGTCAAAGGGGACAGGCCATGTGTGCTCCCCACCATCCTCATGATCCGTGGACAGTAAGTGGACTTTGGAGGCCTGGATGGCCTCTTCCACCCACTTCAGCACCTGGGGACAAGTGAGGGAGGATTAACTTAGGAGTTTCAGCCTCAGCCCCGAGCAGCTCCTCGGGGGCAGGTGAGTCAGCTTATCCCAAGGGTCACACAAAAAGCCTGCAGCAAGCTCAAGATCAACCAGCCTTCTCCATCCCTTGCTTCGGCCCCAGGCTAGAGCAGGGCTCCCAGAGCAAACTGGAGGAGCTGTGGGCGTGAGGATTAACCCCAGGGAGAATATAAGAGCACAAAAGCTGGGCTGGACCACATGCAGCTCAGCCACCCCATCCCTGGTCCCACAGGTCTCCTCGCTCACCTCTGTCACCTGCTGCTTGTCCAGGTGGAAGATCTGCCCGGAGCTGGTGGCAGCGATGCGCTCGTACACGCGGTACCCGGGGTGGCTCCTGTCCCCGCAGTCCCCCGTCAGCACAAACACCACCTGCCACAGCAACACTCCCCGTAGCGTCCCACACAGACACAGGCTGTCTGTCTGCCCCAGGAAGGGGACACAGACAGCATCCAGCAGCCTCTAGTCCATTGACCCAGCCCAGGGGATGGAAAATTCCCCCCTGCGCTGCCCGTTGGTGGGGTGTTATTGCTGCGGCTCATTGCCAGGAGCTGCCACCGAGCTGCTGCAGTGTCCACCCAAGCTGGCTCTCACAGGAGGCCATGGGCAGCACCCCTCACCTGGGTCTGCTTGTGCTGCAGCAGCCGCAGCAGCTCTTCCTGCTGCTCGTAGTCCTTGGCCCGAGCATCCGAGAAGACATAGATGAAGGAGCCGGGGTGTGAGACCTCCACGGCCAGTCTGATGGCTCCCACGCTCATCTCCGGGCAGTCCCCTCCGCCCTGCGCCACACAGTGAGGGATGTGCTACTGGCACCAGGCCACCCAGTGCTCAGCCCTTCCCTGCTGGGCTCCCAGCAAGATCCTACCCAGGGTCTGCTCATGGCGGGAGGAATTGCACCAGTTTGCTGGAGTCAGCCCAAGCGCAGCCAGGGCAGCGGGATGGTACCGCGGGGACACGCAGGGTCGCAAGGACTCGTCCCTGCCTTGCTGCTAATGAGGATCAAACCGCTCATTTGGGGATCCAGACTCACAGAAGCCGCTGGCTTCCCACAAATGTTTTAAATGGGCACATTTGTGCCCAGTCCAGCCCATCACCCTTGACATGGCACCAGAACCCACCATCCCAGGCAAGCACAGAGGCACAGCAAGGACCAGCTCCTGCTTCCATGGAGCTTTGCACCCCAGAGGGTTGTGAAAGGATCTGCAGCTTTACACCTCCCTCCAAAGCACAGCTGCATCCGAAGGGAAACACAACAGGGATTTAGCAATGCACAGGAGGCAGGGCAGGAGCAGGGATGGATAAAGCATGAGTAAACTCCCAGAGCGGGTTTCAGCTGGCAGAATGGAGCTGAAATAATTTAAAAAAAAAAAAAAGAAAAAAAGAAAAAAAAAAAGAAAACAAACCACTACAGATAATTTTCAAACAGCACTTCTAGAAGGGATTTGTGGGTCCCTGAATGGTTAGTGCAGACTCTCCTGAGGAAAGCATCCCCGCTTTGGGACAAGAGCTGTGAGCTGAGTGTGCTCTGCCCATCGGAGGAGCCTGGGACACAGCACTGGGGTTATTCACCCCACTGTGGTTCAGCCCCCAGCACACCCAGCTCAGCCCTTAGCCCCCACCACACTCCCGTGGGATGCCAGGGATTGCTCCTGGGACCCACCACCACACAGGAATGTGGGGCTGGGCTTCCCACCAAGAGCCACACAGCAAGCCAGCCATGGAGCAGCAGCGCAGGGCTGAGGACACCTTACCTGGACATGGAGCTCCCGCAGGCGCCGCTGGAAGAGCCGGGGGTCCGCGGTGAGGGTGGCGGGTCCCACCTCTGCAAGGACACCGGCACCACCACCTCAGCCTCTCCCACCACCCGTGCCAGCCTCCTCCAGTGCCACACTATCAGTGCTCCCAGCTTAAGCATCCTTACAGGACCCGTGAGACTCAGGGTTAAGCATCTACCCTGGCTTGGCACCAAGCGAGACGTGGATTTGGGGTGTCCATGGGGAAAGCTCTCCCAACACACCGGCTGATCCCAGCCAGGGTAAGCTGCAGACCCAGCACCCTTTTCTGCTGGGGGAAGCTCCCAGCACAGTGATGTGGAAACCCGTTTACTGCCTCTGCCTCCTTCCCTGTCTGGCTTGAGTGATTTTCGTTCAAACTCAGCGCTTCTGCTGAAAATAAAGCCTCGGTTCCACTCTCCTCGTAGGGGGTCAGGGCTCTTTTGGAGCGCAGCTGCTATTTATGGGCATGCACGAATATCCCAAAGCAAAGGCTGGGACAGAAAGAAGTGATTCTGGTATTGCAGTGAATTACCAAAACCTCTTAGTGAGGAAGCACATTGTGGACTTGTACAGAAATGCACCTCCATGGTTAGACCAGGGAGATTGGAACAGGCTGCAGGTAGAAAAGCCACCCACAACTGGCTGCCAGCATCACCGGAATTAATCCAGTGAGAAATGGCTTGCCCTGTGCCCGCAGGGTGCCTTGGGGGTGGGAGCTCCAGCTCAGCACCATGTCCTTGAGCTGCCATCCCCATCACAGTGGTCACCGGGGCATTAAAAATGGGAGGAAGGGACAGTGCAGGCACTTGGGAAGCACACTCTTCAGCCGCAAACCAAGCCAGCACCACTCCCCAGCTCCCCCCAGCCCCGTTCCCCCATGGGACTCGTGCCCTCGCCCTGTCCCAGCCGTACCTGGGTCATGGAAGGGGACCAACGCATAGTTGTCGATGGGCTTTGTGCTCCTGCTGAGTGTCCTCTCCAGGATGCGTGAGGCCCCGTCCATCACCTGCACCAGGTCATCGTACATGGAGCCGGTGACATCGAAAACGAAGGCTAAGGTGGCCCCCCCTGTGCTGGGAGGGGGCTCAGCAAGACTGGGAGCCAGCAGCAGCCAGAGACCCACAAACACCCCTCCGTGGGGTGGCATCGTGGAGGAGACCCTCAGGTGCAGGGGACACTCAGGTCCTCAGCCAGCTCCTTCCCCCAGATCCCCTGGGCACTGTCCCTGCACCAAGGAAGGACTCGGCTGCAAGAGGCCACACACGGTGGGGACAGAGCAGGGACCCCGGCTGGGGGACACCCAGCCCAGCAGCTGCGGACCTGTTCCTCCAGCGTCCAACTTCTGGGATGGACGGAGGGAGGGAAAACAGGACTTTTTGAGCCAGAGGCGAGGCAGGGAGGTGGGTGGGAGCTGGAGGAAGCCGGGATGGGGATGTAGGGATTGGGAAGCAGGTCCTGCAGCCCATAGGATTGTCAGGAACACCGCCCAGGCCCCCCCCTCTCAGCCCTGACCCCTCTCCCCGGCTCCGAGAGCCCCCCGCTCTGCCGGGGGGAGCCGGGGGTCAGGGGAGGACACGGGGGCGCGCAGCTGAGCGCCTGCGGGGAAACCCTGCCAAAGGCACGGCGGGGGGGAGAGAGCCAGCTGCGAAAGGGACCCCGAGGAGGCAACCCCCCCTTCTGCCAGGCACAGCGTCCTCCCTGGAACAGGGGTGCTGGGGGGACAAGGGGCTCTGAGAGGCTTGGCAGGGGGGACTCCCCAGTGCAGCCAGCCCGGGAACGGGGAGCAAACGGCCACGGAAAGTGCAGACAAAGCTGGAGAGAGGACAAGGGTTGGGGAAGGCAGCGCTTGGCCGGGGAAGGCAGCGCTTGGCCGGGGATCGTTTCCCGGCTCGCTGCCGGCGGAGCGCGGAGCTCCCTCCCGGCCCCGCGGGGATGCTCCGCTCTCGCCCGGCCCNTCCCAGACACGGGCTGGGGAGATGAGGGACCAGCCACCCCGCGTACAGGGCGGGGGGACCCTCTTGTGCACCCCTCTGCCCGAGGAGTTCCTGCAAGGCTGGGCTCAGCCCCGCACAGTCCCAGGGTGGGCAAGGACAACCCCCCCAGCCCAGCCAGATGGCACCTCTGTCCCACGGCGCTGAGCCACGGCCTGTCCCCCTCCTGTCCCACAGCCAGGGCCGTAGGGCCACTCACCCGC
>VZZY01017392.1:118442-142451 GCA_013400335.1 Eurystomus gularis
CAGCCCCCCCAGGCTTTGCACCCCCAGCCCCACACTCACTGCAGGCTCGGAGTGTCCCCAACCCCACAGTGCCACCAAACCTGCCGCAGAGCACCCCCGGCTCCATCCTGCACCCTGGCACACAGCCCCTCTCTCCAGTGATGCAAGCACCAAGAAACCCCACAGCTTCTCCCCATCGCCAAATTAATCCCAACCAACCCTCCCCACACCCACCAGTGCTCCCAGCCCCAGGAGCACCTGCACTAGCTGGGCTTTAACCCCTTCTTTGCTGGGCACAGCCTCTGGGTGCCCACAGCGGTTTGGAGCCTGTGCCTGTCCTCACCTGCTTCCCGGCATGGGATAAATCCCCAGGTGCCCCCACCATGTGCTGGCACAAGGCACCCCCAAAACAACCCCCCTGAGCAAACACACAGCCTCCTTGTTTAGACCATTAGGGCATCAACTCTGGCCTCCCAAAATAATTATTCAGCCTCGTTAGGAGTGAACAAATGAAGATGGGCTGGCAGAGAGGCCTCGCAGTGCTCCTTTCCGGAAGACTTGGCAGGGCAGAACGGCAAATGGGATCCCACCGCACGTGAAAAGCCGAATCCAGTCTGCAAACCCCCCTGCTCGCCCAGCCAGCCACGGCAGGGCTGCCAAGGGGCACCTCCGTGATGAGCTGTGAGGCATAATTACGAGGTATTAGTATCAAGCTTCCTCAGCAGCCGTTGTGTGCCAAAAGTGAGCCCATGGCTCCCAGCCTGCTGCATCGCCACGGGGGCTGGGAGGACGTGGGGATGGCACAGGTGGGCACAGCGGGCACAAGGGGTCTTGCTGCAAGAGGAAAATAGGAGAGGATGAGGATGCTGGGGCAGGGGTAGGTCCTGGCAGAAGAAAAGCTGTGTCTGGGAGAAGGAGCAGCCACTGTGCTGGGGGCACCAAACAGTCACATCCCCAGCCCAGCCCCTGGCCCTGCTGAGCATGGAGGCAGTTTTAGGGGGCTGCAGGAGGCAGCAAGCCCAACCCATGCCCCCTGCCCCAAGCCTGCCTGCCTTTCCCTCACAGCACATCACAGACCACAGCGGCTTCATCACTGTCATTAAGCTTTTATTTCCACTGTCACAAAGTTCCTGGGTTTCGGTTTTGTTTTCTTTTGTTTTTAATCTGTTTTGTTTGCCTGGTTTGCTCTTGAATTCATCTCAAGACAAGGCAGCAGGGCATGCAAGCCGAGACACCGGCACGGACGCACAAACAGGCTTCATCTTTACAAACAAGGCTCTTTGCTGGAGCTGCTGTTTCTCAGCCCGAGACTCAGCTGACCCCAGGGAAGGGGTCCCACGGGACATGGAACCCAACCCGGGGCTGGCAGGAGCAGAGAGAGAGAAGGGATGGACAGCTTTCCTGCAGGGCTGCTGGAACAGAGCCAGGGCTGGCATGTGTGGCTGAGATCCCAAAACTGCTTTGCAAGGAGACCCCCAAGCTGTGCACTGAGACCAGGGCCATCATCTCCCTCCTTTGCCCCCAGTCCTCACTCCTGTCCCACCAGCCACCACCCCAGCCCGTCCCCATGAAGGAGGGGTGGCAGATGCCCTCTCAAAATGCCCCAGATCTCCCCCTTTACCCTGGGGCTGGGGGTGATGGGACAGGGAGCTGGCTGCAGATCACCTACCCCATCCAAACCCCCCTGACCCTAAATATATGGGAAGAAGGCAGCTCTGCCAGCGATTTCGGCTGCCCTCATGCCACGCCTGACCCTGCTTCAAGGCCAGCTCTGCTCCACGTGGGGTGAAGCCCCAGACCCTGAGACCCTTCCACCCTCCAGGTTAGTGCAGCCCCCCAGCAGCCCCAGGACAGACGCTTGCTGCCATCCCTGCCCGCTCAGGGGGAGCCCTGGCTCTGGGATTGGGGTCCCACAGCCTCAGTCTCTGGAATCTGACTGGGATGCTGTGTCCTGACGGCATGGGAGGCTGGCACTGATGCCACACCACTTCTGCGTGGTCGGGTGAGATGCAGCTGGTACCTGGCACAAATGGGTCTGGGGTCCCCCAGAAGCAACATCCCCCTCCACAAACCCAGCTCCCAGGGGCTGCCTGGTGTCATTGAAAATCACAGCATTGAAAGGGCTGCTCCGGAAGAAAAACCCGCTTCGCTTCTCTCTCTCTTTGGTTCGTGCCATGATGAGAGGGTGGGGGGCAATCTGCCCCCAGAGCCTTCTCCCACATCCTTACTTGCGGGGGGAAACAGCTCAGCCCAGCCCAGCCCCAGAGCTCAAGGAAAGATGGTTACAAAGCAGCAACAAACAGCGCATGAACAGAAAAATGAAAAGAAAGGAAAGTACAGACACGGCCTTTTAATGGGGCAACACCGACAGGGACAGATGAGAGGCGGGGGGGCCACGCCGCGGTCGCTGGGGCTGGACCCTGCGCTTTGGGTCCCCTTCCCATGGCCAGCGCTGCGGCCGGCTTCATTTCAGACAGGCACCAGGAACCCCAGTACAAACAGAAATCTGGTCTTCTCCGCTGTTCGCTTTTAATAATGAGCAGGTGTAAAAAGAAGACCCAAATTCATTAATCACAGATGTAAACTCCGAGCCAGCAGTTCATGCCCTGCTCCTGGCACTCTGCGTGTGCCTGGTGTTCGGAGGGTCCTGCCAAACCCTCATGCTCGCAGCCAGGAGCTGTGTCCAGCGCTCACACTCCCCGGGCACAGGCATCAAATCACTCTCCGGAGGGGGGTGGCTCACCCGGGCCTTTCACTGATGGGGAAACTGAGGCACGAGGAGGTTAAGGCCAATGTTTCCAAGGGCAAGATGCCTCAAGCCTTATTTTTAGCGGTACCAAGCTGCAGATCCTGGTGATGTTCAGGAGTTGGGGGCCTTCGGTGCTCCCCAAAGGGAGGCCAGAAGCATCCAAGCCAGGGCCCCAAATCCACAGCCCTGGGGGAATACTGGGACCAAAATGATTTGCTCAGGGACACTCAGCATGCCAAGAGTGGGGCAGGATGGACCCCACATTGGGACCCAGGACAAGACCCAGCCCTGACCCTGCAGGAGTGGCCTCTGCCTGAGAAAACTCATCGTGGCCACCAAACCAACAGGCTCCTCACAGCCAGCACAGAGCTTTTGAACATTCCTTTAATATATGGGGGTCAGACTCCCACACAGGCCAAAACCTTTTTTCCTTTTTGCTCTTTTTCTTTTTTTTGATGTGCAAATATTTAACAAGGGGCGAGGGAGGACAAGGCATTGGGCTCCGTTCCTGAGCCCACCAGCATCAGCAGGAGGTTGCTGGCGATGACAGCAGCACTAGACACTGAATTTGGGGATTTCTGGGGTCTGAAGCTCTCCCAAGCCGATGCCGGTCCCTCATCCCACCCGTGACAGAGGCCACAGATCCCACTACCCTTGCAGGGCTGCCTCCCGGTGAGATGTCAGCGAGCACTGATGGAGCTCAAGGCATAGCAGGTCCTCCAAAAATTAAAAGCCTTTCAGGGGGAAGTGTCAGAGCAAATGAGGTTTGCCTTTGCCTGGGAATTCTGTCAAACATTGCAGGGTCCGTCATTTATCAGCGGAGGTGATTACAGCAGCGTCACATTCATTGGGAACATCGATTGGCACTGGGAAGGGACTGATCTGGCAGATGAGTGTTAGAGAAGTTGGAGGCACTGCGAAGATCTACCCAAGAGAATTGTGTTTTGGCCACAAAGCATCAAGGAAAAGGAGTTTCCATGGGAGGGAGCAAGGTGACACCCTCCAGGAGCCCCCAGCAATGAACCACAGGCACCCTTGGGGGCAGGAACCGTGGAAAAGGCAGAAATATTGCATGTGGATGTGAGGTCGGTCTCCTTGGGGATGGGGAAGGGTGTTTTTTTTCTGGGCATCAGAAAGTGCCACCAGCACATGGCCCCAAAACTGCAGAGCAGGGCTGCACAGCAAAGGACCAGCATTGCTTGGGCAGAGAATTTATCCCTGCCACGCAGGGATGATTCAGACTCCACTGGGGCACTGTCTTGTCTCCTGCATCATGGGCCACCTGTAAGAACATCCTCCACGTCCAGCCATCACCTCCTGCCGCCATGGGGATGGCCCCCGTGGACGAGGACTGCGGGTACAGGCTGGGCTGGGCAGCGGGAGCTGGAGGCATCCCGGCAGAAAGCGGGGTGGAAGGGTGATGCCACATGAGCCAAACTGGGAATAGAGGGGTGAGCCCCACCACTGGTCATACTGGGCCAGGAACAAACCACACCAGAGCTAGAGGGGTTTGCACCCTGGCTGGCATTGGGAGACCCACAGGCATCTGGCACGCTGCTCCCCAGATGCAAATCTCTCCTTCCCCAGGGCCGGGGCAGATGAAAACAGAGCTGCAGCAGCATCCACATAACACTCGTCCTCCAGCAGAGATAGACGCCAACCATGTCCCACAGTGCACGGCCCATGGGGCTGAGCCCTGTGTGGGCACATCCCGGTGTGGTGGCGGGTGATGGAGATGCCATGCAGGCACTGCTCATGGCTGGGGACCGTTTCCAAGCCCCACGCCCGGGTGTCTCCAGGTGTGTTTCCCCAGTGCTCACCTCCCCAAGGCAGGAGCATGAGGAGAAGCGCTGGCACAAGCGACTCCACTTTGGGGCTGAGCTCTTGGAGACAAGCTAAGGAGACACCCTGAGCTGTGCGTCCCCCAGCCCGGCACCGCTGAGGCACGAGCTGCCACGTTGCTCCAGCCGGGACTTGGGGACAGAGCGAGCCGTCCCCACAGGCATCCCCTCGGCTCCCCCAGCCCCGCCGGCACACGGGCTCATTCCCTGGGCCGCAAACAGAGCTTCCCAACTTTTGCCAAACAGAAAATGTAAAGGCATCTGCTTGAAAGCAAAACCCAACTCTCAGCTCCATTAATACTTTTTCAAGCAGTGAGAAAATGAATAAAAAAGGTAATAAGGATGTTCAGGTACCCGGTGGTTTCCTTGCCCTGCCTGACTGAAGGATGGAGCAGGCTTGATCTGCTCGGAGCCTTGGCTGAGCTTGCAAAGGGGAGGATGAACAGAAAAATGCAGGAAAAGGGAATTGGAAGAGGAAAAGAAGCTACAGCAGCCCCTTAAAACAGCAGCCAGCCCACGGAGCTCAGGATACAGGGAGGTGAGAGGAGAGGAGAGGAGAGGAGGGAAGGCAGATTTTTGGCTTCATTGTTATTGCAGGCTCCCAGTGCCCCGCAATAGTGTACGAGGATGTAAACCTTACATATCATCACCTAGATGGTTCGGACACACACACGAGAGACTAAACACGGCAGCAACATTTACAACAAATAAATAAGGATATCGATCGTCGAGACAGGCATATAAAAAAAAAGCCTCACTTTTTTCCACCAAAGGAGAAAAAAAAAAAAAAAGAAAAAGCACAATACTGTCTCACCAAAAAAAAATTAAAATAATAATATAATAATATACATCCCTATGAGCCGGGCTGGGCTGCCAGCGGCATCATAGGTGACACCAGGACCATGTTCCCAATTGCCATCGGTGCCTCGGCTCCCCGGCCGTGTGCAGCCCCCCCGGGTACCTTTGGGCTCCATCTCCAGCCAGCTGGTTCCCAGGAGAGGACCACGCCGGCGCATCCGCAGTCCCATCCGAAAACGTAAGAAAGGGGGAGCAAAGAGGGCGAGGAGGCTGGGAGGGGGGGGCTCTGCCTTCGGCGATGCTCAACCCATTCCCCCGGCCCCAAAGTCTCGGGCGTTCGCTGCCGCTCAGACCAAGGTCTGTCGCGGGTTTTGGTTTTTTTTGGAAAAAGCAGAAGTTGGCAAATGGCAGCGGCTGGTTCAGAGTGCAGAGAGGGGGGGTGAGCTCGCGCTTCGAGGGCATCCTTTGCTCGCGGAACAGAAAGGAAGGCCGAGAGGGACAGGCAAGCTTCGCGCGGCGTTGGTGGTCGGATGGCACGGAGAGCGTCTTCCCCCAGGCATCTGCAGGAGAGGGTGAGGAGGAGGACAACCGGGTGAGAAGGATGGGCAGAAAGCCCCGCAGCCGCCTCGGGCAACACCCACACAACTGGGAGGGCAAAGCTGGAAACACAGTAAAGATTCTGAAAAGCTCAAAACTCCAGAAGGGTTAAAAAAAAACCCCACCACCCACGGCTGGACACTGCTGGGACTGCAATGACCAAAATCATCCCAAGAGACATCTGCAAGAACCACAGGGTTCTCAGCCCAGCACCCCTGGGATGCTGCCAACCCCAGCATCCCTGACACCGCCATGCCAAACCCTGCCAGCTCCAGGGTGTAACATCGTAAGATATAATCTAAATAAAACATTTAATATCCTATCTCTCCAGCTGCCTCCCAGCTGGATCTGGGGGGAGCATGCCCATGCTTTGATGCTTTAGCAGAGGAGAATCAGCTGCCCGCTCCCTGGGAAGGTGGGAATAGCATCAGGTGGGTGGGAGATGGGAACCCCTGGCCCCCCTCGTGCCGCACTCACCGCCACTCGGCCCCAGGACTATACGAGCCCATCGTAGAGGGAGAGCGCCTGCACGATGGAGGGGTCGGCCTTGGAGCCCTCCTGAAACTCCTGCAGCGTCAGCTTCCCGTCCGCGTTCTGCAAAACACTCCGGTCACAGCGTCTCGGCGAGGGGGATGCTGAGCACCCCTGGACCAAGCACCCTGGGGCCCCGGCAGCACCCACGTCATCCCACACAGCCCCCAGGTCCCCAGCACCACTACAGCCTCAGTTTCCCCATCAAACCACCCACGCCTGCAGCTGAGGACGGGTGCCAGGGAGGGTGCAATGACACCACAGGGACCCTGAACTCGATACACTGATCCCAGAAGGCTGGGGGGTCTGCAGCGAGCCCAGCGGCAGCTGAGACTTTGCATTGGTGGGGGGAGGAGGCACCTTCAAGAGGTGAGACACAGCGAGGGGGCCCACAGCTGCCTCCTAAATCCCTTGGCCCCATGGACAAGCCACTCAAGCATCCTCACCTTGTCCATCATGGCAAAAATCCGATCCACCCTCTTCTCCGGTGTGTTCTCCTCCTCAGGAAGCTCTACAGTGTTTCCCTGCAGTGGCAGGACAGGATCCAGTCACACACCCATCTGTGCCCTACCTGAAGGGTGTCCCCGAGTGAGGACACACGCTTTGTCCCCCAACACACCCCACATCAGAACAGAGCACAAAAGGCATTGGCAGCAGAGCCATCCTCAGTGGCCACATCCAGACCCTGCCCCAGCCACAATGGCCACAACCCCGCACCAAAAACACCCAGGGATGGAATCGGGCGTGTTTCAGCATCCTTCCCGCAGCCCCCATGCCCACGCAGCCAGGCTCCAGCCCAGCAGGGACTGGAGAGGCTGCTCATCCCACATCCCCACCACCACTTACCACCATCTGATAAATTGCATCCACAATGTCCAGCATCTCGTTCCTCGTGATGTACCCGTCGTTGTCCAAGTCGTACAGCTTAAACGCCCCTGCAGGCCAGAGCGATGCTGAGATGCTGGGGACCACGTCCCTCCGCATTGGACACACACCCCATCATCACCCCATGCCACCCCCCTCACCCCTTGCTGTGCCGGGGGCCATGCGTCTGAGCCCCCCATGCCAAAGGAACTTACACCTCAGCTTCTCATCCAGCGTCCCCCGGGAGGTGACCGACAGCGCCTGGATGAACTCCGAGAACTCGATCCTCCCGTCCTGGGGAGGAAGAAGGGGTGAGGATGCCGCTGCCACCCCCGCTCCACAAAGTCCTCCCTGCCCATGCGTGCCCTCTGTGGGGACACATCCGAAAAGGCCACGGGGAGGGAGGGGGCCGCACATTTATCTCCAGCAGCATAACCCAGCTGCTGGCGCCCAGCCTGCCAGGGAGCATCCCGCTGGGAGCGACTCCGGAGCGCGGGGGCACCGCGCAGGTGGGCTTTTGTCAGTGGCACCGAAACATCGCGTTTCTCCTCTCTCGCTTGCCACTTCATCGCCTTTCCCCACGTGACGTGACTCCCATCGGCTAAAAGCAGCGCGGGGGCTCGCTCGCTCCAGCTGCGCCGCTTTCATTTCACGCCCCAGGAAGCGCTGGAATATTTTGCTCCTCTGGTGCCGCGCAGCCGCGTACTGAACCCATCCCACCACCGCCATGGGCCCAGCCCTGACCCCCCCAGACCATGCCCGCGGCTCGCAGACTTACTTTGTTCTCGTCGAAGACATTGAAAACAAAGGTGGCGAATTTGGTTGGGTCGCCAAAGGGGAAGAACTGCTTATAGATCTTCTGAAAGCCGGCAGCATCAAGCTGCCCACTGGGGCAGTCCTTGATAAAGCCCTTGTACCTGCGGAGAGAGGGCAGAGGATGGGCACTGGGTAGGTCTCCCCACTGAAAGCAGCCCCCCAAGCCCTGGGGAGCAGGGATGAGGCTTTCCCCAGTGCTGCGGTGGGCTCGAGCTGGGAAGGTCCCTGAGTGTTGCCCATGTCACTCCCATTGCCCACTTGCAACCTCCCAGCCCCGTGGGACAAGGTCCCGGTGGGCATCACAGCCAGGGTGGCAGTGGGGAGAGCCTGGAAAAGCACCAGTGACACCAAGCAGTGCCCACCGCACCGCTCCAACCCTGCTGTGAGCCCAGAAGTGGCAACCGAGCCACAACCAGACTTCTGCTGAACGTTGTCCAGGAGCTGGGAGGGGATGGGGACCCACTGTCCGATCAGGAGCACCCAGGAGTCCTCTAAACCTCCTTTAAAATCAAAAGCCCTCTGCAAAGTCGCCTCCTGCCAGCACAGCCATGCTGCAGGCGATGCCTGGCTCAGCCCTGAGGCCATCACAGGGTGCACAGGAGAGTGTTTGTATTTTAAATATCTTGCTTAGATCTTTGGATGCATCAGGCTCCCAAGCAAGAAGCTGCCCCCAGAAAGCTTCACCCAAGGGCCAGAGTTTCCCTTCCCCTCCCCTACTGCTGCTTGGCGCGGTTACATCAGGAGCATCCAACGGGCTCTCCAGCACAGAGGCAGCCGGGAAGGCTCCCTCGGAGCCCCTGCACCACCCTGGGAGAGGGACTCAGGATTGGCAGCAACTCCACAGGCAATTTGCAACCCACCGCTCAGCAGGTATGTTCTGCAACCGAGGCTCCGTGATGGCATTTTTTGCACAACCCCAAGTGAAAGCTGCTCGGGGGAGCTGGGGGCACAGCGGGGTTCCTGCATCCTCAGGGTGGCACAGCCCAGGGCATCTCCCAAAACCCTCCGGTGCTTAAACATCCCCAAACCCCTTGGTTCTATCTACAGGCTGGACCTGGATGTTGCCAAGTGCCAACCCGGAGGGTGCAGGGGAAGGAACTCGCCGGCTCCGTGGGTGCAGGGACCACGTGGGGACCACACAGGGACCATGCAGGGTGTGTGAGCATTATGCAACGTGTTGCCCAGATCTGTCAGCGGGCCGAGGGCTGGAGGAGGAGGGGAAGGGGGTGGTGAGGTGGGAAACCGAAGTGCAGTGACATCGTTTTCACACTGCTGCAGCTATGACTCATCAGGGGAGGAGAGGGGAAGGATGAGAGAAAGAGATAAAGAAAGCCAGCCTTGACTGGTGGGATAGGAGGATGAAAGGGAAGCGGTGGCTTTTCTAGGGTGTCCCGTTCGGTGGGGTGGAGGGGATGGGGAGACAGCTCTGGCTGCCGGCAAGGCACCACGGCCCTGGCCCCTGCCAGCTCTGCAGGCCCTGCTGCAAATGGGGACACATGGGGACAGCTCTGGCTGCCCGCAGCCAGGGCCATGACCATCAGCTGGACAGTCCCCATGTCCCTGCTCCCCTCGGCAGCACATATGGGGAGGGAAGAGTTGAGAGGGAGCATGCACTGTCCCACATGGGCGGCCAGGAGCAGCCAGAGCCAAGCCCCACTGTGCTTTGTGCATGAGGTGTGCAAGAAAAAAACCTTCAGGTTTCTTTTCTGGTGTCCTCTCCACGAGCTGCACCCCAAAACAGGCGCACCCTCCTGCACCCCTTGCTCTGCATGGCTGGAGGGGTTGCTGAATGCCACCGGCTCCCGCCCGCTCGCCCGCCAGCCCCGCGCCCAACGGCTCACCGCCACCGCCACTCACCACTGCTGCACCTCCTTCTCTGTAACTGCAAGAGAAAACAGGAGAAAAGAGAGAAAAAAAAAGAGAAAAGGAATTTAGTGCTGATGTTGGCTGGTGTTTTGCACTTCAGCAGAAGGGACTCCCCCAGGGCTCGCTCCATACACTGCCTGTGTCACCAGCGTGCAAGCGGCTGCCTTCGAGGCACTGCCCCCATCGGGGGTCGATGGGGCCAGGGCTGCAGGTGCTGGGGTCCCTCTGGTTCCAAAACTGAGCAGCCCACCAAGATATTTTGCTCCCTGTAGGGGAGAGCAGCACCGTTGCTGCAGGTTGCTATGGACCATGCAGGGGCCAGGCTGGTTCATGCCTGGGGAGGATCCAGCCCTGCCCTCCCACCTCCCCAGAGCTAAACATCCTTGTAAACATCTGTCTAGAAGGTACCTGCCCAGCCCTGACATCAACACTCTGAATGTGGGTATGGGCACAGCCCTGGAGCCAGCATCCCTCCAGGAACCGGCTGCCTCTGAAGCACATGGAGATACAGCCTCAAACCCATCCCAGCACCCCGGGAAGCTTTACCGGGCTCCAGAGAAACCCTCAAAACACCACAAGCTAGAAAACAATGAGCGTTGGCAACCCCGAGCGTCCCCAGCCAGAGGAAAGCTGCTGAGATCGCAAATGTCCTCAGCAGAGGGAAGGCTCCGATGGGATGCGGGATGTCGGGGAGCCCAGTGGGGCGGGGGGCTGGTGCTGTCCCCGTGTGTCCCGCCACAGGAGCGGTGCCCGGCCAGCACGCCAGCGGGGAGCCCGGTGCCAGCAGGCGGGCAGGGGGGAACGGCCTCATTAGTCATTTCCTTTGCATCGTGCATCTAAATAATAATAAAAAAGCAATAGTTCTGAAACGTGCTGGGATAATGAGGCGGAGTGGAGATGTGTCAATGTGCAGACGGCTGATAAAAATAGAGACCCAAGACACATCAACAGATGCCAATTACCTTGGATGGCAAAAAAAGAGAAAGCAATTTTCCATCAGAAAGATTTATAATATAACTGGCAGAAGGAGCAGACCGCAGAAGGCGAGGGCTGGCAGCAGCGGGGCAGCCGGGGGGAGCAAACACCAGCCCCCATCTCACAGCCAGCTGAATTCTGGCTCCCGTATCCCCATGGGCAGGAATCGCTGTGCCCGAAGCTGTCCCCATGCTTACGGGGGGTCCCACCATCCCAGCTCAGGGACTGCTGGAGGGACAGAGCCTGCAACCCCCCCAGAAGGGCTTGGCACAGAGCAGCCTCTTCCCCAGGGAGCTGGAAAAGGGCTGCAGGTGCCGTGAGTGTCAGGACCAGCGACCAGCTGGATCAGGAGGGCAGCAGCACCCACCACATCCCCATGGGGTGTCTGGATGGCAGCACCCGGGAGAGGGGAGGCAGACACGGGGATGCTCGGCACCTGGGCTGAAGGACACCGAGGGCTTTGGCCATGCAACACGAGGGATGTGGAGGGCCGTTTCGGCACGGCTGTCTGGCAGGAGAAGGGCAGACAGGGGAAAGGACAGAGGTCTCCTGGCAGGAGGGAGCCAGGAAGGACACACTGCATCCAGCAGCTGTGATGGGACAGGCAAAAACAACAGTCGTGCCAGTCCCAAAGGATTCCCCATCCCAAAATAAAAGGTTGCATGGAAGCATCCTTCCAAAAGATAGATGCTGAGCAAGGTCTCCAACGGAAACAGCTTCCCTGCACACATTCCCCACAAGCATCCAGACCCCAGCCCTGACCCCCACATGGAGGATGCCCGAGGGATGCCCCAGGCACCAGCTCTGCAGCCCCAGTCGCCTGCAGGCACCGATGAAGGTGGGTGGGAGGAGGAGGAGGGTGAGCAGCAGGACTTCGGGCAGCCCTCGGGGCAGGGGAAAGGGGCAATGGCAGCAGCCTGGGGCTGTGGCGGGGGCTCGGCTCAGCCCTTCCAGAAAAACTGTCTCCTGCTCTCTCCTGTTGGGTTGTTTCCCCCAGTGTGCTATTTCAGGCCCGCAAGCCGCCTTTAAATTCCAGCAGGAAACAATTAAGAAATCTGTGCTTTTTTTAGTACAGGAGAAACGCTGGTAACGACACTTGAGCTGGGCTGGGAGCGGGCCCCATCTCCTAGCCCTTGGAAAACCACCCTGCTCTGAGTGCATCCCTCTGCTGCCACAGAATCTTCCCTCTCGCTGGGGCACGGTGTTCCCAGCACAGGGAAGCACCACAGCCCCAAGCCCAGCGTCGATGTGGCTGGGCAAGCTGGGGCTGAGCAGATACCTGCCTCCCCATATCTGCAGTTACAGATCCAAGGCAGATGATGACTTCGCAGCTGCCACTTCCCAGCTGCTCCGACCTCGCTGGGCGTCGATGCTCCAAATGGCATTGATCAGGGATGCTAACGCCTGGCCCCGCCGCAGGGACTCGCAGCCATGGCAGCCTTGGGGACACGCCACTCTCCTGGCTGGGCTGAGCCACCCATTCTGGGGCTGGGGACAGGGCAGGGCTGTCCCTCCACTCTTCTCGATCCATCCTCTGCAGCTCCTCGGCACGCAGAGCCCAGCCAAGCTCATACAAAGTACCCATGCGATGGCGGCTGCTGCATTTCCCTCCCCCAGCATCGATTACGGCGTGATGCTGAGCCAATGCAAATCACTTTGCAGCCATACAAACCTCAGCCAGCTTTGACCCCGAGCGCTCAAGGACAAGGGGATGACCCGCAGCAGCCCCACTGCAGCATCCCACCGGAGCAGGGCTGGCTCCCTTACAGGGGTTGCGGTTGGGCTCAGCTGCCGTGCCACGCTCCCTGGGGATCGCCATTCCCGCAGCCACTATGGGGATGGCTATAAATAGCACACGTAGCAGCTTGTTAGTGGATGCAGCGTGCCCCAGCATCCTTGGGGATGAAAGGCGCTAAATAAAGGCAGGGTATTAGCACTCGTTATGAACGGCAACGCTGGAAGAGGCATCGCCAAGCTGGGAGCCCTGGCTACGCGCCGCGGACACCCTCCCGTATGCACAACGCCGCACGGCTGTTCGTGTCGGCAGCATCTTTGTTTCCGCAAACAGCACAGGGAAACGCGGAGTGCAGGGCTCACACCGCAGGCAGGAGCAGGCAGCAGGGGCAGGCAGCAGGGATGGTCATCCCAAGGCAGCACAGGAGCTTCCCAGCATGGCCACGGGCCCTCGCTACCCCTTCGCAGCACTGGTCCATCCATCCCCGCTCTCATCTCAGCTGGAAAGATGGTTTTGGCCACACATCTCATGCAGCACAGAGGGACAGAGATTGTCCAGTGAGGCTGCACTGCAAACAGCCCCCAGCCCCCTTCTCCCAGTTAGTGGTACCTAAAAACCCCCAAGCCTCTACCCCCACCTTCCCATCACTCCCCAGCGGCACAGGCGAGGGCTGACAGCTCCGTCACCACCCGCCCTTCGTGTGCCCCCTCTCTTCCCACCACCCAGCTGCCACTGCAGCAAGAAACAGCTCTGGTTCATCACTGCTTGAGCCTGTTAATTTGTGCTTGCCAGGCGGCAAGGAGAGGAGGGATCCTGGATTGCGAATCCCCATCCATCGCCTTTCCCGCAGGGAAGCTCGTTGTTCTCCAGACCAGCAGGGACAGGGCAGCAGTGCAGGAGAGGTGGCCAGATTCAGACCGGTTTGGGTCCTCTGGCCATGGTGGGATGTATGAGGTGACATGATGCTCCAGCCCCACTCGGCTGTTTTTGTGCTGCCATCCCAGCCCGTGGCCATCCCCTCTGTCTGTGCCGGGGCAGGGGTTCAGCCACAGCCGCAGGGCCGGATCCTGAGCAGGAGCACGCACACCCAGCCTGGCCCCGTGTGCCACGGCACAGCTCTGTCCCTGCGTGGGCTCAGGCTCCCAAAGGTTCAGCAGCCAGCGAGGAGCCCCCACCAAGCCCCCGCACATCCCCTCTCGCTCCTATGACAGCACCTTGACCCCACAGGGCCACAGGCACCGCCACCTTATCGTGGAAACCAGGCTTAATTATTTCCAGGCACAAAGCAGCTCCTCCCACCTCTGCAGGGAACTCCAGCTCTGCCAGGTCATCGGCTCCACCACCAACCCACGGGCAACTGGCTGGCATCTCCTGCCGAGGCATGGCATGGTCCTGCAGCATTTATTTAGCCCAGGGTCCCCGCAGGTCCCCACACACGCCAGTCTGGGGCAGCCAGCACACCACCCCACACTGGGGCTCCCGTCCGGGTTTGGGGCTGCCAAAACCTGCTGCAGATGCTGAGCACAGCGCCCAGACAAGGGCAAACTGGGCACCCACGCGTGTGCAGAGTGGGAGCCCGGGCGCGAATTAATGGGGCATCCATGCAAGAATTAAGGAGGCACTCGTGCATACGCTAACTGGGCACCCATGCCCGAGCCAGAAGGGTGCTCATGAAAAATAAAAGGGGTGACCACGCGTGGACTAATTGGGCACTCATGCATACATCATTTGGGCGCTTCTAGGTGAACTAATTGGGTGCTCATGCATGATTTCATCAGGTGCTCATGCATGATCTTCCTGGGTGCTCAGGCGTGAGCAAAAAGGACCCTCATGCATCAACCAGCCGGGTGCTCATGCATACATTTTTTGGGCGCTCACGAATGTATGCACTGACTAATTGAGCACTCACACGTGAAGTCACTGGGCACTCCTGCGTGAACTAATTGGCCACTCATGTGTAAATTAGTGTAATTAGTAGGTAACACACTTGTGCATGTACTAATTGGGCACTCAGGTGTGAACGGACGAGGTGCTCATGCAGAAATTAATTGGCTGCTCAGGCATGACCTGACTGGGCGCACAGGCACCAATTAATTGGGCACCCATGCATCAAGTAACAGGGTGCTCATGCACCGAGCAGCGTGCGACCCAGTGCAAATTAACTGGCCACCCATGCGTAAATCAACCGGGTGCTCAGATGTAAGTTAATTGTGCACTCGTGTGTGTATTAATTGGGTGCTCATGCACGAACTCATTGGGTGCTGATGTGGAAACGACCGGGGTGCTCATGCATGAGCTGATGGGCCCCTCATGCGTGAAACACCACCCTGCTCCGGGGGGAACCCCGCAGACCCTGCCATGTATGCCCAACACACTCCGCCCCTTGCCTCTGTGGAACACATATTTAAGAATTATCTGAACATAAATCTGGTACAAACTTCACTTTCAAGATCATCACAATATTAATATTCACCAGTGACGAGCTCCTTGCTCCCTCCCAGCTGAGCAGTGCTGAGGCTCAGCAGTGTATCCCTGCACTCGCTCCGATTTCACCCCCTGCCTCTGGGACCAGGATCTGGGGTCAGCGTCACAGCCCGGACAAGTGCCCACTGCAGCATTAGCCCTTGGTCCCCTCAGAGTGACCGCAGGGCTCAGGACAGTGCTTCAAATGGGGACTCAGTGCAGACTTCACACCTTGGTCCTGCACGCAAGGACACAAGAAGGTCTCACCCATCAGCACAGATGGACCCAGCCCCAGTACCAACCTCTGACCCAGGGTAACCACCTTGTAACCTGAACAGTCATTACTGCTTTCAGGTCTCATCCCTACAAAACACATAGCCAAGAAAGAGCTTGGCAGCAGCTCGAGCTGTTGGAGGTACCGATGGGTGCAGTAGCTGTGGGGCTTCATCCAACCCCCAAAAGGGTGCTGGGCAGCACCTGCTCTGTGCGCATAGGCATCTCCTCAGGGAGAGAGGAAAGGTGCCCCATGGGCAGGACCCACCACATGCCTGGGCTGCCCAGGACCATCTCCTGCAGCCCAGGCTGTTGGGTGGCTTTCACAGAATCATTTTGGTTGGAAGAGAGCATTAAGATCATCAAGTCCAACCCTTTAACCCAGCACTACCAGGGCACCACTAAACCACATCCCTCAGCACCACATCTCCACGGCTTTAAAACCCCTCCAGGGACGGGGACATCCCCCCAGGACACGTAATACTGCCCTGGGGAGCCTGTTCCTGGGCTTAACAACCCTTTTGGGGAAGAAATTTTTCCTCATGTCCAACCTAAACCTCCCCTGGCACAACTTGCAGCTGTTTCCTCTTGTCCTATCACTTGTTACCTAGGAGGAGAGACTGACCCCCACCTTGCTCCAGCCTCCTCTCAGGGAGTTGCAGAGGGCTGTTTGTGCAAGCTGGGGATGGGGGAAGCACCTTCTGGCCCCTGGGATGGCTGGAGCGTGGCCACGAGACTCTCCCAGCAATGCACTCCCCCAGCTCCGGCACGGAGCCCAGCGCCTGTGGGAGCCGCGCTGCAGGGGAGAAGGGGTGAAAACACTCCCCAGGCTGCTATGGGCTCAGTCCTCCCCCGGGACCCTTCATCACCTGCCCAGGGGCACCTCAGAGCTCAGCCAGGCCCCTGTTCAGTGGATAACATTTAAAACACGCCACACGTCAGCACTTTGGAAATTTGGGTTGTTTGGCCCTGACCACCCGGTCGCATTAAAATTCAGGTTTAATGACTCAACCGATGTCCCGGTTAAACATTACAGAGCACACCAGGGCTGGGCTTTGCTCCCGCTCCCAGCCAGCGCAGAGCTGGCTGTGGGGAACCAGCCCAAGCCTGGCAACCCCTGGCCGCAGCACCGCGGTCACCCCCCGTGGAAACAACCACGGCCCGAGGACATTTTCCTTTGCTCCCAGAGATGACCTGCAGCAGATTGCCGGAATCACTGTGTCCCAGCCCACTCTCCACTCCCGGCTGCATCACCCACACACCAGGCTCGTCCCCACACAGGTACCCATCCCCGCAACGTGTCACCACAAAGGGATGTCAGAGCAGCTTCATCATGCGGGTACCAACACAGCCAGAACTGCCTACCTGTTGGGGAAGGATGTCCCCATCCCAGCTCGCCCATCTCCCTGTGCACTTGCTCAGTTTGGCTTCTGTCCCCACCAGACACAGACACCATCAGCATCACGGCGGGTCCAAGAGCCTCCGAGACGGTCGGAGCACAAGCCCGACAGTGTTATTGGTGTCATTTGTTACTGCTGAGATACGAAGCAATACGCGGAGCGAGCTGCCTGCGCGCTTGGCACTCTTCTCGCCGGCGGTTGCCATTAGTGGTCTGTCTTCCTCCCAGACTGGATAAACAGGTCCATGAGCAGCTCTGTTCTCATCTCCCCCAGGGCTGGTACCAACAGGAAAGCCAATATGCAGTTAAAATCCTTTTTAGACTTTATTAAATATTTACGGGCCTGACATTAGGCTTCGGAAACTGGGTTCAGGAAAAAAGCAGCAGCTGCTCTTTGCAGCAAAGGCAGGAGAGGAAGGGCAAAGGATAGTGCCTTCGTTTGGAAATTAATGAATCAGACTGAAACGCACCCAGAGCAGGAGCTGGCGGCTGTGGCAGGTCTATCCCAGGCTGGATATAATCCCAGCTTCTCCACGAGCCGACGCAGCGATGCCTCACGGCTGGCAGAGCATCCCTGGTGCTGCCGGGAGCAGGGATGGAGCAGCCCCCCTGGCCTGGCCACGCGGGGAGAGGCTGTGTCCTGCCTCTGCTCAGTCCTAATCCTCTCCTTGGCTGCAGGGATTTCAGCATGGCCTGGTGCTCCAAGGTGCTTCCCCAACCCACCGAACGATTTCTGCCCTGGGCACAGAAAATCCCCCTCCGGGCCCAGCGCGGGCAGAGGAAGGGAAGTCTCTCTGACAGCCATCAGAGCCAAGGGAAGGTCAGGAGGACGCTGCAGGGTAAAGCCTCGCTGGCAGCAGGGCCACCTCCGCCCGCTCCCCATCTCGCCTGCAGGGACCACGCTGTGCCAAGGGCTGCCGAGGCGGAGGATGCTGGAGGTGCCGAACACCCGCTCGCTCCTCCATGGGAGGTAACACAGACACCCAGGGCATGTCCACAGGGCCTGGCCATCCATCAGGAGGTGCTGGAGAAACACGGATGGATGAAGCACAGGCAGCCCTCCTTCCACGTAGAAACCAAAACCTTGCCTTGAAGGGATGACAACGTGCAGGAGGCATGGGGAGCGAGCCCGTGCCAATGCCACCAGGCTGGGGAACCCACAGCGGTGGTGATGGGAGCGATGCACACCATGCCCGGGGCTGAGCAACCGGCCACCCCTGCCCTCGGGCAGGCAGGGCTGCAGGGCACAGACCCTGGCTCCCTTTCCCATCCAGCTCCCCAGAAGACCCAGGAGGATGAGGAGGGGAGGGAGGAACAAAGCAACCCCACAAATGTCATCCCGATAACAGAGCCAGCGCATCCACAGGCTCCTCCCCGAAGCAGCAGTTTCCTTTGATGCCTTCAGAGCTTCTTGTTTCACAACCTTAATTATAGCAGCAGCAACAAAGGTCAGGAGAGTGGTTAAGCAGATCCATTAACATGTCAGGGGATAAATGAAATGTGATTCTTCTGATGCCTGAAGAGCAGCAGGCGGGGATGGCACTGCCGCAGAGGGAGCCCACGAGGCCCTCGGTCATGTCTTCCCCTTTCCACCCCGGCACCCCAACCACCTCCTGGGGACTGCAGGGACACCTCAAAACTTGCTTCTGACATCCCAGAATTTGCTTTGCTTGCATCTACTGAGCCCCGGCTCCATGTGCACATGGGATGTCCACCATGAGATTCACTAGGAGCAGGCTGGGAGGTTCTCCATGGGGAAGGGGCTGGAGATGCCTCCAGACCATCGCAGCTCTCTGAAGGCAGTGAATCAGGTCTCCACTGAGCTTGCAGCGAACCTGCACCACAGCCACCACCTTCGCAGCTTTGGGTTATGCGTGGCTGCAGTAGAATCAGGCCCCCAACAAAAGCTGGTGCTTGGCCGTCCCTCTGGCACGTCCTGCCCATCGCCCTGCACTGAGGCCATCCCAGGATGGCAGACCCACTCTGCTCCCCTCTCCCCAAGAGAGGAAGCTTGGGTTGGTGCTCTTCTCCTTGCCCTAAAACCTCCCTTCTTGGCTCCTGCAAATCCTATGACAGGTTCAGAGCACTCGGAGCAGGCAGGTAACGCTCACCACGTCCACCAGCCAGCAGCAGCCCAGCCTCAGCTTCACACAGCGAGCCTGTGCCCGCCTCGGCATCCCGGTGCCCCTCTCCCAGGAGCCGGTCCCATGGGGCTCCCACCTTGGGGTAGGATCCTGCCAGCAGCTCCCTGCCCATGGCTGCGTGGGCAGCCCCAAAACGGGTGCTTGTAGGGCCAAGCGGAGCCAAGGGGCACGGGGCTGGTGCCGCACAGGTTCACTTTAGGTATTTCACCCATCATTTGCCACCAAGGGATAACGGGTGCGTAAGCACCTGGCCAGCTTGCCCCGCTTTCCGACGGATGAGCAACAGGAGGGATTTCAACACAAACCAACCTGGCAGAGAAACCCAGTGCCTGGGGCCAAGCACTTCGAAGGCTAAAAATAAAGCAGCAGCAGGGAGCCACTGAGATCCCTCCTCTACTCCACCAGCCCCTCGGCTCCTGCCCAACGCCCCGGCCGGAGCATTTCCCCGGCACGACGGAGCAAAACCCCAGCCCGGTGCCCCCAGCATGGAATCGACCCATTTTCCTGGCTGAAAACGGCTGCAATTGGAGAATTTTCTTTCCTTTCCCGCAGAATTCAACCCACCGCTACATCCCCCCGTAACTACAAATCAATACGTTTGCAGTTTGCTCTTAAACTAATGCCCATTAATTCAGTGCATTACTGTCGGGCAACAGAGCCAATTCTGCAGCTTATTGTAAAAAGAGCAGAAAACGATGATGCCAGAGTGAGTTTAAAATCCACAAAATAGATCACACTGGGTAGGATACGGTTCTTGGGAAAAGAGCATCTTCCTCTCCCCACGCCCACTCGCAGCCCGGGCCTCCCGGCACCACGGGTGTCGTTTTGGCAGCCTCACCACAGCTCCCACGCCTTCACCAGAGCATCGCCGTGGCCTCCGGAGCACCGGGACCATCGTCCTGACCCTGTGCCCGGTCCCAGCAGTGATGCCGCTGCACCTACACAGCTCTGAGCACACCGGATTGCACGGCTATTGCAGCTTGCGTTTCAACAATTGTGTTAGTAGTTCTGGACCCAGGCAACAGCTATGAAAAGTGAACCCTAAAATCCAATCTCCCCTTAAATGACTGAAAAAAAACCAAGCTCAAATGTCCTCTTCTGAAACAAGCTCTTGTTTTGAGCCCTGTTTCAGGATTTTCAGGGCTGCCGGCGCGATGGCTGGGCTGGCCTGGGAGCGCTGCTGCAAGCCGGGATGCTCAGCACTGCATTTCTCTCCCAGTTGCTCTCCCAGGAGTCCATTCCACCCACAACACGTTTTCTGCACCCACAACTGCACACGTGCACTTTACACAACTCTACACACGTTGCAAGGAGCAGCGATACTACAAAACTTTCAGAAATCTCCAGCTTAGCAGAACCCTCCAACCGCAGCCCAAGGCTCTTAAGCACAATCGCAAATCCCACCATGGCCCTGAGCCGCAAGCACCTGGCCCAGGTTAAGCCCAGGCTTAAATCCCTGCCAAAGAGGAGCCGGCAGACGGCGGTTCCTTCAAGTCTCGGGCATTATCCTGGGACAAAACACAGCAGCCAAAACTGTCTCCAAGACACCTCAACAAGGCATCGGGAAGATTATTAAATTAATGATTATAAAGGACTTTAACAGCTTTTCGATGAAAGGCTCTATAGAAGTACGAAGAATTACATAATTTATTATTCATTATTCTTGTCACTCAGCATTGGTTTCTCCCGAATGCTCCTATATGGCACCAGCCAGACCCCTGAGAAAGGTTAAATCCTCACCCCGCAGCCGGGCTCTCCCCTCCAGTGCCTGGCAGATGGGTGAGCTTGGCACTGCCAGGGATTCCTGGGCACTCAGATGCCCAGAGATGCTGAAAGGCACTGGGTGACGGGTCCAAATCAACAGGACTTGGGCAGCCAGCACTTTGAAGAAGCCCTCGGATGGCCTTCTGCGCCTTTAGGTGTCCAAGTGCCATTAAAATCTGGCCCCTGGCACCGCAAATCAGGAGCAGAGTGGGGAGGGGAGCCAAGAGACAAGGTTTCCAGGCTCCTGCCCTTCCGTGTCCAGTTCCCAGCAGAGCTGAGGACAACCTGCTCTGAATACCTGCAGTAAAAGCATTCTTACATCTCATGGAGACCACTGACGGCAACTCTGCAGCATCGTCGGCACAACCACCGTGCCCGCGACGGCCCTGGCACGTGAGCAGTCCCACGCTCCTCTCTGGGCTGCTTCCACCGCCTGCTTGCCCCAAGATCGCTGCGACTGAGGTGTGGCCAGAGAAACACCACAAACAGGAGGTGGAGGGACCAAGGGAGACAGTGGCCAGGGGATGCAAGAAGCCACCAGGCATTGGAAGAGCACGGCGGGAACATGGCACAACCTGCAGGTCCTCTGTGTCCCATGGATGAGATAAATCTGCAGAAAAGCCGTGTGGGTGGGGGGAGAGAGGAGGATGTCTCCCCATCCCTCTGCTCCTACAGAATTGAGAAGGGTCTTTTTGTTTGCCTCATTTTGCTTGGAAATCACACACACAGAAAATGATGCAACGGAAGGAAATCCCACCGTGGGAGAAACCCTTCATGTGCCACAGCCACGGCTCACGCTGCCATGGGAACCTCCTCAGGACAAAAGCGGGTCCCCATCATCCACTGCCAGTTACGGGCTCCTTGCAACATCTGCCCAGATGTGCTGGAACAGCAGGAGACAGGACCAGCAGCGCTTGGTAACATGGCAGCCAGCACGGGGAAAAGGCTCCACGTGCCAGGGATGCTCTTAGAAGAACGGTCACCACAGGTCTGCCAGAAAGGAACTGAAATGTCGCAGTGCTGTGGAGTAAAACCTTTCCCACGCAGACCCCCAGAAATTCCTGAGCATGTCATGCATTGGTTGGGACAACCATCCTCTGCTCGAGCCGCTCCATGCCACAGGGCTCTGGATCAGTCCCTCCCTCTGTACTTGGTGCGACCCTGCACTCCAACTACCTCCTCTGCCTGGATTCCCCAAAATGCAGAAGGAAATTAATATCTTTCTGATCTCCCAGGGTCTGAGGATAAATCAGAGACTCTCAGACATGCCTGTGAAGTGCTTCGCCAGGCAAGGCAACATGTGCTCGCCTTGACAGCTGCAGAAAAGGGGCAGAAACACTCAGTAAAAGTAATTAATCCCAGAGACGAGAGCCGAAATGAGCAGAGCTCAACAAACAGAGCTTGGTATTAGCGATGGTTCTTCCTGACAGGCATCACACTGCCAGTCACAAGCTGCCAGGACACACTGGGATGCTGCCCCGGGCTCCAGCCACACTAAGGGCCACTTGCTGCCCCACGGCACAGCTGCCCGGGCGCTGCCGCCTCACCTGTGCTGGTACACGGGTCTGCTGCACCTTGAAAAAGAGGCAGCGAGAGGCCCACAGCAGGCAGGCAAAACCCCGGGAAGGCCAGGAACTCATCGAGGGAGCAGTCAGAGGACT
Source organism: Eurystomus gularis (assembly GCA_013400335.1). Taxonomy (NCBI): domain Eukaryota; kingdom Metazoa; phylum Chordata; class Aves; order Coraciiformes; family Coraciidae; genus Eurystomus; species Eurystomus gularis. The sequence goes on from VZZY01017392.1 coordinate 140,898, forward strand.
GGACTCCTTTTTGGAGAGGGTGCGGTGGAAAGGGAAGAGCACCCAAGAAAGAGGAGCAGAAAGTTTGGAATAAAGTGATTCAAAAGGCAATGACCATCTGCTGGCCTCATGCAGCAAAAGAGACATCCCTGTGCCCGCAGACGACGGTCTCACCAGTGCTGTGTTTGGCCGGTATCGGCTGCCGGTAAGACACAGGGCATCGTTGCCAGTCGGCCCCGCTGGGGTTGGCACCTTCCCTGCACAGAGAAGCCACCCCAGGGGTGCAGAAAGCCCAGCACCCAGGAGATGACCAGCAGACCAGGCTGCACAGAGGCCAGCTCTTCCCAGATCTCTCTCCATTGGAGATCGGATCCTCACAGCAGCTGCGAACCAAGCGGGCGACTGCAGCACGGCAACAACGGTACCTGGCCCAGCGCGGCTGCACCCACCGCGGTCACAGCTGCAGTGAGGCCACCAAAACCCGGGGCTCAGCTCCAGCTCCAGCCGGGGTCTGTGCCCAGCCAGCACTGCCACCTTCTCGCTATTTCTTCTCCCCAAGCCACTTTGAGGAAGCTCAAGCAGAGTACCCCAACCTCTCCCACCATCGCTCATGGCTTGGCTATGCAGACGTGTCCCCCGCAACCTGCCCTCCTCCCGGCTGTGCCACGACGAGCGAGCAACCCCGCGTGTAGGGTTGTGCAATGCACCAGCGTTGCCTCCTCTCCATATGGGAGAACTTGCTGCATCCTAATCTATTGCCTTTTTGGGTAAGCGCTGCCGTGGGACTGCAGCAATGACAGCGGGGAGAGCTCGCAGGTCTGCTGCACGGCAGGGGCATATCTCCGACCTGCCAGCGGAGAGAGAAACTTGAACCACCAAAGCCTTTGTTTCCTTTGTGCATCCTTCAGGAAAAAAAAATAAATAATAAAAACAAAACAACAACAACAAAAAAAAACCCACAACAAACCCTGATTTTGCCAAAGCTGGATGGCTCAGGCACTGGCCACGTTAATAAGATTACAGCGGAGGTTCAGACGGGAAAGCCACTCACTTAGAAAATCAGGTTATTAAACTGATACTGAGACACTCACAAAAAATACCGAACTCTCTGATGTCAGGGCTCTTTTCTCCACTCCAGACCACAATAACAAAGGAACCTCTCCAACTAACGCACCCAAACTTCGAAAGCCACCCGGGCAGCTGGGCTCCCCGCTCAGGGAGCAGGTCCCCGGCTCCGGGGGGGCAGCGGGGGGGGAACGTCCCCCAGGCCGGTCCCTGCGCACCCGCCTGGCAGCGGAGCCCGGGGCAGCCCCGGCAGGAAGGATGCTCCGAGCCAGGGGCAGGAGGGGGGGTCCGGAGAAGGCGCATCGCCGCGGGCGGGCAGGATGCGGCCCTTGTCCCGCAGCCACGGAGTCGTTACTGGAGGCTTAGAAACAGGCCACGGAGGACGGGTTTTATAAGAAAACACGGCGTTGCTCTGGCTCCCTTCCCCTCTCCTCATCCCTGCTGCCTTGTGGGGTGGTTGTTTTTTTTTTTTATCCTCCCAGGCTAATCTCTGAATTCCTGCAACAAAGC
>VZZY01017392.1:143057-195952 GCA_013400335.1 Eurystomus gularis
CGGCACGGCCCCGCCGCCCCCAGAGCGTGGGAGAGGGGATTCCAGACCGGCCTCCGCCTTCGGGGTTTTCGTGTCCCCCTCCCCGCCGGAGAAAAATGCCGGGAGGTGGGAGGGGATGATGCTCAGCGGGGGTCCTGCCGAGGCCTGGGGCCGAGGTCCTGCCTGGGGGGCTGAGGGGCAGCAGGAGGATGGGGAGGAGGAGGAGGCTGGGGTAGGAACACGCAGCCTGGAGCAAGGCTGAGCTCATGGCCTGGGTCACTCGGGTGACCTTGGTGGGATACCAGCACCTTCAGTGGTAGAAGAGTTTTGCAAATCCTGGCTTGCCCCCAGCTGAAGGCAGGTCCCGGCCTCTCGCCCTAGGATCATAAAGTCACACAATAGTTTGGGGTGGAAGGACCCTTGAAGATTATCTAGTTCCAACCCCCCTGCCCATGGCAGGGACACCTCCGACTAGACCGGGTTGCTCAAGGCCCTGTGCAACCTGGCCTTGAACACCTCCAGGGATGGAGCATCCACAGCTTCTCTGGGCAACCTGTTCTGGTGTCTCACCACCCCTCACAGTAGTATCTTCAGGGCTCTTATGAGCCTTCATTCACTCTCTGCAATGTGCATATAGAGACCAAGATCAATCCCTTCAAAAACCCCATGGATTCAACCTACGGCAGGTTTGCGGCACAGCCAGGAAACCATACAAGCGCTAAAAGCAGCGGCACTCAGCTCTTTTCCACCTCAAAACCATGCAGGGCTTTATGGCTCTCCAAAAGCTCCCTGCATGTGTGCGCACACGTTCATTAGCTGTACCGATGCACAAGATAAAGACAGTTTTCTTCCTGCCTGTGTTGCAATGAAGGCCCCGCTGGAGCCGCCCAGGCATGCCTGGACTTCTGTGGTAGCAGCCAAGGAGGGAAAAAAGTCTTGTGCTTGGATACAGTAAAACCTGTCTGGAAGGCTGCGGGGAGCCCAGAACCTCAGGGGTATGTGCAAAGGGGAGAGAGGAGCACAGCTCATCCAGCGCTGGGCTCTGCACCTTCGGGTTTTTTACCAGCCAAGAGTTGCCTGGTGCTCACTTCTCCAGGGATACATCACCAGGTGGATGTTTCTAAAATGCATAGTCCTCTCTTCCCCTGGCTTCCACAAACGAGCTCATTAAGGCTGTAACACCATCACCGTGTCCCAGCTCGGGCACCCAGCAGCCGCACACCCCGGGGGTGGACGGCACTGGGCAGCAGGGAGCTGCAGCACGCAGGAGGGCTCGTGTCTTCACCCGGCATCCCTCCCAGTCACCACCGGTATTTGCACGCCTTTTAGGTACAAAGGCCCGCCTAAGACTCATAGGCCTCAGCAGATTACAGCGTGGTCCCCAAATCTGCTGCAAAACGGCCTTCGCAGCCCTTTCCTCTGCTGCCCATCAGCAAAATACCAATTGTTGCATTATTTCCCTTCATCTGTGGTCCCTGGGCTGTAACCACGTGTCACCAGGGGGGTCCTGCTGGGTGCAGGGCAAACCTGTCCCCTCGCCCACGGGATAAGCGAGGCTCGTATCCCAAACCTTCCCCACGCAGCACTGGCATTTTAGCACAAGCTCTGCTGCTGCAAAACTGATGTTAAAGGGATTTAATTCTATTTAAAACTCTACCCTGCCTCCGCCACGGGGAACGCTGAAGAAAGAGCCCAGATCACACAGATGAGAGGAGAAAAGTAATCGGAAACTGTGCAAGCCACTCACTTTCTCTTCCTAATTATCAGGTTTAACCCTATTATTGCTTAAATAACACCACTAGTGGTATTTTCCTGGAGGCAGTGACTTTTCTAAAGCCAGAGGAACACAGCCCCAGCCTGGAAAGACTCCTGGGGCTGGCGGGATTGAAATCTGCACAAGGATTGGGACACAAACCAATCCTGACAAGCTGAGCGTGGCCAGCGAACTAGGGAAGGAGCCAACGCAGGGCCAGCTCCCAAGGGCAGTTCTGCGTTGCGGATACCCCTGTGTCTCTCCTTCAAGGCAGACCCTGGGCACGGCTCACATCTCCCACCCCCAGCGACTGCAGCACGGGCTCACAGCCTCCCCAGCCCAGCTTTTTTTATTAAGCGATTGCGTGTGCGGCTCGTGGTGCATCCGCCGTCTGTTCACCATATTGCAACGCGCTGCCATGGAAATGATCATTCCCTGGGCGATATTTGCTGTCGCCGCTGCGGTCGGAGCCGAGTCTCGCTCACGGGGAAGCTGCTGCCTCTCCTGCCACGCCAGTGCCCGCGGTTGGGATGGGATCCGAGGATGCTCCACGCTCTGACTGCAAAAGCAGGGAGCTGTGTGGGCTGTGCAGCCGAGCCTGTGTCTGCGGAAAGCTTTTCCTTCCTTGGGTATTTACTTTAAAGTGCTTAATAAAACCACTTGAGCTCTTTTTCCCCAGGACACAGCAAGTCTGTCAGGCTCAGCCACGCAGCCTTTTGTTCCACGTGGGCTCACCACGCTGCGTGCATTTACTAAAGCATCCTCAGACGCCATCACGGGGCTTTCCCCAACGTGCCTTTGTTGATTTAATTGGCGGGACTACAGTAACCTCATGGGAATAGCGCTTCGTGCAAGCAGCGAGGTTCGGTCCCCCCGCTCTAAGACGCTTGCTCTCTGTGCTTCATCGCAAAAGGTCTTTTCTTTCCCCATTCCTGCCTCGTGTACAGCTGGAGCCGTGAGTGGGGCTGGAAAGCAGGGATGGGGTGGTATCCAGTATCCCCCACTTGCACTCTTAGATGTGCACTGATGAGGAGCTGCCCTGGGAAGGGGAGGAGAGAGGCAGGGGATGGGCTGAGCTCAGAGATCCACCGCCCAGCTCAGCTCAGCCCATCTCCTGCCTCTCTCCTCCCCTTCCGAGGGCTGGATGAGGCCCCACACAGGGTCCACTCATACTTCAGGCTTCAGCAACCTCTTTTTTCCTAGTGCATCGCTAAAACCCACGCATCCATCTGTCTGTTACTGCCGTCTTCGTGGCCAGCGTCAACCCCCAGACCTTCCACACCCACCCACGCAAAAGCAGATCAAGAAGATGCCCCAAAACCAACCGACCATGTGAGCAAGGAATTCGTCACTGGAGACAGCAGCAGCAAACAGCCTTTGCAAACAGCTCACCGCCCGCACTTTGTGCTTTTTTAGTGAAAAAGCCAAGTTTTGCTAAGAGTTTTCTTGTGCCAAAGCAGGGGGTTGGTCAGAAGGGGAGTGGTGAAGCTTCAAAGCTTAGGATGGGGAAGGAACATACGCACACACGAGATTAATTATATCAACAACAAAAATAGTGGCTATTTTAAGGTTAAGGCTTAAGTGATCTGACTCAGTCAGAAAAAGAGCCAAAAAAATTATTGGCATCAGTGCTGGCTGCTCCTCCAGACAAGCTGTGGTCACTGCTGGCACGGAGAGCCACCAAAATAGTTGCTTTTCCAGGGGTTTTGAAGAAAAAAAAAAAAAAGAAAAAAAAAGAAAAATGCCAATAGAGTGAGTTCAACATCCTGGTTGCAACAGCCACAAATGAGGGACACAGGAATGCCTCAGTCCTGCGGCCATTCTTGCCAGTGCCTTGGCTTGCCGGGCATCACCCTAAGCTCAGATTACAACAATTTTCCCTGCGTGTATGATTCCAAGGCTGGGGGCAGCTTTAAATGGGCCTGATTCCACAGCTTCAGGCTCATCAACCAGTGCGTTCCCAAAGCTCTTCGAAGCTTGGCAAGATGCGAGCGGTGCTGCTCTCGCTTCGCCCCCGGTTTTGCTGTGGGTGAAGCACCAAGTGCTGACAGTTACTGGTGTAACGGTTCTGATAGCTGAGTTATGTATGAATAAATAAGAAAACCCTCAGAAATCAAGATTTATAACCCCAAACACTCCAAGAGTTGAACTCCAGCAGCCCTACTGGCTATCACCCTTAGAAATTAATTTCAGATACCATGTTAGCGTCAACACATGGCATGGCTTTAGAGAAAACACAACAGAAACAAAACGTACCAGGTTTTGGGGTAAATGGCAGTGGGAACGGTGCCCCACGAGCTCTTTCCCCAGCTAACAGCATTGCAGATGCTGAAAAGATGGCCAAGGATGGTAGGTCTGGAAATCAGCACAAGGGTGCCAAGGCTGCACGTACAGCTGTCTTTCAGGACTGACACGCAGCCGACATGCCGAGCGTTACGATTTGCTATGCTATTAATTTCTCTGCTAAATTCTAGTATATTTTTTAAAAGCCTGCATTCTCTTCCCAGCCTCTGGGGCTGTAATTGTTATGCTAATGCAGGAACCTGGGAAGGGTGGCTGTGGTGAACTCATCAGCTGCTCTCCCGGTTGCCTGCCGAGTGCAAAGCCAAGCAGGAGGAGGTGTTGAGATCTTCCTTCGTGGCACATCACAAATCACAGCTGGCAACTCTGGGAAACCACCTTCTTTTTCTGCTCCTGCCACGCTCATCCTGCAGTGCAGGAACCGCAGAGCTCAGCCCAGCTGCCTTGAGCCTTCAAACAAGGCTCTGGAAAAAGGCAGCGCATTTGTTCAAGGACAGAAAATAAAAGACTCCTCGTAACGACAACCAAGCAAGTGCTGCGCTGTTGTGTCTGCGTGAGATACGATCACAGTCGCAGAGGTAGCGACAGCCTTTTGCAGCAAAGAAGCCCCGCAGCATCTGCCAGCGCTGAATGAGAGCTTGGAGAGGCTGCTTTCCACGCCGCGAGCCATGCGCTGTGCAAGGTTACTCGAGCAGTGTTCACCAATTCTGCTGGCCCAGCTTCAGCAGATGTTTGTACTCAAAAAACAAAAACAAAACCCAAAAAACCCCAAACAACCTCTCTGGAAGAAGCGTCCCTAAAATGCAAACCCGGGGTTTGGAACAGAACAAAGCTTTAAAAACAAAAAAGTGTGTATATATACATGTGTATGTGTACATATACATGTGTGTATATACATATATGTGTATATATACATACATATATAAATATAAATATAATTCGTGTATGTGTATATATATAAGAACCTTCACCATGAAGGGAAGCTACGCAGCTGCCAGCTGTCTGCCTCCCTGCCCAAATCTCTGCGGTGAAGGTATCTCAGTGTCTCTGCCCATTCCCTGGGGAGCTGCGAGCACTTGCTGCGAGCGCAGGGGAAAGGTTGTAGTGGTGGTTTTCACGCCAGGAGCCAGGCAGAAGTCAGGCTCTCTCAGACTCCTCATGAGTCGCAGCGGATGGTCAGGGTCTCCAGACATGGGGTCTGAGCTGCACACACCGCCCACCACGGCTGCTGCTGTGGAGCGGCCCAAGGAGAGCGGCCGGAGCTGGTCCCTCTGACCTGCTCTGGTTTTAGGATGAGACACAAGCCTCTTGAGTGAGCTTTATAAGCAAACTGTGCTGTCAGCAGCGATGTCTGTCCACCCAAACCCCACCCTGCAATCGTTAAAATAAAAAAAACCCCAAAAAACCCCACCCCAAAGCAAAAAAAAAAATCACAACCCCCCCCCAAACATTCAGATATACAAAAATGGACCTGTGCCTATTTTTGTTGCCATAAGAAGTTGAACCGTTGCCTCCCAAAAGGCGGCTCTGATTCACGGCATTGTGTGCTCGGTAAATCCCAGCAGATATTTCTGCTTGTTTTCTGCAACAACAGTTGAAACCTTGACTTAGCACGAATACAGATTAGGGCGCGCACGTGCCAGCTTCATTTGCACGCCGCATTTTTATGTTCCTCCTATGGTGCTGCCGAGCTCACTCAAGACATCTAAAAGTTTAACAGTAAAACCCAAACGAACCCCCCCAACCAGCAATCATGCACACGATGTGCTTCCCACAGAGAGAAGCAAGTGGAAGAAGCCCGAGCCAGGCGGTTAGCGCAGCTCACAGCCAAGAAGGGGTCGATCCCTACAGTACATTTAGCAGTGGTTTGTCCAGTCTAGGGTTGATTATCTACAACAACACAGAACTGCCTCCATTTCTCCAGGGAGATGCTTTGCAACCAAACCCATCTCGTTAGCAAAAGGTTTTCTCCTAACAGCTTGTTTTCGTCGGCTTCCGTTCCATCTCACCTCTCCACAGCTCAGGCCTTGAGCCACACTAATTAATTCCCCACCCATTTCTGCAGTTCCCCCTCTGCAGCCATTTTGTAGCGTGCTACACCTTCCTGGCTCTTTAATCATCACTTCGTCAGGCTTACAGCTTTAATTCTCGTAATCTTGTCATTGCCCAACTCTCTCCTCGCACTCGCTGCAGCTGTTCTTTGTAGCCCCTCCAGTGTGGTGACCACCTGCTGGTATCAGATCCATCCCAAAATGAGCAAGTTCGGCCTCTCCCAGGAGACACAGATCGATACCCTCAGAGCCGTGCCGGGTACGGGATTCCCTCCGACTTCACGGAGCTCCTGCAGAACAAAGCCTCCCAACAACTCAGGGGAAGACGCAGCCGAGGCACTAACAATTGCTCTTCCACACCCCGCAGGAAGCGGTGGGAGCACTGGTGGGTTTAGGGCTGCCCAGGGGATATTGTGCCCCCCTACAAAGATGACTCAGGACTGAAGACAGTACAGAAGATCAGCACTCCAGAACAGTGTCCTCAGGGACAACCCCCCCCCTTATTAATGTATTACCCTTTCCACAGGAGACTCATGTTGTTAACAGCTCCTCTCATTGAGGATGCTGGAAGTCTTGCCAAGCTCAGCACAACCATCCCAAGAGAGAGCAGTAAAAGGAGTTTTAAGCCATCCCCTCCATTCTGATCCTCACCTATGTCACCTGCCACCACTGCAGCAGTCTCACCTTGCATGCCTGTTTATTTTTTTCAGTAATACAAGAGCCATCTCATGCCTTAGTATCTCAGCCATTCCACTAAAATTATGCCATAGAAGAATATCATCAGAAGGAGGTGTCACCTGAAGTTACCTTATTTCCTATGATGAGATGTGAGAGAAGAAAGGGGTGACATGCATTTGTTAAGGCACATAAGCCCTTGTCTCCTAACTGAGGACCCCAGTATCAGGATCAGCTGCGCCAATGCAAGCTGTGTTATTACCTCTGCTGTACAAAGCAATTTGTTTTTATTGACCATTCGCTACACAGGGCACTACAACACGCTCCTGCTCATTAGAGCCTGTCAGTCAGGAGGCAAAGGAAGGTAAAAGCAAGATTTAAAGAGAAGGCAGCTCTTTGCGGTCATGAAGATAATCTCGCTAGAGGAGAGCGCTGACAGCAGGCAGCCTGGACTACAACAAGGAGCAGCAAATGATCCAGAGACTTGATTTCATGCACCAGAAGAAAATTCTTAAAGCAGGTAAAACAATTTACCTCTCCCGGACAGGAAAACACTCTCAAACTTACATCCAAACACAGCACATCTCCATGTGTCAGGGATCTGGTTTTGTTTATTCTCCCCCATGTGTAAGCCTGCTAGACAATCTCCATGTGCATTAGACCTTAAATACTAGAAGTTCTATTGCAATTAGAGGCCTTTCATTTTTGTCACCCCTTGAAGACAGGCAGAAATCACTATTTCCCCCCCCCCCCATAACCTACACTTGGTCTCAGTCTCAAGTGAGTTTTCCCACAATTTAGTTGTCCTCCACACAGCCCACCCCTAACCTTCCACCTTTCCGCACAGCCAAGTGGTTTTTGGCCCAGCACAGCTAAGCTTCACTGGAGCCCTGTGCACTTACAGCGGGGATGAGTTCAGCTGCTCTCACTAAGGGGGAACATCTTTAACGCCAAATATACAACGGACAGAAAACAGAGGATGCTGAGCTTGGAGAAACCCAACATTGAATAAGTACCTGCATGAAAGAGATGTAAGCTACCCCGGTGCAGCAACAGCCATCACCTTCCTCACAGGAAGGGAGTTTCATCCCACGGCAGGGTATTAGTTAAGTTGCAAACCCATGTACTTTTTATAGTTTAGTTCCCTGGTAAACCACCACCCACCCAAAGGCTGGAGGCAGTGCAGAACTGGCTGCTTGAGATTTGCAGGGTAGAGAACACAGCCTATTTCTGGCACTACCCCTCTGTGGTAGGATGAGAACAGGTGAAACTGTAAGAAACATCTTGAAGAGTTTTATTTTGTGATGAAGGACACACGCTTTTGAGTGGTGGGGGGTTATCAAGAAGCGCACTTCACAGAAATACTTTGTTCTCCTCACCCCTGGCCACCCAACCAGTTTGCAGCATTGAAATGCATGGTTAGATCCTGACATCTCAGGAAGAGAACAGCTACAGAAGTCCCAAATCGCCCTCAGTCCAGCCTAAAACAGGTCAAGGACTTGCCCCTTGGAGATAATGTGGCAAGAGCCACAAAAGGATATTACTTAAAATACAGGTTTCCTTTATATACATCTGCTCACCAAGGTTCAAAGCACCAGCTGCTTGTCCTCCCTTGCATAGCAAGCTGACACCAAGCCCCGGGGAACTAAGAGACCACAACATTGGCTAACAGCAACCAGTGCTGGACGCACCTGCCTTCCTGCCGGCCCAGAGACGGGGCCGGGAGAAATGCTTCCATCCGAGACTTGGTCCACGGAAACTCCTGCAGAGGTTCTGCTTGCAGAACTAAGAGAGGAGCTGGACGCATACAAGCACAGCTGGAGTACCCAGAGGTCTTTCAGCTCAAGGAAGCCCCAGTGAACCCTGACAGGAAAGCTCTTCTCCCAGTTTTTTCATGGTGCAGATGTTAACAGCTGCAATGGGAGTCAGGCACGGGGAAAAGCAGGCTTTGGAATCAATGGGTCCACATGGTTGCTAGCAGTTCAGAAGCAGAAAATGAGATGCATTAAAACTTCTTTCTGGTCAATCTTTATTTTACACGTTTGTATCACAGCAGGGAAACCAAGTTACACAGACTGTCCTCATTTGTATCTACCCTGCTTCTTTTCAAATACCATTTGCTGTTCTTTTAATAAAGTTTAAAAAAATACTGAAAAAATCCATTTGTACATCTGAACATAAACTGAGGAACAGGATATCTACAGGTCACCCCTGGAACCAGACCCTGCTGCACAGCAAAGTCTTTGAGTTCTTTTAGAGGTCATTTACTAAATGAATTCAGAGCTATATCATACAAGGTGCCCTAAAGCTGCTTAATGACACAAGAGGATCTAGAATTAATTATTAATAGTTACTAAAGGGAAAGGGAAGCTATTTAGACCCATACTCTGTTTAGACAGAGCAGGTACCAGCCCAATACTCCAGCACCCTTGCTACAAAACGAAGTGCTTCAGATAACTTGGAGATCGGGCTCTGCTTTACTACACAGAGCAGAACACCAAGTGAAATCCCACAGGGAAATATTTATTAAGAATTGTCCTTTCTACAGGGTTGCTGCAGTCAAAACATAAATGGGTTCTTGAGCCAGTCAACCTGCAAGGAGCGACTCTTTTCTCAGCCACTTCATTTCAGTACCGTCACTTTAGATGTGAGTATCTGAGTATTTTTCTTAAATCCTGTTCCAGCTACTTACAAGTACATACACACAGCTCTTACGGGATCATTGCTATATCCAAGTGACAAACTACAAGGGGAAAATACACGGCTTCCCAATATTGCTAAGTAAAAGTGATTAATAAGCCCAAACCAGCATCATACCCAGCGGCTACAAGAAAAGCCAGATTAATCCAATTTAGAACAACACTTTCCAGCAAATCAACCCCAGGGAACACAAAGAAACATTGGTCAAGTGCCTCTGGGCAGCAGTTCTCATGAAACAATCAGGTTACTGAAGTTAAACACAAGGTCACAGGTTTTAGACAGCGTAGGTCCCATTATGTTTCAAATATCACCGTACCTTCCATCCGCTGCAGACCACAGCTCCGTGCTCTTTTTACAGAGGTGAAACATGGGGAAACATTTTATGATTGAAGTGAAGGTCGTAACAGAATAAATAAAACATATTTGCTTTGAAGTAACAGTCTGCTAGCTGTCGTGACAGGTCAAGCCAAAGGAGACAAACCAGGTGGGCTGAAGGAGGACGGATTTCCTTCTCTTCAATACCTCTGCTACTACCTGATTATTTTTTTAATAGCTAAGCAACTTCAATTTTCAGAGCTCAACAGAACACACAAATACCCAATATTTGCTTCAAATGCAGCTGGGCCATTTTCAAACAGACAAGAAAAGAAAGTCCTTTCTTGTCAATTCGATTGCCACTGGCCAGGCTGCCTTTCTCTTCTCTAAGAGGAGCATACTGCAAGGAAAAAGAGACATAACACACTGAAAAATCTTCCATCGGACTTTCACCAAATGTGCACACTAGAGTGAGCAGGACATGCCCTTCCAAGGCCAGAAGGAATGTTACAGTGCTTAAGGATAGGTGGTGGATGCACACTCATGCTACAGAGAGTCCACTTAGCCTAGAAAAATACATCTTCCACATTACTAGCTCCAAGACAAAATACTGCAATGCAGCAAATTTTTTACAACATGCTCCCAGGGTATGCCAGGATGGAAATCCAGGAACAGGACACTCAGCTGGAGAGAAACACTGAACAATGCACCGCACAGATCATGACACGCCAAGTGAGATGACACCATGAAAGAACATCTTAATAGGACAGCATGTGGCTTCTTAAACTCGAACTGCTACATTTTGAGCAAGCTGCAGCAATGTTCCAGATGACCCCATTATGTCTTGCTTTCTTTTAGCACGTCTCTTGATGAACCATCAAGGAAAACATTTTCAAGCCTAAAGAATGCAAGAGTCTGGCAGTTGCACTGCAAGGCGGTTTCCCCTGGAAGATGTCTTGCTGAGCAGTTACAGCAGGAAGGAGGAGTGCATCAGTGGCATCTGCATGTCATCATCAACAGGGATTTACTGGGGCATAACCTGCGTGACAACTGAAGGCTGAACCCGTCTCATTTTTGTCTGCAGAGGGTGCCGAGTACTCCACTGCAGCAACACATGTGAAAACATTCAAATCTGTTTATTTGGAATTGGCTCAGTCCTGCTCTTCCAGAACTCCTGTCATTACACCGCTGCGTATTCACAGGGTGATCGGTTGAGTTGCTCACTTCAGCAAAAGGCAGAGACAGGGAAGTAAGGCTGTATCCCAAACTGATCTGTAAGCCACAAGCAGCTCTTCTACCCTCTCTCCCTGTGAAAGACAGTCTCCTACCAGAGAGGCAGCCATCAGGATAGGAAAGGCAGGCGCTGCCATGATCCTGCCTGGCAAGCTCTAAGCTGCTGCGTTTCACTCACAACAGTCGCGCACTTGCCAGTCACGCAGGTGTGGGTTTGCCTCGGCAGGGAGGGGAGCACAGCCCTCCCTTCCATGCTCTGCGGTGCAGTACATGCTGTGCTGCAAGAGGAGCACAACTGCAGCCACCCTCTCCATCCTCCAACACTCCAGCCACCATCCAGCACCAATACTCCAATACACCATCCAATCCATCACACAACCCTGCAAGACAATTTTTTCAACCTGCTCTGAGGAATTCCAAAGAAGAAACTCATTTTGGAAATGGCTGCAGTGAGAACCTTCTATCACTCAAGTTTTTGACTTGTACATCCACACTTATTTTCTTTACAAACACTTAGATCTGAGTAGCTACTGTACTGCTGGTTACTGTCCCGCATCAAGCGCCAGCTGAAGTTGGTTGTAGAGCTGACTGCCAAAGCTCAGGTCTGAACTTGGAAAAAAACTCTTCTAAAAACACTTTTGGAGCACTCCCGTGGCTTTTCACACCAAGACAAAAAGAAATCGCCCATTTTTTGGCCTTTGACTAGTGAGCCAGGGACTTGGCAGATAAACCTACACCATACGCAACTTTAGCAAAAAAGTGCATATAAAAAAAAGAAACCTGAGACTAAGGTAAAAGCACTTGCCAGACTGGCATCTCCCCTGATGCTGAGATATGGAACAGGCAGCTGTCTGGAACCAGCTCAGCACATGCTGCGATCCTGGCACAGCCCTTCTTGGTTTTGGGTGAAATGCCACACTCATGAGAACTCCACGCCTCCTTCGCTAAAGATATTAACAGGTTCTAAGAGAGGATCAGGTCCAGATTAACACTGTTACTGCATTCCTGTTCCTAACAGCAAATCCTTCTCTCTCACATACTTTAATGCCAACAGACTTCAAATCTCCAGTGGACTACTGCGAGCAAAGTTCAGAGCCTGAGTAGCCCTTTGGATACAGATAGTGACTTCTCCACAGGGACAACTGTGAGAGGATGAGTTTTTCAGGTATTGTATTGAAGTGCAATGATGAGCTGGGACTGCCTATGTCTGTTTATGGTCCAATTTATCACACCTCAGCTACTTAATATGCAGAAGATTTCTTCATACAGAATGTCCAAAAGACTCATAGGTCACCTAACAGCCTTTCTAGTGGTGTAGGCTCTGTGTTTCCACTAACACTGTATCAATACAAGACAACGGCAGCAGAAGTCAAACTACCACTGCTGCGATTACTATGCGGTTAGAGGTGAGGAGGAAAATGAGAAGAGGACTCTGTACCCAGAGGAGAGGACTACTCTCATGCTTTATCTGAAGGGAAACCAGCTCCACATATCACAGCAGGTAGGTTCATTTCTGCCATTTCCGTGATGCACAGAACCAACACCTGGGAAGAGAAGCAGCAACCAGAGACAACAATGCTGCTCTTCAGAGAGCAAGTCTTGGTGCATGCTGCTCATTGAAGATCTCTACAACGCCTGTTCAAGACTGAAGTGGTTCAAGTTTCCAAAGAAAATCACCCTTCTAAACTTAAAGAACAGAATAACCTGGTGGCTAAGAGTTCTCGAATCAGTTGTGCCCCAGAGATGTAGTCCCTCCAGTCAGAAAAGCACTTCCTAAATGAGTTTGTAAAGGATCCTGGCACATCTGGAGCTCTGTGACAATGCCTATCCCCATCACCCTGACACAAGCACTTTGCCTGACAGCACCATGTCAATGTCTCTACGTGAACATTAAGGCTTCAGTGGGTCAATGAGTTATACTTGCTTTTTCTTAAAGCTTATCCTCATTACATTGAGCTACTTCCACCCCCCCCTAGTTAACAATCATTTGCTATGCCTTACTACTACAGCTATGGGCACCAGCTTGCCTTACTCACAGTACCAGAGTACTACAGATAAAATGCATGTGGCATCTCTAACAGGTCTCTAAAGTCTCCACTGCAAGTTTGCATCTAACAGTCAAGACTTCTGTATTCCCCTGCACTAAGCTTCTGGCCATAATCTTCTCCTTTCCTGACAAAAACCATTTAGGACTGGGAGCTGCAGTTGCCTAGTTTTGGTGGCAATACCATTTTGACCAGTTCAGCTCATCTCAAACAGCACTATCATTAATCCTACATAGCCAGAGAGGTACAAGTAGCCAGCTAGAGAGGCTAAAGAACTCAGGATAACGGTGAACCAGAGATTTATGCTGCAGTACATTTGCTGGACAGATTTCCACTGGAGCTTCCGGTACTGTTTATACCATGCCAGAAAGGAGTGTCTTTTGAAATACCTTGGAAATATTTTATAAAGCAGATCAAAGCGCTCTGGGTCACAGCTTGACATTAAATGTTTAGGATAGCACAGCAGACCTCTAAAAAGCAAGTATCAGTCTTACACCTCTTGTGTACTTCTTGTCAGGTGGGTGTGAATCAAGGGCAACTGCAGGAACAGCAGAGAACTTACATTAGTGCTTACTGCACTACGGGCTAGTGCTTTTAATGGAGAACAGTCACTTGCTCCCTGTATAGCAACACATTTGAAAACCTGACACACTCAAGTGGATACCTGCATGGATAAAACAAGAAGACACTTATCAACTTCCCCACTGATGTGAGTGGTGGCAGAAGTCACCTGCTCCAATACCACATTTAGTCTCTCAGCTACAGTTGTTTCTACTAATTCATTTTGCAATGTTTTGTCCAAGCCACAAGGAGTTTATAAAAAGAAAAAAAATACTTACATCTCTTGTTTTCCCACCTTCTGACACGCTTTGTATTTCCCAGCATACATGTTACATAGCAAGTGTGTGTATATATATATGCACATCATATAAAATATATACTTTACATACACACTAAAGGTCTCTCTTCACATTAGTATTACACATTCTGAAGAACGCAATCGCAAACAATCCAGAACACCTAACCAATCCAGAAAGGGGAAAAAAGAATAAGCTACCCCAAATCCCTAGGAAAGCTTCACACTCCTTGCTGGTATCAAGAGATCCCATTTTCTTATGATCCAAGGAATAGTTATTTCTGCACTGATTTGCTCCCCCCAGACACACCCCACTCTGCAGTTTCAGTGTTGGGAAGTGCTAGTTGCTCCCTTTCCACTGAGAGTAATATTAATAAATTAAAAAAAAGTTTCTCTGAAAGTGCTGCCTTAGTCCAGTCCATCATGCCGTGCTTTCCCACTCGCCCTGGGGCTCTGCTGAACCATTCACCACTTTCTTGACCTTCTTCATGCCCTCCATTACTCCAGAAGTTGTCACCCTGCAAGAGAAGGGATAAACATCAGAGAACAGACCTGGAACTGTAACATCCATTCCACCAACAGCCCACGCTTGTCTTCCTGCACATATCAAATAACACCTCTCAAGTGTCTCTTTGCCAAGACCTAGCAGTCCTGGTGCCTGGTCTCTCCCATTGCTACCACTCTGCAGATCAAGTATCAGCCTGGACCCAACACTGATGGGTGCCAGGAGCAAAGCCACTGTCCTTGAGAGCCTCGAGGCCCACCCCAGGTACCACTGAACTAAACCAGCAAATAGTATTTGCTCATACTTGAGGGAACATAGCAGGGGTGGTTGAACAGTTAAACCAGGTGTTTATTCGCTAAAGTTGGAGCGGTTTGCTTAAAAACACAACACCCTAAATACAAGCTTTTTGCTCTACAGCCAACCACCCTTAATTCTGTGCATTAAAGACCTTCTTCTTCATTGGCAATACTTTTAATAGGTACAACGTATTATACAAATGCACACGCAGTAGGCAGTACCGAAATGAACCTTATTAGCTTAATGCACAGCAACTCCCATTAACAGCAAAATTACTCAATGAACAGCAACAACACAGAAGAGAGGTCATCCTTGTCACACCATCCCGGTCTCGATTTGCCATGGCAGTCTGGCCACTGAACCATAAAGCCTCTGAATACCATTTCTCCAGCCAGAGCAGCACTATTCCTCTCAGAACTACCGTGGCTGTCCAACGAGCTCTTCAGCCCAGCAGCTTTTCCTGTTGCTGTACCAAACAGACTATTCACATGCACAAGACGTTTGCTTTATTCTTTTGCACAATATGATTCTCATTCCACATAGGTTATTTTTTCCCCAAAAAACCCCCCAACGTGCTACAAAGGTTATTTTGGATGCTGAAAGAGTGAGTGTCAATAGCTCAATGTATTCACAAGGGATGCCTGGAAGCATACATAAAACTGGCCTGCTCAAAGATGCCACTGTCAGTCTTTGTCTGCTTTCACCTGCTGTTTACTGTGTAAGAATACTCTATTTGATCAGACTAGCTAACAACATTTTCACAGTATCACCCAAGAGAAGTAACCTTCAGATACACTCTTCTGATAATGCCCTTAGTTCACGTTAGATATATCAGCTTCTGTTCATGTACTGTAAAAATAATTTACTCCAACTGGTGTGTTCAGTGACTCTCCAGCG
This sequence comes from Eurystomus gularis, assembly GCA_013400335.1. Taxonomy (NCBI): domain Eukaryota; kingdom Metazoa; phylum Chordata; class Aves; order Coraciiformes; family Coraciidae; genus Eurystomus; species Eurystomus gularis. Next base: position 158,665 of record VZZY01017392.1, read on the forward strand.
GTGGCAGTACCGGGAGCGTCAGTGGTTCACACACCAGCGTGGGCCTAGATGAGTTCCTGTTCAAGTGAACAGGGAAAGGGTCAGAAAAGTACAGATTAAATAGCAAGTTTATTCCCTATTGAAATAAAAAAAAAAGTAGGTTGCTTAAAGGAGAAAGATGGAATAAGTAAACAGTAAACATTTGCCTAGGAGAGATCACATCGGGCTTATCAGCACAGTGAACGTACAGATCTCATAAGTTCTCCCTGTTGACAAAGCTTTTCCCAGAGTCACATAGGAAAAAAAAAATCTGTGGCAATGCAGGCTAGACGAAACCAAAGGAGATGCATAACTAATTGGAAAAGCACGCATTGAGATGTACTTGATGGTTTCCTGTCAAAAATGAAAGAACATTGAGTGTGGTTCCAGAGAGGTCTGTCCTGGGTTCACTTCTATTCAGTATTTGCAGTAATTGCCTGGGTAATGGAACAGAGAACTTGCTTATTAAATCTGCAGAAGATACTAAAAGCTACATATTTGAGAAGAGGAGTAGAATGCAGAAAGATTCTGGCAAGTTGAAGTAATGATCTGAAAAATATGAAACAAGGCAGCAAGTCAGCTACAAAGTTTACACTTCAGAAATAAAAAACTTTGTAATTACAGAATAAGTGGCTAAGTATCAATTCCTCAGGGAGCAGCTGAAAATTACAATGGACTACAAATCAAAAATGAGCAGCTAAGATAGCAATGCAGCAGCAGAGCCACTGGAATCTATAAATAGGTGTTTTACACATACGTGATACCAAAGTAATCCTAACATTTGACTCACAACGAGTAAGATCCCGCCTGGCACACAGCCTAGATTGTAGCACTGCACTCTAATACAATTACAAACCCATCGCACACCAAGCTGATAACAACAGTGATAGGAGGTTAGGACTAAGGGGGACATTCACGGAGGGATGGGACAAACAGCTACATACTGGAACTGCAGCCAGGTTTAGAGAGGCCAGTTACTGTTCCCTTTCCTGCAGCAATAACAAAGAACAGGGAGAGATTTCAGGGTGAAATCCTCAACAGTGGAAGTTAAAGACCATCTGATGAGCATTGCTCTCGCCTTGTGACAAGTGGATGGAAGAGCTCTCAAGTCCTCCTCTTCTCAGATGGTGTGGGTACAACGGGCAATTCCCCTCCCTCTCAAAATGAGTTCAGCCAACACGTTTCAGTGCCCAGTAAAACACTGGTATCGGCGCTAACACCAAGCCCACTGCGATTCTCATTCTAGTCCTCTGAGCAGCCTCCAGATTTCATTTCTGACCTGTAATACTGCAGGTAAGTGTTCCTCACCTGCAGTGTGCCAAACTGCACTTCTAGCCCACAAACTAGCGGTAAACAACAAACCCTTCTCACTGAACCACCTCCCTCCAGAGATAATTTTTGTGGCTGCCAGCAGGATACCTGTCACAAGCGAGGCACAAAAGGAGTTTGCCAAATACTCCATTGTACATTAGTATATCCTGCAGAAATTTCATAGTTTTCCTTTTTTTTCCGCTCCAATGTATCAATGAATGGCTAAACATTCAGAAGCATCTTCATTCCTCGATACTGGTGGATCTCAGCTGTTTTTCCCTCCAGGTTTTTTTTGTTTTATAGTCCAACAAGAAATACCAGCAGCAGCCACCTTTACAAGCTACTGCAAACTGGAGTGAAAACTGATCAGCCATTGAGAAAAAAAGCTGATTTCTGCATGTGAAAGATGTGTTAGGTAAAGAAAATCACTTCTAATGGAGAGCATCACAAACCTGTCTGCCATGAAGCACAACCTAAGAGAAAGCAGAGAAAAGCAACCAGGCAGGACTCGAAGTCTCAGCATAGAATAGGTTGCCTTATGATCCAGTGAGAAACTCCAGATCCCAAGGCGTAAGCAGAGGTACCACAACAGTGTTACCATAACAGCTCACTATGTTGAGGCTTGTTTGGGTGTTAAGGAAAAACAAAGTTAGTCTCCACACACTCAGTAAGATGGATTTACTGAGTTGAGAACAAAACCATTAATGGCTTTTCCTGCAATTCCTCCTCCAGTGGACATGTCTTAACCCTACATCCACATATGAACATTATTCTCAACCCAGATTTGTAGAAGAGCACTTTGGTACCTAGTATTTAATGCAAACTTACCGAGCTAATGAAATAACTTACTGAAAGAGTTAAAAAAAACACCCCAAACTGCTTCCTTTCCCCTTCCTCACCCCCACCTCATCTACTGCACTGTTTATATTTGTGTTCATGCCCCAGAAATGGCATTAGGACTGGAAGCCTGACAACTTTCTGCCAAGTGTGGCTGCACCTTTTCAAGTAGAGTGCTTTAATCTAACAAACTGTCAGCGACAAGCCCACATACTGACAGAACGGGCTCAAGAGGCTGCCTAGCACAGAATACACAGAAAGCCACTTTGCTGATGATGAATGGCTATTGACCCTACTTGAAAAAGAACAGACTGGTCCTTAGCTCAGGTTTAGTTGTACTCTCCTCTCCTCCAGGAGAACTTCTGTTGAGCCTGGTGTAACTGAAGAGAAAGTCCTATAACATTTGTGGAGGTTTTCTCCCAAGAGATGTCTGAGTTGAGAAGACTGATTACAAGTTACCTTTGCTGTTCTTGATTTATATTTTTGAGAGTCACAAGGATTTACAGAGGGAAGATTTATGCCTTATGTTGCTTCTGTCACAGACACCTTGTCTTTGGATTTCTCTTGAAACTATGCAGATTTCCACAATGTCCTTAACAATATTTACATTTACTGCCAGACTGAGCTTTGTACAGTTTGCATTGCACGAAAACAGACATAAGCTAGAGAGCTCCACTTAAAATGTCCTATTTTTTGCTCGAAGACAAGCAAGCCTGGAAAACAGGCTCAATGACCTCATGGCTCTCCCCTCCCTTGGCTCATAGAAATGTTGAGTCTAAAGAAACCAAATGCTTCAGCAGCAAATGTTTTAGAGCCTGATTTTCACAAAAACCCTCTGGGAAAAGAAAACCTGGCAATAACACATGGTAGAACACCATCAAGTTTGAAGTTTGCAGGCTTTTAACTTTTGCCATAGCCTCTGAAGACAAGTGGGTATTTATCACATGAAAGACAAAACACACTCATGCAACGGTTAGTCAGGATGCTGTCAGGCACTTAGTCACTTGCTCGAATAAGCCTTGGTATTTTTCCCCCTAGAGAAACAACATTTAATATTTATAAAAGCAAAAATAGGACCAGCAAGACCAAGTCAACAAGAAATTTAATACACTTTCATTGCAGCGCTTCACCTGTCACAGAACGTGTATACACCACGCTTTTCAGATATGTGCAAACTGAACCTCCTTCGTGCAGCTGGGAAAGGGAGAACAAGACACTTGGAGATTATACCCTGCCAAGTGCCCAAATGGAGTAGAACTCCTGATGAACCAGATGGGAAGAATTCAAGCAAGGTTAACGGGAAGAACCCGCACAGCACAACAATGGAAACTCCCAAGGCAAAGAGCAAAATGCCTTACTAGGAAAAGGCTCACGAGGAATTCTGATCCTCAAGTTTCTAGCACTGTTTATTTCACTATAGTGAGATGTAAATCACTTAAATTAGTTTATTAAACTTTCTCCAGCTTATTTCTGGCAGATTCCCCTAAGTTTACCAGCTTCTCCAATTTACTGAAATCAATAAATATGAAAGTTGCTGTATTACTAGTCCTAAAAAATCCCAAGTAAAAATTCATTAAGCATGTAATGCAAAGCTAAAATTCACCCTAACAAGCAAAAAGCAGAAAACCCACAAACTTGTTTCTGTACAATCACAAATCCTGCCACATCTTCCAGTTCAGACAGTGCCCTCCTGATGTGGATATTTGTTTACCAGCATCCAAACTGAAATCAGTTTCTTACATTTAAACACCTTTAAGCAATAGTGACTTTAAGGTCAGTACCCACTAGTTTGATTCTGCTTGCAATGATGATAGATTTTACAGACCCCAAGCAAAGTTATTTGGAAAGAAGATCTTTGTTACTAGAGATATTTCTGAGAAATCAAACTCCTTATATGACATTTCAGGCTGGATTCTACCTCAAACCCTCTCATAGGAATTTCCCAGTAAGATCTGTTTCTTTCTAAGCTATAAGGGCAAACATATTCTGACTTTTTTTTTTTGTCCCTGCAATAAAAATTGTTGATTTGTTTCACCCAAGATCAGGTAAAAGAGATTTGCCAAAATGGAAAAACTCTTAGGACAGGATTCTGAGCCTGTACATGAATTGCAATTATGCATGAAATGTGTAACCACTGAAGAGATTAGGTTAGCTCTGCTCCTATTAAGGCGACAGAGTCTGTGGCAATTATAGCTGTATTCAACACTTCTAGAGCGCTGAATTTCTCAGGGCAGTTTCTATTATAGATTCAGAAATGCCACTCATTTCTCAAGTCCTCAGAAAACCACAGCAGAGAAAATGACAGGGACTTAGCTTGAGCCCTGCTTTATAATTTCTCCAGCCTATCTCAGGTCCTAGTGCATTTGTGGTGCCTCATGGCTTAGCAGCAAGGAATAGAACAGGGAAGAGTATTGGTAAAAAGCCATCTCCTCAGCTCAGTGTTACTTAAGATAAATTTCTGCAAAGCTACAGGCTGAAGATCAGGGTAGAAGGGACCACGCTCATTTATATTCTGTAGATTGGTAGTTTGTTTTTGTTGTTGGTTTGTTTTATTTTTTTTTAAATATGAAGCATTAAATGACAATCTGTAAAGCTTGTTGGTGTTCAGCAATATAGATTAAACACAGAGGTTTTTTTACTTGATGTTTTCACGGGCATCTTTTCGCTCCATGAAAAGCTTTACCAGCTTATTCCACACTACTGCAACATCCAGCTCAGAGCCTCCTATGCGTATCAGAAATCTGTTAGTTTAACACACACCTCATCTTTAAACATGTGGGCAGATCCTAATCTTTTCCAATGAATGATTTAGAGAGATTAATGCAAACTGGTTTTAAACATTACTTTTCTCAAATCAGGTGAACAGGTAAAAAAAAGGGAAGGAGAGTAGTTCTTACACAGCTTCCATCTCCAAGTCATCCTCATCATCTTGAGAAAGCTGTAGATAAGGGTTGTCTGATGCTGGACGGAACTTGTACCCAGTGAGGACAAAGAACACAAGTGTGGCCATTTCATCCAGCAGCTGCAAGTAAAAACACAAGATTGAAGTCCAGTCCTGTAATCCTTCATGGTCATGAAACATTTCTCCTCATTCACAAGGTTCAAGGTTTAATGGCCAAGAAGCCTGCGCCATAACAGAAATAACAAAGCAATTCCTGTCCTGTTATCATTAATCCCAGGCTAAAGGCTGTCAAGCCCTTTGTTCTTTCAGCTTTCCCTGTCACTTTAAATACAGCAACAGTTCTAGCCATCACTCCAGCGCTTTTAAATAACTACAGCAAGACTTGCCTTTTCATGAGGGAGGGGAAGAAAAAAAAAGAAATCTGTACGTTGTTTGGTATTTTCAACAGTTAATGTATTCCAAAGACTCCCTGTACAGTTACTTGGATTATATGTTAAGAAACCAAGTATTTAAAAGTCACTAGGCAAATAAAGCCTGTAGATGGAAGAGTGAAAGCTTATTTCACTGGCTCCCTGGGGCCTCAATTACACAGGGCAAACCTGACTAATTTTTTTCTCCTTTGTATGTTCTTGATTAATTTCCTTCAGACATTTTCAAATTGAAAGACTACAAATCAATAATGCAATTACTTTCAGCCATCTCATGTATAATCCAGCAGCCTTGCTGGACAAACGTAAAACTAAAAATATACTCCTGCCACCTTAGGCATATCAGTGATAAAAATCAGGTGGAGACAGAGTACAGCACTGTGCTTTGAGATTTTCTACTACAACATGAGGAACAATTTATGATTTTTTTGTGCAGTTAAAGAATGATAGGAAAAAAAACATATCAAGGAACAGATATTTTCCGGTGCTGTCAAATACCTGGTACAGCCATTTCCACTGGAATGGAACAGCAATTTTTACGAGAATTGCAATGATCCATGTGAAGTAAATGTAACACACGATCTGGGAAGGAAAAGGAGAAAGCATGATGAGAGCAATGCACTAGAGAACAAAGTTCTATAAGAAAAATAGCTCAAGCAATTCCCAGGCAACTCATTGTCAGACTAGCCTTTTTATGCTCCTTGATAAACACAGAAGATACAGGCTGAGGGCTCTACGCTTGTTGAACGTCCAAATGACTCAAGCTATTGCTAACATATTTAAGTTACAGCAGGAAATGCTTTAAGTATTAGGATTTTGTAGAACATGAAGAATCACGATTGTAATTTATTACTCTTAGCACTTGTAAGAGTCTGAAATGAGGCTGCTGGAAATCATTAAGAAGCTTGTGCTCTCTCGGGAGGTATGCTCATGGCTCCCACTGACTTAATCAGAAACTGCACACATGCATCTCAAGGCACCATTTGGTTCCATGTTTAATTTTTAGCAAGTTTACAGTACGTTATTCAAGCCCATCAATTCAACTGGCAGCTCAAGCTGTCTCCAGAGGAAATCAGAAAGCATTACAAATAGCTGGAACCAACTTAAGGACAAACAGAAGGATGCAACCACGAGGAAAAGAAGGGAGTTGCTTTGAGGATTGTAAGCCAGTTGACCAAGATGCCAAAGCACAGCACTGCCACAGAACTAGGAACATCTCCACCACATCCACTAGCTATAGTAGCTTCCAACTAGTAATCCAGCCAAAGGCTGGAATAACTTCTAAGTGCTCTATGTGTGCATGTACAAGTGTTTTACTTACCATAACGTAGTAATGTCTGAAAAGCTTCAGCTTTGCTAAGTTAATGGCTGCTATCAAGAGAACACAAAAGCCCATCAGAAAATTGTTAAAATGAGACAGTTTCTTTTGATGCTTGTCTGCAAGGCAGGCAAGTGGTCAAAACTAGGACTCAGGTAATCCCAGACTAGAAGAGTTTGTCCCACAGCCTCTTGGGTGCTCTGAGGAGTGCCAGTCTGACCTGTCTGCATACTGGACAGCTTCTGGGATGTGGTGAATTCTCTCTTAAAAAAGCAACTCAGTGAGATCACTTTTACACTGAGTTTTATATGCACACACTCTACAATATAGAGCCTTCCTCTAACTGTACATAGCCAACCACATACTGTCACCTCACTCTTGCCAGAAGGGCTGCACCACTTGACATTGTCTCCTAGATAATTTGTACCTTTTCTGGAGTACACCCTGACCCGCTCTGTGCCTTCAGCTGACCCGAGCAACTCTGAGGTAATCACAGCTCTGGGAACAGCTGCATCTTGTTCAACAGCAGCAAAGTATTCTAACATCTAAATAATCTCCTCTATCATTCATGGCTCAGTCACAACTTACAAGGGAAATGGGAAGTCATTTTAAATAGTTCTCACAGCAAATGTGTTTCAGTCACAAGCCACATAAGTTAAGGCCCCAGGCTAACCTGTGTTTATCGGACAGATTACATCAGCTCTTGAGGAACGCTGCAGATATTCATGAGAACGAGCAGAGGTCAACAACAGATGGAACAGCTGTCAACTCTGGTTTGAGCGTCGGGTTTTATAGGTGCAGCAAGATTACAAATACGGACTCCTGGTGCTTTTGTGACAACAGGAGAGGCAAAGAGTCCAAGATATGTTGACAGCATACAGAGATGCAATTTAGAGCCAATGAACACAAGTTGCCAGTTAGAAAATACTGCTACATACTTGCTGGTATTCCCTCCAAGCCCTTGTAATTTTTTTATCCGATGTGGAAATGCAACACATGGTGCTCAAGTTCATCTGCTTTCCCTCATAGAAATAACCCAGCACAAAAAGCAGGTTTATAAAAGGCTGCGTGTATTTGCACTTTAAGGTCTCCCAGGTTCACAGCAGTGCAAGATATAGTATTACAGATTAGGAAGAGGAGGGCTAATAGCTACCAGAGAAAACCTTAACTTTCCGGGACAAAAGACGAGGAAGCTTTTCTTATGGAAATGGAATGTCAAATGCACCACTCAAACTCTTAGAGGTTCCCAGTACATAAGCTATAGTGAAGACAGACAGCATTGTTATAAACCTACTTTGTATAATCTAGAGATCAAGAGTCACTTTCCAACTTACCTTTAGAGTTCCAGGAGAACCACTGAAAGCTATGGACTCCTTGAGACAGATACAAACCCTCCTCCAGCAGACACACTCTAACAACAGCGCCTGACTTACACAAGGCATGACCTGACCCACAGATAGGTAAAACTAAGCTAAAAGTAGCTTTGATTTAGTGCTGGCTAGTGGCTTCCACACATTTCCAAACAGTATGTTTAGCGTTTGACAGAGCACAGGGCACATCAGTGAGAGAAAGCAGAGCAGGAGCTCAAGGGGAAAAAAAGCAAACCTTATTTGTGAAGAACCCAGTTTGTTTCCATGCCGCTGAAGCCTGCCCTGCACACCACTCATCTGAACACCAGTCAGACTGGGCTGGCTTTGGGCAAGACTGTGCCCATGGGGGCAACCTCACGGCACAATGTCAAAGGGACACTAGCTCTTAGTTTTGGGAGGATGCTCCCTTCTGAACTGCAACATGAAACACTGAACACAGGATAGTATCTACTCTGCAATACACAGTGCTGGTCTGCAGGAAGCAATGCCCAAGACTTGCATCTCTGCAGTACCAGCAGTGAAGCAGAGAGCACTTCACTGAGCAACAGACAGCAAGCTTTGGAAGTGCTAGAACAAGAATCTCACTAAGTTCTTGGTAGCTAAATCAGGCCCAAGACATTGGTTTAGCTACTTCTCCCTCATTTCTGTCCCTTGCAAAAGCTAGCTTCCCCACATTTAGATAACAAAAACTTACAGATTTTTGTGGCCCCGGGGGTTGTGGATGCTCCATCCCTGGAGGTGTTCAAGGCCAGGTTGGATGTGGCCTTGAGCAACCTGGTCTAGTGGGAGGTGTCCCTGCCATGGCAGGAGGGTAGGAACCAGATGATCTTTGAGGTCCCTTCCAACCCAACCATTCCATGATAACTTAATGTTAAAAGCTTTTCATAATACACTTGGAGAAAGATTAAATTGTGTAAATATGCAGAACAAGCTCATTAAATCATGAGGCAGGGAAGCAATATTGTCCTATTTAAAGGAGAGCTACATTAAGTGTGACCATGAAGATCTTGTGATTTACGACATAGCGGTTTGTACATAGAAAGATCTATTTTGAACTCAATGCATTCATCTTCAAGAACTGCCACCAACTGCTGCACTGACAGGCCATGAGAATTACCAGGCTTTGCAGTTAAAGGAACACCAACTCACCAGCTGTGATTCAAACTGCCAGTCCATCAGGGCTTTGCAGTCAACAACGGAGGGAGCTGGGGAGTCACTTCTGTTGGATTTATGCAGTGCAAAGGAGGAAAGGATAGTGAAGCCAAAGATCTGGCTGCCAACTGAAGTGTCACAATGTCACCTCTCCCAGCTGACAGAGCACAGCTCAAGATCTCACCTACTCATCATGATAAGCATTAGAGTCATAGGTTGGTACACTCAGATATCTAGAATGGCTAAGCATGAGAAAGATGGGTGAAAGGAAGAAAAAAAAAAAGAGACATCCACCACCAAACAGAAAGGCTGAAGAGCCACCTTTGGGAGCTGGCTTGCTCAGTTACCACAACTAGGTGCTCTCCTCTAGCTGCCTCAACTTCAGGAATGCTTCTCCGCTATCAGATACTAAAGTTGGTATTAATGCACGTCTCCAAAATTCTGCCAGTTTTTTTTAAACAGCTCAAAGTTACAGCACACGCTGTTCTGGAGAAAGTCTAAAATCATCATTGCTTCGCATCAGCAGTCTGTGAATTGCTTCCTCACAGGCTGAATGTGCTCCAGGCAGCAACACCTGGGTCTCATTTTGCTGGACACTTCGATTCCCCTCAGCCTGGCAGTCCAGACACTGACAGCAGGACTTGCAAGGAGGGAGGCCAGGCCAGCAGCTGTCACTTACAACCTGAATCACTTGCAGCCCCAACCTGTAAAGCTGTGATAACACAGCAGCAATCACAGCATGAAGTAAAGGTTGGGTAAATTTATGTTTCGAGTATGATAACCATTTTTCAAGGAACAGTACTTAACTACAGAGAAGAATTAAAAAAAAAAAGCAGAGACTTTCTACCAAAGGTTTTACAAATGAATTCATACTTGTGTTCTATCTCTTTTATAGAGTAATTAAAAAGATAAAAGCCATCCTCCAAAAAAGGTTTATAACAACATCTATACCTTGCTTCCCTCCGTCTCCTCTCTCCACCATTTACTTTAACAGTTTGTGCCAGCAACAGCCTCATCCGCGCCAATCAAAACAGCCCAGGATTTCAGGATTTAGACAATCAGTCTCTTTTTCAAATTGCGCCCTGTGCTAATTTCAAATGCTGAGACAGCATCTAAGATGTGGAAAAAAAGTCAGACCATCCACGAGAGCCTTGCAGACCATCAGACTAACTTTGTGATGAATAAACCCGATTTTTAGAATATGTATGTAATAACAACAACAGGACTGCAGCAGAGGGCACAGGGAGCTCAAGTCCAGACAATACAGTACGCGAGGGCAAACCATAATACATCTTGAGTGAACACGCTGAAGCACAGCTAAGAATATTTCCGAGCTGCTTTGCGTGCTATACTAACTGTGGTGCATTTGAGATGCAATCTGTGCCATTACCAAATGGAAGTTTTCTATTCAACCCAAGAACGAAGGCACATGTGTGGATCTAGACCTCAAAAAGCAACTCCAGGAGTAACTCGGAGAAGTGTGGCCCTATAATCCCTACAGCACTCTGCTTAAAAGCATTCCTATACTGGAAAAAAAAAAGAGGTCAAGTAAACAGATACAGCAACTCTCAGTGTCATGCATGAGAAGATAGCACGGACTAGTTAATCTTGAATATTCTGAAACACATAAGTAGTTTGGCATAAAAGTTCCCCACTGGGGTCAGGAGAAAGTCCGAAGTACAGGCTAAGCAATGTATCTGCAACACATAATTGCTGCACCAACCCCAGATAGCTATCTAGGGTGCCTGGAAGTGGTACGCTGGATCATAATAGGTCTATTTCAATTCTCAACTTGCATTTCTCAACATTTCCCAACACCCCAGTGCTATCCATCGAGGTCTTGACACTGAAATCACTAAGCTTTATCTCAAGGTTTGAAATGCCCATGTACTGCCTGGAGCACGTTTACCCTTCTGCTAACCCCTCCTCCTCCTCGCTGGAGAGCTGTGGAGGTGTTCTACTGTGGGTCTCCACGGAGCCATCGCCTTCAGCGCCTGCTGAGCTCAGCTACGCAGAGGGTGCTCAGCACCACGCAGGACCAGGCTCTTTGTGCACAGTGTCTTCCTAGTACAGAAGCAGGAAGACACTGAATACAGCAAAATGGTTTTTCCTGACATGGGGGCAGGCATGAAAGCATTAATCATCATTTGCCCACCGCACAGCACATGGGGAATGTTGCCTGGGAGCTACACGCTGCAATGTACTTCCCCTAATTCGGCTGCCAACTATGACAAGCTGCAGTGCTTCAGGAAAACAGCTCCCCGTTCGTGATCAGGCTGCATCAAGTTTCACAGCTCTCAACACACACACAGAGGTACAAGCAGAACAAGAACTGCAGTGGTGTTTCCAGCCCTCCATTCCTCCCTCAAACAACAGGGCACGATACACAAGAGTGGGTTGTAAGACTCAAGAGAGGTCCAGTGACCAAGAACTTTGAGTTGCAAACAAAAATCTGCAAGTTCACTACAACATACTCCCTCTTTTCCTTTCCTCCCGATGCTTGTAAACATGGGAGTGGTAGTTGAGCAGCTTTCCAGCCCAAAACAATTCTAGCTTAGTGTGCAAGGCTGATTTCCATAAATCTGCAAGATATTTGCAATGCAGATCTAGAAATGGACAGATCACAGCTCTCATCTGAAAGAGGATACAGGACAGACCAAAGAGCTGCAGCGAGGCACTTGCTGAAGTCTGAAGGTGGCGATTTTAGAAGTGGAAGAAAAAAGCTTCTAAAAATGGATGTTTACGCCCACTGCTGGACAAGATAAGAAGTCTGTGTAGGTCAGATATTTTGCTTTAAAGATCACCTTCAAGAGAAAAAAGCAAACACCGAGGCAGCTGAGACCCAGCAGTACCACTGCACCATGCCTACTCTTCACTAGCAATCCACAACATCTGTGCATGTAAGGGCTCCCTGGATAATTACGGCTTTAGAGCCATACCTCTAGCTTTACTGCTTTAGGAAAAACACCCCAAGTTTAAATAACCATAGGCTAGTGACTCCAAGTCTCTGCTACTTATAATAAGCCTTTTTAATACCTGTACACTGCTAATACAAAGGCCTGTGGCAAGCAGAGCTCTCAGACTAAAAGGGTGGTAGTCAGATCAGCCTTCTGCTTCATTTCTAGTCTAGTCACGCTGCAGTCACAGTTGCGCTTGACCCAAGGGAGTGCTATCTAATAAACAGGTAGTGAAGCAGCTGGAAGAGGACAAGACAGACAGACAATCAGGAAACATCACAAGGATATTGAGCCATGAAGTTCTGGAGTTGTTAGTTCTAATAGACATGAGGAAGCAAAAATAATTTTCCTTAGGTCTTTCTCACCAGCAAGAAGGTCACCAGAAGACACAGAGTCAGGAAAAACAGCTATTGAATTTATAATTCCCCAGGACACCCTGTAAGTTAATGAAGTCTGTGCGCAGGAACGGGGGAAGCAGCCATTGAGGCAATACCAGACAATAAATCCTAGCGAGCAATAGGGAGTGCAACCAGAACTGTCTGCACCAGATTCAGTCAGCTCTAAACACAGGACAGGCAGCACTGCAGTTAAACTGAGAGGACTCAGTAGTTTTTACCACTTCAGGAGAAAAATTAACTTTATCTGTGGAAAAAAAAAATTGCTGGTGATTTTAGAACTAGTGCTGGTCCCATTTTTCCTCATCAGAAGCTAAGACACTGAGCAGCACCTCTGCAGAACACTGCCTTCAAGAGAGGCCTATGGAGTTACAAGCATGTGGTTCTAGTCAAGACCATTAATTGATAAACCTACTATGAACAATTTTACTTCATTACAGTGCAATCAAATCACATTTGATTTTCTCAAGCAGGCACACAAGCAGCATGACATCATTATGTAACATTCTGCTTCTGGCATCACGTTGCCATTCACTTGCTCCCCAGGGGCTCCTATCAACAGCCTCTACATACTCCAGCCTCACTGTATTTCACAAGTGAGTCCCAGCACTGTGGCTGTCCTGGCCACAAGCTGTCGCCAGCCTGTGCAATGTTTTCCCTAAAAATTTCTTCCGGAGCTATTCTTTTATGATTAGTGTGGCATAAACCAGCTGCCAAGTCCCTCTCAACACCCAATTACTGAACTTGCAGGATGCGCACAACCAGATGGTAACATCAGTAGGTAAAGCATGGTAACAGCAGCAGGTGACCCCACAAGCAACATTCACGATGAAGACTGCGGTTACCTGTGGAGAACACTACAAACAAGAGGACTAAGAACAGTCCTGAGAGGCTATTATGGATAGCATAGACTAGTTAAAGACACAACCAGGTCTTCTCAGATCACCACTTTCTTTTACCTCCATTAACCAGTGCAGTATATCCTTCAGAACTGCTTGGGTTCCCTCAGATCAGGACTCCACCCATTACAATGAACAGTGGACAGGTTCAATCTTGACGCTGAACATCCTTGATGTTGGCCACCTTAGCTGTCTCTTCCACCCCACGTTTTAAGTTAAGCAAACTCCATAGCACCACCTTGTGATAAGAAGCATCAAGTGCAAGGTAGGCACGGGGTGACCACCTGGGGCCACACAGATCTAGAGGTTGTGTGTCTGGGTTCCTCAACTAGCTGCTGAATGCTCAGTGCTGGAACAGTCAGATCGTGTTACCACCCAGCAGTTCTGCCTTAGTAACTGGAAAGCTGTCCTCCACTTGCAGCCACATGTGGTGACTGCAGCTAAGAACCAGGCCTTACACATGTGAAGTCTTCAGAAGAAAGACTGCTTGATGGAGTGCCTAAATTTCAGCAGACTTTTTAAATAGTAAGAGCATAAAACACTTCAGAACACACACTGTGCAGACAGGATAAAACAAATTCATCAGTGAATGTCACGGAACCCATGTGAAGACACTGATGAAAGCTACCAAGAACATTCATGCTACACTATCAACACTAACCTCTTTTACAATGGTTACTATTAGAAATGAGTCTTTTTCCACCTTTAGGTTTGCAGGGGGGTGAATGGGTTACGTGCATATGCTTGTTGGTTTTTTTTAACAGCTTGGAACCTCAAAAAAAAAAAAAAGTTACTGGGCTCACCTTAAGTGTTGTTTCAACCCAACAGATGGCAAGAAAAGACCTAATCTTCGGTCTGCACAGAGCTGCATTCGGTGCCCAACCTTAGACTTCACCACCTAGCCTACAGAGTCAATCTGCACAGCAATGCAAGTGCCTCAGCAGAAGCCAAGGAAATGGCTGGAAGAGGCACGCCTAGGAGACCACCTCCAGAAAGGAGCGACAAGAGTTAAAGGGCTGAAAGGATGTTGCCAACAAAGGACCTTCTACAAATAAAGCTTTCAAGCAGAGTAAGCCATCAAATGACAGGATATTGAAATGGCTGCCTGCTTCCAAGGAAGCCAGTGCTATGCTCCATCGCTTGCATCTGTGGCCAACTGAGTAATTCAGAAGAAGTGAGCAGATAAGGCAGGAAAAGCATGCTACAGTAACCGTATTTGGGTTGGCTTTCCACCCATGACCTCATTTTCACTGCCGCAATAAACACAACTCACCTTTACACAAGCAGTCCTTTAAGCTGCTCTACAAACTTGGACAAGTCAAGAACTGTGTTACACTGAATGCCAGTTTATCTTCTGTTTCACAACAAGGTTTCTCTCTGTTCTGGCAGGAACAGATTTCTGCCAAAATTGAAAGGGGATCTATTTTGACTAATAGCAATTCTGGAATTCATTTCTAGTTCTGCTTCTGAACACTCCAGTCTAAGGAGGCAAATCTGTCAAGATGATTTGCTCTAGATGTCACATCTAGCTTGAGCACCAAGAGCTGTGCAAGTACCAGAGAATGAGTTCCACGTATGAGTTCTGACAGTCAAAGGAATACATGAAAAACGTCACTTTCCAAGAGTTATTCCCATGAGCCCACTGAGGAAAATCAGCATTGTGACACTAAGTGTACATTTATAGCTGTAGTTGATGTATTTTAAATCAGCATCGTGTTTGAAATTCTGGCATGCTATGTAGCATAAAACAGATAAAATTTACAGATTACTTGCCTTTCCCATCTGTTGCTGAAGCCTCCTGTAAATGTCTTATTGACCTGAAAAATAGAGAGTGGATTAGATCTGAGTTTTACACTCCCTTTTCATTGCAGCTCTCTAGAACACTGACGAGTTTCATTAGCTCTTTATGGCCGGGGTACACTCATAATTAACTGTGCTTAGCATGCTTGGCACTGGATATGTTTCACACCAGTCTACCCAGCCCAGGCACTTAGTTCAAGTGTCTGTATCTCCTTGCGATTAGAAAGCCGATTGCTAAAGCCTACTTCAGCCTACAGAGAGCTTTGTGGGAGGGAAGGAGCAGAGCGAGAAATTGGGGCATTTTCCAGCATAATGCTTTCCACTCGTACAACTAAGCTGAGCTACTATTCAGAGTACTGCCAAGCATTTGGCATCTTACTGCTCTTTTAAGCTCTTTTCATTTTAAATAGTTGATTACAGCTTACATGTCTACATAGGCAACTTACGTAACAGAAGCTACCCTGCAGGAATGTAAATTCAAGGGCCATGTCTTAGTCACCTTGCTCACATGAGTCATCCCAGCAGCTGCAGTGACACTACCCAGACGAAAATGCAGCAGGATTTTATGTCCTGGACCTTACTGCCCGTTTGTGTTGGTACCATGCCAATGCAGGAACGCTAGTTACACACTATGAACTGTTAGGGGGCAGCTCATCCAAACACTTGTTCTTCAGATATGGTTCCTTTATGGAAAGCAGGTTTTGCACCAGCATATCACTAAGTAGGACACATGGATTCTGGCATTGGGTAGCAAGAGCTGCAACTATACAAGTCACTTTTGTTAGAGGAAATCAGAGCGCTTCTACAAACAAAGTTAGTATTCCTGCACTTTTATTTGTCATAACCAAATGCCGTCAGCCTCAGAAGAGCTGCAGGATTTTAACAGGAGCAGGGGAAGGAACAAGTGGATAGTGCAAATTTCTTGGAAGACATTTCCCAGCCTTGGCAGAAGGCCACCAAGACTATGTAGGGCTTTGCCCTTACACAGAGGACAACTGGGAAGGTTGCTGAAACCCACCATCACAAGTCAGGCTGAAGCTTCCTCCCATCTACTGAGCAACGTGCATGTCTGTCTTTACACATACATGCATTATGAAACAGTTCTCATAAACATGTCATCACTCTAGAGTAACTCATGTTTCATACACAGACACATTTATTCTGTGTTTCAAAAAAAATAGTGGAGAAAAATAAGAATATTTTGTGTTTACTAACTAAGGAGCCAGAAGCTCTTGGACATCCTCTTTTAAATCCAGCTGTTTATCCAATTAAGACTAAAATGAATTTAGAAGATAAATGTTCTGACTAACTGGCAAGAAGCAACAATAGTGTTTATCTGTGTTTTGGTTCAGTTTTATATAACCAACATTATTTCTTGCCAAATAGAGTGGAAGAAAGGACAGGGAAATGCTCCCTATGGGATTATTTCTTCTAAACAGACAAGTAAAAATGCAGCTACTCTGCTTGAAGGCAGCACTGACGGTAGACAGCACTATTGTTTTAGAATTTAGCAGCCTGGTTTCCCACCAAAGGCAGTAAAGCAAACCCCCATTTCTCAGCATAAGAAAGTCAGCACTTCTGCAGAATGTCAAGTTTCAAAAGCACCTATAGCCTGCACTTAAATCACCACCCACCTCACCTCCACTTAAACATCCCCAAAACAAGCATCTTCCACAACACAAGATTGCAGTGACTGCAGTCTTAAGACTGATACAGTTTTAAAGTTAACAGAATGCTTGACTCCACAGGGTCAGCTTTTTCTTCGCTTTGGCAGTATCTTTAGGTCAAACCAGCAGTCAATGCCCTTTAGCTCAAACAGTTCAAGGCATCAGGGCTCAGAAGCCACACAACACACAGTGACTCACCATACCACTGGAAAGAGGATGGCTCCACAACACAGCAAGTCTACCAGGAAGAGGATTTCTTTCCACAGTCCATATTCAGTCGTCCCCTCTTCCGTGGACTCTATGATGATATATGCCACATTTGCCAGTACCTACAGGACAAAACACACTTCATGGTTTCAGACGCTTTCCAAGGACATACCAGACACGGGCTGTCAATTCAGCAAAAGCTGTCCCAAGGTTACAAAAAGAGCCCATTCAGTAACATCAATAACAATTCTGCAGCTCTATGTTAAGAAAAAGTCACCTGTTCAGCAGCATCTACACAGGGTTTACAGAAATAAAACTGATCGGAACTTATTTCTGCTGACATTCAGAAAGTAGTACCTTTGTTACATAGTATGCTGAATCTACTGCATTGGAGATAGAAAAGCAAAATCTATTATAATACAAAAAAGGGACTGTGTACACACATCTAACAGTTTAAACACATTCTAAATTAAGACAGTAATTCAAACCAGTCATTGACATGTTCTGTACTCCGTACCCGAGCTCTGTAAGAGCCTCAAACACTAATGATACATTTTTGCTTTTGCAGCTGGGTAAGGGATTTCATCTGCAAAGGCAGAAAAACTGTTCTGGCTACAACAAATAGAAACACTGCCCTCCCATGTACTTCAATTCCTGGAGCAGGAGACAAGCACTGATCGCTCTGAACACACTGGCAAAGCTTCCCTCAGACCCAACGGGCCTACAAGTCTTGTGGTCCCTCCCCTTTTTTTTCCTTAAGCCCATTCAGCAAATATTTCAGAAGCAGCAGCTTTATCTGCGTAGTAGCTTGGCGTTTTTTTGCAGCCCAAGTTTTGCCCCAGCATGAACATACCTACCGTACAGCTCATTGTTTGTTTGCTGACACTATTTGATCACTATCATCTCACACTCAGTGTAGGGAGAAAAGGGGGAAAAATGTACAGAAGTAACTTCTGGCCCAGGAAACTCCAGCTCAACTTCTATTGTAACCAATAGGCTCATGCAAGCAGTAACTACAAAGCGTTTTGTGAAGGATTCACAGCCCTTTACAGTTTGCACCAGCAGTTCTCCCACAAGATATTAAGTATTGACACTGCTCAGTCCTCACCTGAAGTGGGATGACAATCATGAAAATTTTTTTGTCTTTGTCTGACAGGATGTGTTTAATGAAAGCCCAGCCTGTACCAATAAGGGCAATAGTGATGAACAGAAGAGCACCCTTCAGTCTGAAAGAGAAACAGATACTGCAGTGAGAGACTCTGTTTTCTCACACTTCCTCTTCTGCCCAGGTTCTCTCCTACAGTCAGTAAAGCCACAAACCCAAACAAATGCTTTGCTATTCAGAATTTTGGCAAGTGATTATCCTACAACAGTGAAGCAGATGTACTTGCTTACAACTGCGTATCACACAGCAATATTACGCTTCAATCACAATTGTCAATATACTGGGGGAGTCATCCATTCACCATCAGGAGAAAACACTGCCAGCTGTACCCTCTTACCATTCACACCAAGAACAAATTAGACACTTGAATATTAGTACGAACAAAGAAAAGCAAAGCATTTCTTATCCTTTTACTCCTCCGCCCACATAAGTGCCAATTCTCTGCAGCTGCCCTCTAGAGCTTTCCCCTTCACACACGGCTGATGGTTGTCTTGTCATTCAGATCACAGTGCCAAAGAATCAGCAATCTTCAAGTTTGCTCGGGAGGGGCACAGCCCCACAGGGAATTCAGTTCCATTGTTTGAATCTATCACATCAATCTTCTGACATACTTACAGGTGAGTGATGTAATAAACAACAGCCCAGCCTTCAATAGGATATCCCTGAGAAGAAATGTAGTGATAGTCGATCTGGAAACAGAAAATACAGCACGGTTCTTCACAAGCTGCTCATCAGCACGCCAGCCATACCCATAAAACAGCTCTGCTTGACAGCCACTTCATATTTCATTTTCCAGTCAGTATGTATGAACCCTTCCTCCCAAGGCATTCTAGTTTTGTTTGGTGACAATGGGGCCATTTCCTTCCATTGGATTTCCCCAAGTGTTAGTGGATTATCTCATACAATCTACATCCTTCCCTGCACTGCTTCCACACTTAACTGTAGTTATACAACTGTATTTGTAACCTATTTATTAATTCATTGTTCAATGAATTGCAGTTGTATTAGGTGACTAGAGGCTTTCTAGTTTCATTTTAACTGGAAACCAGATTTAATTCATTAGACTCTAAAAAATGCTTGCAGCAGTTATCCTGTCGTGAACATGAAGGTGAAGATCATGGCTGGCACAAACACCGAAGGATCAAAGGCTTACGTTACCTTTAAGAGATCTTTCCAGTGGAAAGGCAAAGTCAACACAATACAACAGAGATTCTTAAGTGTTGGAAGTGTTATAGTTATGCTACAGCACACGATAATACTTCAGCTAAAGTAGTGCCTTTGAATTTCACAAACATTCATCACGGTTTCCATTTATTAACATTTACTGGAAGCCATGTAGGTAAAGCAGCACCGTGGCTCAAGCTTTCAGGCCAGCCTCAGATGTCCAAAACATTAGAATTCCTGGAACTCATTCAGCCCTCGTACACGCTTGCTGCTTCACTACTTCAGGCCGTGATCTCAATTGGATTAAAAGTCAGAATTTGCTGATGAAAACTGAATCATGTCCACTGAACAGCTGCAGCTCAGTTCCAGTGCTTCAAACTGAAAGACCCTTCTCTCCCTGCCATTCTCCCCCCAAAGCAGATTGTTCTAACTGCATGCCCTAGATTCCATGTTTCTACTTCCTCATTGAACAACTTAAGGCAGAGACATTATACGTACTGCATGGAAGACTAAGGACAGAGATTTTGTGAACGGGAGGGCTGCCATTAGCCAGTGAATCTTAAATACATCATTTCTGGGAAGGAAAAAAAAAAAGAAAGAAAAGCATCAGTTAAAAGCCAACTGTAAGTCCCAGGCTGAGCTGACAACTAGTGTAAAAGGATCCCCTTAAATGCTGCAGTCCAAGTTTTTGCAACATCCTGAACATTTCAGCTACGTGCTCTACAGCTCTGATTTTTAATACTTGGGTTAACTAAAAATAATAATTCATAGGAACCTCTTGGATATATATCCTAACTGTTAGAAAGTTTGCTACATAATTCAAACATTAATTACTCCACCCTCTGCCCCCAAATCACTGCACCACAGCACCAAGTGAAACCCAGACCACCAAATAATCTGACCACCAAGTGAACTTCAGACTAAGTCAGAGGTAAAGCCAAACTAGAATCAAAGGTGCTTCTGACTTGTGCTGCTATGCTTCAACTATTAAGAAGCATGGTTTTGAACATGGAATTCCTACCACAAACAAAGTGTTCGTGACTTCCCACTCTCATAAGCTGTCATTCCCCATATGAAAAATTTCATGTACTTTCTCTTGTTAATTTCAAATAGCATTCTCCTTTTGTCACCAGCTACAGGAATTTCCTGTTTATTTGTTGCCACAATATATTTTAATATGTATACTACCTTAGCTGGTAACCTTAGAACAATATTATGCAACAATGATACTGAAGCAGCTGTTTTCAACTAGAAACTGTATGCATTAGGCACAGAATATTGAGCCAGATTGCAAGTTTTAAGGGATTAAATCTGACTGTGAATTGGGGCATTATAAAAGGAGGAATAAAAAATAAAAATCAAAGCAGGCCCATACTTGTCACTGACATCAAACTACTCCACTTACCTGCGTTTACGAAGTACGTGGATCCATACAGTCCCAGACAGGAAGAAGAACATAGCCATGGAAACGTAAAGTTTTGGCAGTGGGATCTCACCCGCTGAGAGGTAACTTTCAGGATTCTTTTCCATAATTTCTATCTGAATAGTAAAGGTGCATTATGTGTAAAGTTCACCATCAAATTCACTCATTCACTTTTCTGCAGCGGTGACTGTTGTGAGACTCTTACAGAAAATAAAAGCAACTCTTCATCCTCAAGAACTCAAAACACTTTGCAAAATTACACCCACAACAATAATTCCCTTGAAAAGCAGAAACGGACAGAGCTTCCTTCTAGTACTTCAGTTATGCAATGTAATTTAGAAAGGCAAAGTAATTTTCCCAAAGAATAGTTGTTTTCTATACCAAGCTTAACAGAGTGTGCCCACCTTTGATTCAGAAACAGTACCTACAACCTCGCATTAAAAAAGCGGGTTTTTTAGCATAGTCTTGATCTTAAGTGTGGGGAGAATGACACAGCTGAAAAATTCCCTCCTAGGTTTACTACAGTGGATTTCTTCCCCTGTCAAAGGAAGCACTCTGCTGCAAGCCTGTTACCCTGTGACTGAGAATTTAACATCCTGTTTAAGCCTCTAAACAGCTTGGTTATATGTGCTAGGACTTCATTAAAATAATGCACCAAGACTAGTCTGCAGGACTGAAACTGTCCTGCACCTCTAAATACAGCCAAGCAGGTCAGTTATCCAGGTTTTCTTCTCTTTCCAATTTCTTCAGCAGGTCAAAGCAACAATTCAAAAACAATCTTCTAAACAAAGCTTCAGAAGCAGATTTAAAGCAGTCTAGTGTGAGTTAAGGTAGGGCTGCAAAGTTGCATCACCTACATATTCCCTTGCTTTTCCCCTGTAGTAGCATCAGCACAACCACGGAAAAAGCCATTCGGAGGTCTGATCTGGCTGAGAGTTACCTTGGTCAGAGAGAGGATTTGTTACAGAATAGCTCACTACTCAGCAGCATGGATGCCAGCATGAGCACAGGGAAGAAAAAAAGGGAAAGCCTGAGCTGTGAGAATTCACTGGCTCAGAAGTGCACAGGACCAAACCCTTGGATGTTAAAAGTAACAGGACATCTGCTCTAACAAATTGCCTTTAAGATGTGCATCTGACACTGTAAAAACACATCTTTAGTTAGGCCAGCAAAAGAAAACACACCAATTTCACAAGGACCAACAATTTAGATCGCAGTAACAGCCTTAGTATCTGCAATTGTGTAAAGAAAGTGATTTTTGAGCACAGCAAAACACGAACAGCTGGCTTAGCTCCCGTCTCATTGCAGCATCTAGTCACAGCTGTGTAGAATGAACCCTGCCCACACGCAGTCTTCCCAGACATTTCTCCAAAACTAGTATTTCAATTCTTCTTACTGCAGTTGCTTCCTTCAGAAATGCCACTACAGAGATTAAGTGCACAATTCTGAATCACTTCCCACCCAATATATACATTCACTTAGAGTGAGCGCTTGGCTTAGAATTGAAAGCTGTGTATTTCAGTCTAAGTGAACAAGTTAATTATACTTTAGAAGCTATACTCACATCAAGACTAAATAGACGCTGATCATTAGCCGGTCCATCACTGCCAACACACTTATGGAAATATAGGCTGTAGAGACCTTCTTGGTTATCAGAGCTGATGTTAAAAAAGAACTGAAAATAAGGAATAGGAAAGTCAGCATTCTTCTCATTCACAACAGGGTTACCCTGGTAAAAAGCCATCTCTACTGAAGCATGAAAAAGTCAGTCATTTCAGGTCAGCTGGTTCCTTTCAGCAGCATACTGTTCTGAGGATACCGGCACATCTGCAAGTTTCAACAGAATTCCCAATGCAAAAATCACTGCACCTATCTGTGACTACACGCTCTGGTAATCCAAGACGTTTATTGAAGGCATTTAGGTATCAGTGTTTAAACTCACCTCATAACAGAGAGAAGATACCAAGAACTGTTGTATATTTAACATGGTGAAGCGCAAAATTTTGACCATACTTGCCCTAAAGCATAAGCAGCTATTGTGTTCCTCCCCCAACAACACAAATTGTGATAGCTCTGGAAATGAGACTTGTGTCATACAACAGCATTTAAAATGTGTTTGTTTTGTGGTAACCAGCAATCCCAAGTGAACCAGAGTGCTGAAACAAAGCGTTAATCTGGATTCAGACAGAGTATCTTCCCCCTTAAGCGAGTCAGCAGTGAGGTCACAGCTATTTGTTGTTAGCAATCTGCATGCACTGCTTGCACCATGTTAAGCTTTAACATGCTGAGGCTCACAGACTAAGATATTTAGAAGTGGATCACACCAAAGAGTTTAAAACAGCTCCCACACCTTATGAAGATTTCCAGCACTTACTCTTAACCAGAGCGTGCTCAAAAACTTACTGAGCAATCAGAGGTGCATCTATACACAATGCAGGACAGTGAAAGAACTGTCTGCACACATTAAGACCAGACACTGCCAGATACCCTACCTGAAATGAAAAGGTTTCTCTGTCACTGTGAACAGGATGTTTATGTTCTATTATGCTCTGCAAAAAGGAAAAGAGACTTTTAGATTTATTTTTTTTTTAAGACGATAACTACCACATTTGGCTACATCAATCAGAACCATAGAACGGTTTGAGTTGGAAGGGACATCAAAGATCATCTAGTACCAACCACACTGTCCACTGGCAGGGACACGTCCCACTAGACCAGGTTGACTCAATCAGAACAGCATTCTCTATATCTAGAGTGGAGGCTGAGAGCAAGAGAAAATAACACTCTCCACTTTCTGGCTATGCTTGTACTGGAATATTCCCCCAGGTTCTTTCTGAACGAGAACAGCAGATAGTTACTTACCTGGGAGGATGTTGTGCTTTGCTTGGACTTCTGATCTAGAGATAAAAGTATTAATGGTACATTTAGATTGTATGTATTTAGACATCCTCACAGATTACCACCATTCACATACCGCCAATACTTTTCTCAAATCTTCCTGTACTTGTCTACGTGGCAGTTTCCGAGAATCATTAACAGATTCTTTCCCAGTCTCTCCTTACTCTCCCAGGACTCTTTCCACAACGAGAATTCATTCTGAATGCATCTGCAGATGCTACAACAGGCTTGTCTACTATTAAGCCTTCTACAAAAGTGTACCCAAGAAATCTTTCCAACCTCCTCAGTTAACAGCGAGGCTGGAGGCAGATGCCTTATATCAGATGCAGGCTACAGCCTTGTGTCACGCAGTCTACAGCTATGACTTTTAATGTTATGACCGAGTACTGTTAACCTCACTGACTAATCCTAACCTGGACATTCATACATGGCCTGACCCACATAGGAAAGTCCTAATTAGTCCTGCAGAAGGAAAACATTCTCAGTCCTCCACTAAGCAAGGCCCCAGTAAAAACAAACCCCAAACCAACCCCAAAAGCAAAGGTGACCCGATTCTGCACTTGAGAAAAACTGATACGTAACTTGAATAGAGCAGCACGTCGAGTTCAGTTTCACTCCACTCCTATAAGAAGCTTTTCATACGTAAGGTCACCCCATTCCACCAGGAAGCAAAAGTTCAAGACTTAAGCTTGCTCTAGGCTCCCGTGCCTCAGTGCACTGTCAACGTCCATGCTACGCTTTTTAACACAAGAAAAAGCAAAACTAGAACTGTCACATCAATTCTCTTCAGTGCCATCCAGCTCTAGTGCTTGACTCGTTAGAACAGCTGTGCAAAGTTTTCAATGACATCATGCCTTGTGATATGGCAAGCCAAGACAGACTGAGACTACTTCAGATCAGACTGCTCAGCACTCTGATCTGAAGCCTAAACTCTTCCAGGAAGGGATAACATGAACTGTTTAGAGCTAATCCCATCAGAGCTGAGATTATAAAATCGTTTTGTCTGCTGGTCTGGAAGCCAGACAAAGATCTGTGCCTCCAAAAAAGGTTACAAGTATAGTTACTTCTGCATCTAAGTGATGGACTAGATTTCCACTCTTTATATATGTACAAACTCAAACATTGGCTGGAAAGAACCTGTGGGTATTTAATCCAGCTTCTGACTCAAAGCATGCCTAGTGTCACGCTGGACCTGGTTTTGTTCAGTCAAGTGTTCAAAACCTCACAGGATGGAGGTTCCACAACTTACACAAATGATCTACTACAGTGCTGGAAGACCTAACTAGGAAAGTCCTATTTTCCCTCCTAACATCAAATCTGAGATACCCAAGACTTTGTAAGGGGGAACAGTCACAGGCTGCATTGTGTGCCACTACTAAAACCAACCTGGCATTCTTATCCTTTCTAACCTTCCTTCAGTCAGTTGTTGGTGGCTTCCAAACTCCCCGTTAGCCTTCTTTTTGCCAGACAAAAGACCTCAACCCCTCCTCATAGGTACTATAGGTCTCCAACAGTCACATAAGGTCTCTGCTGGATCAACAGAGCTGGTTAACAAATCACTGAGCAGGAGAGACTCCAGCCCAAAAGGAAGCTCTATGCACAGCTTTACACCAGACCATACATCAAGTTTTAGCCAAGGGGACCCCAGAATGTGACCACAGTACACTGCTGGATGCACATCAACAAAGATCTAGCAGCGAGGGCACGCACAGGTCAAGATTAGCAGGCTTACCTTTGCTGCCTGTGTTTGGGTTGATCTTCGCAGGATTTTTATCCGAATCACTGCTCTGCTCCGAAGTTTTTAGCGGCTTGGTACTTAAGGCAGTAACATTCTTCTCAGATATGAATGAAATATTAGGTAACAAAGCAGCAGCTTCTGCAGAGAACCGAACTGTCACACTAAAACAAAGTTTTTACACAAAATGAAAGCAAATCAACATTCATAAAGAGGCTACTTGTCATAGCCTATATACACCAAATAAAGGAAAACCAGCTTGTCCTGACTTGTTTTTCTTACCACAGAAAGGCAAACAGTTGCTACTGTTAAACAGTTACAGCTGTTCTTGCAAAAGAAAGCAACACAGCTTCCAAGCTACTTCAATGAAACAGACGATTTGAGATCAACAATAAGACAGCACATTCAGTACAAGAGCTGCAAAAGTGACCCAAGACTTGAAGTTCACATCTAAATTGTGCTGAAGGCGTGATCCTTTCACCCTACATCTCCCTTTATCACTCCAATATACAGCAACAATTCTTGGAGCATTCTATACTGCAGAGTTGGTTTTTTTTTTTCACCTGCCCGCAACTCTCATGTAACTCATTTTAAAAAAAATCAACTATATGCACAGCAGCTTTCCAAGCTGTTAAAGATATTTCACAAATGTTACATTAGCTTCAACTAGAGAAATAACTTTAAAATGTAGTGTACACTATTTACTCACACTTTGGCTTTGAAGTCCAGAAGCAAGATTACAGCAGAGACATCTTGCTCTGGTTTCGTTTTCAATACACAGTAATCCACTTCTTCATCCTGGTAATACAAGCAACACATCTTTGAAGAACCCTCCTGTTTATAAGCAAAGAGACATGTTCCCTACCCGCCCCAGACAGGTTACCATTCTTAACCCAGCAAGTTGGAAAACTGAATTATCTTTAACAATCTGCCCATGGTTAAGGGCCGTGTGCCCCCTCCACCCCTTTTATTTATGTATTTATTTCTTCTAACCATTCCTGAAGTAAGATAGACTATGAGATGCCCCCAGTTTAGAAAAGTTCATATCCCTTACTCTTACCAGGTAAGTGGAGAACCCATCATTCCTTGTTCGATCCAAACTGAACCCCACCTACAAGACAATTGAGAAGAAGCTGTCCAATTAAAACAGCTCAGGCTCCCCTGCTATCAGAAGTCAAAGATACTGCTCTCTAAATAAATTAACCTACACTTAAGGCAGAATCCAGGTACTTCTCTCATTACATAATTAGATAGAAAATGAAAATATAATTAACTTGCTGCTTCATTCATATCTACCAAGAATAAAATCTATACTGATTCAAACCCAAGCTAATTTAGAGTACCCTCTGTCCCTAAACTTTTTAACTCATTTCAGTAATTTTCCTTACAGCTTTGAGTAAAGCATTTAATACTTTTAGTGATGAAGAGGCTGAACTGTGCAGAAGAGTAAGAACACAGGTCTGTTTTCTACGCTGGTATTTCAGTTTCTCTATTAAAATCACTAACATAACGTGCTATGTAACACGTAGTGTTAAAGTCCCCTAAAAATTAGGCAGTCACTGCTCTGGAAACCTCCTGGTATCATGACTACTAGTTGCACTGCAATGTAACAGCACAACAATGTGAAAATCTCACATCAGAGGACCGCCTAGGAAACCTATACTCAACATAAGTTCTATGTGTGCATTGAGTTCAGCAGAGGATCTCTGCTAAGTTGAAGTTTATCCTTAAAGCAGAATGGCCAGTGCCCAAGGATAAGTCTCACAATACACATAGCCTGCTGATGGGCTCACAGCAGCACCACCAGTTCGGGTGTGAGGCCTCGAGTGAAAGCATCAGCACAAGGGCAATTTCACAGCAAACTTAACATAGTCATTAGACTCAAAGTAACTTACTAATAAGCTACTCTTGTCATCAGGGCCCACAGGTGGCTTCAGTGAAAGGCTGCTGACATTGACTTTCATGAAACCATCCTTGAAGAAGCCAAAGGTATTTAGGTGCACTTTCTGCCTCACATCATCCTGTAAGAAAGGAAATTAAGTTTATAAATCACATACAGAGTCATCTGCAGCAGCAGTCAAAGAGGAAGCAAGGTGACAGAGACTGACACTTAAGTATTCACGCAAAACATCTATCTGATCATACCAAGAGTAAAGTTCTGGAAGACTTTACTGTCTTCTAGTCTTACTAGTAGACTAGACTTCTAGTAGACTTTACTGTCTACTTCTAAGAACTGTAGAAGTACAATAAGCTACCTCTCTTCCTTTACCCCCGGTATTAATTTTGATGTGTCTGCACAAAACACTCCAGATGCATAAATATCACTCCTTGAAAGCGCAGGACGCTAATCCTGACACAGCTAACACGTAATCTAGCTGGAATAAGATCGCCCTAATAGAATTGAGTTAGCCTGGCAAATAACCAGATGGTTCCCTTAATGCTCAGAAGTGGGAAAAAAAAAAAGTTAGTGACACATGGCCCAAGGCAGATGCTTTGTTCGACAGTATTAGAACTGTGCTGTCTTCAGGTTCTAGGTCACTTAACGTGCTTGAAAGAAGAGCCCATCTGGTTCATTTAACACACTCCCAATAGATTTTTCCAGTCAGAACAGAAGATTAATACTAGCGCTTTACAAAGCACACCAAACATATCTAACCACATCTGGACACATACGCACCTATCTGGGTGACTGGGCAGACGGGAACATGAGTGGGGATGTACACGGAGTCATCCAGCCACAAGGCGTTTTGCAGATTGAATTAAGCAGCTGTCTCTAGTGATGTTCACAGAGACTTGCAAAAGCCCTTCAGTTCCACTTCAGTTTATTTGCTCTGCCAGTTTACTAATATACTCCCCACCAACAAAAGATAATTAATCTATAACACACGCTTTTCTCCCTGGTTTTAGCTCAGCTTTGAGTGCTTAGAGTTTACAGGTTTAGCTGACAAATCCTTCAGCTTTACATGATCCCACACACACTGTCACCAGTTGCCACCAAGCAACAGCACCCTCTCCAAAAGCACCCACTACTCCACACATTGACAGCTTAAAGATTCTGGCTTCCTAGTAATCGTCTCACCTCACAGGAGCTTTAATAGGCTGGAAGAATCTGGCTTTTATCTCTACTGACTCAACTGCTGGCTTCAGAAATACTCAATTGTAAGTTTACAACAAAGGTGTGAAGCCACACAAGTGAACACTTCAGCACCTGAGTTGTTAGCATATAGACATAATTTCAATTTACACAGGCTGCATTAATGGTTAAGTCTGCCTCTTCCAGTAGGAATGATCTGGGACTCCTCGCTAACAGCTCACAGCCAAACTAATCCAGCACATTCTCAAATTATTTCCATCAAAATCTCCCCCACTTCTTCCACTCCTTTAGGATAAAAATGGATCCTGCAACACCTGAATGAGATTACAAGAAAGTGGTATCCAAGATCCTATAGCCCAGAACAGGCAGAAAAATATTCAATAACATCTTACTCAAAATCTAACTGAGATCATGCTACCAGTGCAGTTAAAGTTTCATCCGTGAGTGGTTACCTCTATATGGAAGAAATTCTACTATTTGTGTGAGATTAAGACTTACAGTTTATCTAAGACTAAATTAATTATTGCAAAAGATATTTTCAACTTGAGCAATTGAAGCTGGAGACCTACTAAGGTGAAAAAGACACAAACATTTACAAACAACCACTGAAAAATAACATCTTCCAAACAAAAATTTAACATGAAACTGTAAACTTGTCAGTATCACAAAACAGAAGTCCTACTTCCCTTTTGGAAGCCTGTTAATTGGAAAGATAGCCCACTTAAATCAGAAATTTTCACTGCAGCTGCTGCACAGCACTGTCAGTCAGATGGTTCCCCTTGACACTGGTACATTTGGCCATTCACTAGCATCAAACTTAACTGTGTGCCTGACAAAGCCTTGTTTAGACCAACTTCCTCATTTTCTGTGACACTTTGCCATTGCATTATGCAAAACATAAGGCTTCAATATTATTGCATTCAGCTGTTAAGACAACAACAACAATAATCTTCTTTTTGGTCAAGAAAAACTTTCCAACTACCAGTGACTTCTGGAAACTGCTGAAAATTGTTTTAATCAGTCTTTCATAACTTCAGTTTTTGTAGACCGTGGAGGGAGGGGAGGTTGTGGGGTTTTTTTAAACATATCTCTTTAAATAATCAAGCTGATTACAATTGCTACTAGGGAAGAGAGCTGTCGCGGTCAGGGGCGGAGGTCTGATCCACCTCCCAAAGGGAGAAGGGTTGAGGGCAAAGTGGAATATCTCCCCACTAGGCTCATAAGCAAACACAGAGACCGAATGAGCCTCCTTCGGCAAGGTTAATCAAACAGAAAAAGTGATTTGTTTGAATCTTGCTAGTGCAAAAGAAATAAATCGTTTTGTATGCTTCTATAAAGATAAAAAGTTAGTTTCAGAACAGGAAATCACTCAGACTGTGGCTTGCTCTCCTGACAACAAAAAAAGCTTCACTTTAACAAGCTAATTACAAAGATAGAAGAATGAGGCTATTCCACCTTAAGCAATAACAGCTTGTTTGAAGAAACCTAATATCAAACACCCGTACAAAGCTGTGGCCTTTAGCTTGGCACAGTGTCAAAGCACACTTACAAGCAAGGAGCCAATGGCAAGAACACTAGAAGGGAGATTTCACTGTGAAAGGGTGCAGTTGCTGTAGCCTGATGTTTACATAAATGCTGTAAAGCAGCAGATGAGGTAGAAAGAGAGACTGTGCTCTAACAATAAAGATCATGTTTATACAGGAGGCGGACAAAAGCATTAACACACTTCCACTTTCCACAGGGCTTGGTAGGTCAGTGTTGCAACTCACACAAAATACCTACAAAACAAAAGCCATAACCCACTTTGATCATACAGCCCAGCAAACATGGTTTAGTAATTGATCCAGGCAGCTAGAAGACACCCTAATAGGAACCAGAAGCTGTAAAGTTGGCTGATGAGAACATTTGCTTGAGGCCTGTTTGAAAGTTTTCTATGTAAGGGAAAAATATCATCCCAGGAGAAGTTCTTCCAGCACTCAACTGTTAGTTACAAATTCCTCAAAACAATAGTGTAACCAGCAGCACAATCCTCCTAATTTATTGCTTCAGATAACAGTTTACTTTTTCTGAAGCAGAACAATATTCATCTCCGTTCACCACAATGTGGTTGCCTGGCCCGGGCCCATATAGTTTGGAAAATTCTCTAGGAATAAGTAATGACTGTGCCCCCGGCATCCACTGGATGAAGGGGAGCTCCTGCAAAGTTTTGGCACTCTCTTTAAACTGCCACAAAAACACAGTAACATTGGTCCTAGTCATTTACCACTTTACTAACATCTTCCAATGTTTCTACTGGCAAAATATTGCACGTTGCTGCCAACAAGAGCAAAATTAACAACCTCATCCTGAAGATTTACAGAGCACTTCATGAACTCTACAGAAGCCCTTAAAAAGCATTGCCCTAAACGCACAGTTTCTTTGTTACTTAACAATTCTGCACCTTTCATTTAAAACACAACAGACAGCAGCACTCTGGAGCTGCAGATCCCTGCCACGACCTGCACCGCTTCCCACCAACAGCCCCAAATAACTGGTGTTTCTCAAGTACAGTCACAGGATGACAGAACCCTCCTTCAAAGCACAACGAGAAGTCTTATCAAACCCAAATAAGAGAGCTATCAGCATCAAGATCTTGTTCTGCCTCAACTGATCGCTTAATTAGCACAAAGAAACTACATCTGGAAGGCCAGTAAGACAACTACTCAGCCTTTTAGAGTGAAGTGACCAGGAAAACTACTGCAGAGTGCAAATTAAAAGCAAAAGCAGCCCCAAGCCCCATTCAGAAACCTCCCCCCAGCTCATTTTCAGCCTTCTCTTATCACACACAGCTTTCTGCCTCGCTTTTAACAGGACATGAATCATTTTCACCTTCAAACCGCTACAGTCCTGAGGCCCCTTCACACGTTTTGCCCACAACTAAGAAACAGACAGCAGGGATGGGGGCTCAGGGGACGCAGAGGAGAAGGAAGGGGGGAATAAGATGGAAAACAGAACGCAGCGGAGCCCAGCCAGGCTGAGGCGCATAGGGAGAGCCCAAAGATAAGCGAAGAGACAGAAGGGCCAGAGGCCGGCAGCGGGACAGAGCTGGGGGCGCAGGGAGAAGAGCCCCGGCCCGCGGAAGGCGGGCAGGGCCAGGCCGGCCCCGCTCCTCCCCTCAGGCGATCCGGAGGGACGGAGCCAGCAGGGACAACGGCGGCGGCGCAGACCTTACTTTGAGGGTGAGGTGATGGATGCGGGCGCCGGCCGGGCCGGCCCAGAGCAGCCCCAGCACGACCGCAGCCCNCCCGCCGGTCCCCGCCCGGTCTCCCCGGCTACCGAGGTTCGTGTGCTCTCAGCGGGGTTTGTGCCCCGCCGCCGGCGTTTGGTGGCTTCCCAAGCCCCTTTTTCTCCCCCTCTAGGAGCCTTCTGGGCTCTGCCGGGTTGCCCCTCTCCCCGGCCCCTCGGTCTGGCCCGGGCCCCTCAGTGAGGGCCCAGACCGCGACCAGGCCCCTGTGGTGAGCTCCCACAGCGGACACTGCCCACGGGCAACCCGCCGAGCCTTCCTGGGGCGGTGTGTAGCGAGGCCCTGGTTTGGGGTGAGGCGACGCGGAGCTGCTCTGCCCCCAGGTAAAGCCTGGAGCTCTTCCCGCCTTCACCTTCAGCCACACAGCGTGGATCATGGGGTTGTTGCTTCCAGCTCAGCCACGGGTCACCCAGCAGGACTCAGAGTCTTTCAGGGAGCTATGGTGAGAGCAGATGTCTGAGCATCAGGCAGTGCAAACAGCTGAAAAACTGCCTTTCTGTTTAAAGCATTCCGTTTCAGAAGTGCAGATGCTGTGGGTTTGTCATTGGGGCTTTTTCTACATTCAATATAATGTTTAAAAAAGACTGGGGAAGGAAGGTGATTTAATAAAAAATTAACCTGTGTGAAAAGCTGAGTATCTGGCATCAGCTATGTTGAGTATTAATTTTAAATACCACAAAAACATATGTAACAAAGGGCTTTCAGCTTCCTTACTGGAATAGCATTGAAGCTGTTGAACTATTTGAAGCTAGTAGCTGTAGTCCCACCTAAAAATAAAATGGCAAGCAGATTGCGCTGACTTCTTTGTTGCTTAAACTGAGAGTAACACAAGCAGAATACTGAACATGAATAGCAGTAACTAAAATGGCTTTTAAGCTAACATACTGCTGAAAAAGATTTGAAAGACTATGCACTGTGTTTTCCTTATGGGAAGCTATTAATATAAATGTAATTCTTCACTGGGGAGTCCTGTGCTGTCAGCTCCTGGAACTCAAACATTCTGATTTTCCCTTTCAGTGTATGGAGTAACAACTGTGTAAGTTTCTTCATCTGCAGCTGGAGAAACAACTGGATTGGACCAGGTGAGTAGTAAAATGCAAGGGAGAGTGAAAAAGGCAGAGAAGAATCAATAGTCTTGATCTTTATATTAGACACATTATGTAGAATTTCCCATTACAGACATAATGCAGGTGTTAATGTACATTTCTTCTTAAAATTTCATTTCCTCTTTTTAAACTCTTAGCTAATAAATGCAGAAATCTTACCATCAGCCAAAGAAACACAGACAGGCACCAGAAAATATTTGGAAGCATGAAAAAAATCAACCTGTTTTTTTCTAGTACGATTCCCTCCCTGGGCAGTGACTTGCACATGCCACTAGATGTCCTGTCAGCATCAGGCCTTGCATGGCTACACCCCACAGATTATGAGAAGCCAACATAGCTACAAACATCAGATACTTTATTCTAAAAAGATAACTCTGGTCCAGATGTTCTCTTGAAATGGATATTTTTTAATGTTGTAATTCTTATAATTCCTGCGTACAGGCCACGTGGGAAGCCGGGAGACTTTTGACTCCTGAGAAACAGTTGCTTGTAACCACAGCTGCAGCGCAGGCGTTCATGCCTCACTCCGCTGATATCAGGCACACTTTGGCTACTGCAGCGGTCAAATGGCATGAGGCTTTCCCCTGTCCTTCTGGAGACTGGTTCAGCTGAAGATCCCCTCCTAGTCAGAATACGCTTCCTCATAGCAATTGGGGATTTCTGTGCCGCAGACTAGAAACTGTCTGAAGATCTTTATTTTCATGTAACTCTCCACCAACTATTAGGATACTGTAGTAACTCCTAAATTTCCCACTTACCTAGACTAAATAATCTCAGAGTTAGAATTTATAGCAGGTTTACTTTGGCTGTGCATTTTTCTAACAACTTGTACAGTAGAAGAGGTCTCTACTTCAATTTACATTCCTATCAATATTCAAACTGGCTGCCGGCTGTGATGGATGTGCTCTAACAGCAACTCTCATTGTTACGTTTTACTGTAGCTTCCAGACCAAACTCATTTTGCTCTAAATATGCTGTTCTTAGCAAGTACAGTTATTCTCAGCTATGGTGAAACATATTGAGCCTGGATCTTTTTCCTTTACTCCTGCATTGTACCCAAACATTCAGTTAAAACCTTTCACAGATTTCTTTTTTTTTTAAGTGTATCATGGACAAGTACTGAGATTGGATAGAAAAATCTTAGCATAAGGGTAGCATACAGGTACACCTCAGTACAGAGCAAAGCAGATTAGCTGTCAATTTGTTCACATACTCCATGAGCCAAGGTACAGGCATGTGCTGGAGTAGCAAGGCCTGGCCATTCCCCCAGGACATGGACCTGGGAGATGAGCATAACAGACAACAGGGCAGGTTCCTCACCATTCACGGTCCAGTCCCACAGTCCCCAGGAAAGGTGAGTGGAGCAGGGCCAGGGATGGCAGCTGGGAGCAGCCCAAGAGTCCAGGTCCTTAGGTGAGCTATGAGATTGGGGTAAGGCTGAGCTGGAAAGTCTATCTGCAGTTCACGTGATGGTGACCAAGATGAGACATAGTTTAGCAATAGCCAGTGCTATATCCCAGTCCACAGGGATGAGGCAGGTCTGAGATAAAGCCAGACATGAGCTAGGCTCCAGATCAATGGGGTCTACAGCCAGGCATGGCTGAGCACCTTCTACCAGCACCTCCTACCACATCGCTGAAACAAGACTGAGTCTTCAGGCCAAAGCTTAAATAGGGCTCGGGATTCCATGGACAGAGGGTGTGGGTGGAGGGCACAGGTGAGGTTGGTCAGGATCATTAAGGTTTATCAGGTCTTAATCAGGCTGTAATTAGGCCCCTCTGGGTCCTGATAGGGCATTTAAAGAGAACCGAAGTCCCCTGCTGTGCGTCTGATGAGCTGTCCTGTTGTTACAGCAGAAAGGAAACAGCTGGGATGGTGATGGCCTCAGGCAAAGGTGTGGCCTCTTCCTTTCTCGGCGCTGTTTTAGTCCCAGTGTACAAGAGGCTACAAGCAACGTTTATGTTCCTTGTCTTGAATGTAGGTGATTTGAGTAGAAATATAAAAATAAAAGGGAAGCAGCTGCAAGGGTGATAACTCCGGGGGGAAAGGTGGGTCCTCTTCCTCTTGTATCCTGGAAGCAAGAAATGCCTGTATGTGTTCTGGAAGTTGTGATTATTTTTTTTTTCTTGCTTTGCATGAGTAAACAAATCCAGAGAAAAGGATTTAGATTGAACTGCAGTTTAGGGATTTATTTTATTTTATTTCAGTATCTTCTGAATCATTCAGCAGCTAATATGGCAGTCTTCAAATGGGATTGGGGCTTCCTAAACAAAGTCCTGGCTGTCCAGAAAGGGAATTGCTTCTGCTTCGGTTTGGGCTCTACCTCTGGGAACACTGTGGATCACAACAACAGGCGAGGTAAACACGGAATTTACAGGAATGAGCCCATATCTAAAGAACTGATCTATTCCCAGCGGGGCTGGAGGAAAGTTCCCACCAGCTTCTGTGTTGCTCGGATTTGGTTTGTACAAATTAAATAAGGATGTGTTAGATAATATAATTTGTAAGAGTTACTTTGAATTATTCTTTTGAGATTAGGATTAATTGAGCTTTCCAGCATTTTCAGCATAAAGGGCTCTTAATGCTCCCATCATTGTTAATTACATTAGTAATTAGGGATCAACCACGCTGCAGGCCCTGCTGTTTTGGGCACCGTGCAACTGAAAGGGATCATGTAAGTGGCAGTCCCTGTCTTGGAGAGCTCCAGGGTAAATAATAAAGACAGTCAAAGACAGGAAGAAGTCCTCTACCAGAAGTATCCAGAATTAATTTTATTTAGTGTTTCTCTTGAACCTCTGTCGCCAGAGATTTTAATAACCTTTGATAGGTTTGGGCATGGTTGATTCTAATGTACCATCATAATACAAAACTTGCATTTCTGGCCTTTATCTTTCTGGAGCTGGTTGAGCATTTCTATCTTTCGGCATGGACAGGTTTCCCTGCCCGTGCTGGTGTAACTGGTTTGCCTTGTTCCCCTCCCAGCTCTTTGTGCAGAAGAAAATTCCACAGCAAATTTACCTTGGATGATACCAGTGCTGCTTTATGTTTGGTCTCCCAGTGTTCTTTTTCTTCATGTATTTATGGATTAATGTCTCAAAAAGCCGTGATGCAACCCTGTTGTCTGGTTTAGAAATGCATTCTAGATGGACATCGGGATTTGGTGCCCCTTCCTTGAGAGCCTGTGGAAGTACAGGCCCTTGGAAGGTTGTGGTTGAGCTCCAGGCAGCGTGGCAGGCTCCGATATTTGAATATGTTGGCAGCAGCAGGAAGAAGCACTCTGTAAAATGAGTTGGACGACGTGTCTCTTGATCATGAAGCCAGACCTTAAAAGTAATGACTTCTAATGATGAACAAAAGCGTTGCTTGTTTCTGTCTCTCTTCAAAGACAGCTGTGTGAGGAGCAGCTTTCTATTCACGTTCAGTTCAATTGAACCAGGATAAAAATACATGCAATTCAGTTATTAACATAACACTTGTGTTCGTTGTTGTTCTGAATGT
Organism: Eurystomus gularis; assembly: GCA_013400335.1. Taxonomy (NCBI): domain Eukaryota; kingdom Metazoa; phylum Chordata; class Aves; order Coraciiformes; family Coraciidae; genus Eurystomus; species Eurystomus gularis. Next base: position 195,292 of record VZZY01017392.1, read on the forward strand.
CGGAATTGCTTAATAAGTTATTCTTTTCTTCTCCTTTCTCGTGTAGGTTAATAGCCAAGCATCAGCAGAAGACCTGCATTAATCCGAAGGAGGGAACGCTTGTGGCAGCTGGTCACTTTTATCTGCTGACACCAAAAGGATCCCCCCTCTATAACCTTTTTCCTCAGGTGAATAAATGTGTTTCCCTTTTATTCCCACCCCATGCACACTTCGAAGCAGCAATAAATACATCAATCTAAAGCTCTTTTTACATTTCTTGTGGCTGAAATCCAGAAAGATCAGATTAAGCGACACAGCTCGAATGCTGTTACAGAGGGAGATGAGCACAAAATAAATCTTATTTCTCTGGCAAGGGAATGAGCCATTTTCTGCGAGGCCTGTGTAATTGCTACGATAACCCACACTTGTGTAAAAAGCAGATAATTTGGTTATTTTTCTGCTTGCTCGCCGAGCATGTTGGTGACAGATGGTGGCTTGAACATTGCCGGATTTGGGTTATTTTGGGGGGGGCTCTGTGTGTGTGTGTATTTGTGGGGAGCTGGTTTGACGAGGCCCGCGCCGGGGGGGGTGGGTTCCTCCGTTTTTGGGGCGGTTGCCCCACTTCCAAAGGGCCCAGACGGGAACATCGGCTTAAAAAAGGCCCCACCTCGCTGAGGGACAG
>VZZY01017392.1:196501-320434 GCA_013400335.1 Eurystomus gularis
AGCGGGGACTTGGGGAGTTTTATTTTCTTCGTAAAATTAAAATAAGAAACGCCCGGCAGCGCAGAAAGCGCCCGCGGGGCTTGAGCGGAGGGAGGCTCTGGAGCAGGGTCTGGGGTGGGTTTTGTGTGGGGGCTCTGCAGGAGAGGGAGGGAAGGAGGGAGGCTCGGGGCGGGGGGGTCGTGCAGGGGGTCCGATTTCAGGAGAGGGAGCTGCAGGGGAGAGAAGCCCGAGGATAAAATTTCCTTTCGCTGGTGTTCAGGCGTTTCTCTCCAGGCTTGTTCGGGGTGTCGGAGGGTTCAATTAGAGGAGTTTTCTGTCGTGTGTAAATAAGCGCGTTTTAACGGGGTTTGTGTGTGTGTGTGGGGGGGTGTTCAATGTGTAAAGCGCCTTGATTGTTTTTGGAGTGAACCTGGACAAGTATAAACGCATTTGGTTTGCGGTGGAACGTTGCTGGGAAATACTGAACTGTTAAAAGGAATGAAAAAAAGTGGATAATGGAGGTTTGAAATGGCTCCTTGCTAATCTGAGAAAATAAGGGAGGGCAGGTAAGAGAAGTCCTGAAAGGCAAAAGAGATATACATATGCAATCACAAAGAGGACCTGATGCAGCCATGTTTGGCAGCGTGATGGTGGAGCATGGAGCAAAACCTGTTCTCGAGGGCTCCTAACAGTGGGCAGGAGACCGGGCAAGCGGTTGTTAACTGAAGGGGAGGACGTTAAAAACCTTGGGACAAATCTGTGCTCGGCAGAGGGGGGAGAAGAGAACGGGAACAGTGCTTTGAATGGGAGAAGTCGAGAAGGAGTGGCAGAGGGTCATCTGGATTGCGAAGCACTGCAGGGTTTCACTCCTGTGTCCTCCTGTTTGGGGCTGGTAACTACTGCGAGTTGAGATGTGGATACACCTGAGCTCTTAAACTGTCTCTGTGTAGAAATGGTTATTTTATTAGTGCTAATTGCAGTGCTTTCTGGGTGCATTGGTGGCCTGTTCTGGCAGACAGTGAAGGAAGCATCCCGGGTTGCTGTGACATGGTAGTCATGTTATAGCTACATCTGGTTAGAACGAGATAGTAAATGAGGGAGCAAATGTTTACTGAGAGATGTTATCATGATGTGTCTGTTTATTCCAGAGACAGAAAGGTGATACATAGTGATGAAATACTGTAGTGATGCTATATTGATTCATCAGTGTATAAACAGCTCTCCTGCATGAGAATATTTCTGGCAAAATCTGCAGTTGCCTTTTTCTGCATCTTGGATGCTTTGAGGAGAGGTGGAATAGTTTGAGTAGAATTAGAGTCACTATAACACTTTTGATACAGGAAAAGAAATTCTGATTTCTCAAGATGGACGTCGTTATTTTTGCAGTTTTGGAAGAGTGCAAGCGATCCTGGGATGTTTCTGCACAAGACCGGTAGTAGAGTAGTGCTTATAAATAGTTGTTTCTGTTTTATCTAATCTCTGCAGGTACTAGCTGCTTTTGTAACTTTTTGTTCGTTTTTTCCTTGAAAACTTTGTTGGTGAAATGATTATCTTCAGCAGTATCAAAGTATCTCTCCTATTATTTGAATACTTTCATCGTTTTTCAAAGTGTCATACTTTCACATACGTGAAATAGACTCATAGTATATTTCATGGCTTCAGTGTAGTACTTTGAGGAGTGTAGCAGGATACTGAGGAAAAGGGTTGGACCAACAGATTAAATGATTATAGGTACAAAATTGGCAGGAATTGCTTTATTTTAATTTGAGCAGAACTTTGAAAACACGTCTGTTTCCAGTGCTCTGGATAGTTGGGCCAAAACACTGATTTCTCTCTCCATGTTTTCCCTTTCACTGGGAAAGGAAACCACACAACCAAACTGTATTTAATACATGCTGCCTCCTTTTGTTGATCGTGGTGTGTTTTCTTTTAACAAAAATTAAATTTTTATTTACATTGGAACTCAGTATTTGTTTTGAGTAGCCGGAGAATGGGTCTTCAAGAGCAGGTGCTGTAAGCACCAGATGCCTCTTTTATGGTGTGACTGGTATATGATTTGATGCAACCATTTGATGCATTGAAAGTTGAGGCAGTTACGAGTGTTTCAGATTGTAGTTTAGAAATTTGAAGTTTGCTATAAAGGTTAGTGTTGTTTGATCCTGCTCAGCTTGCTCCCTGTATCTCTAGTGTGCTGATCTATCACAGGATGTGTGTTCATGATTCACCTCGTTAAATGTAGCAAAGGAGAAGTGAAATCAAGCTTGCTTTTCAGAGCATGTAGAATGTTAATGTGCATGGATTTATGTAGAATTTCTGTTCGTTCCTGGAAGAAAAAAAGCTGATTGCAGAAAGCCTTATACTTCAGAAGCAGTGAAATCCCTTCGGCAACATCTAAGTTATTCCCAAGACAGACTTTTAGCCTTGTGCTGTGATGTGAGTGTATTCTGTGCCTCTGGCCTGCAAATCCTATTGCAAAGTTCCTATTGATATTTCACTTGAATCTGGACTTCTGGGTTTCATCTTAAGATTGGCCCTGTGAGCATCATTGGACCAGTAATCAGGAGAATTATTTGAGATACTAATGCAGCATTTCTATGGTATATGAGGCTAAATGCTTGGGATAATGAGATCATCTGGGACCTCCAAGCAATCCAGCATTGCAAAGCACAACCTGAAGGTCTCACATAACCATCTGTGAGCTTCCTGTGCGTGTACATGCTGTACAGGGTGGCAGTGGCTGTCAGTCTACCCAACCCCTGCAGAAGTCTTTCTGCCCCAGGAAAGACTCAGGAGCTGGAGGAAGAAGAGGTGGGTGAAGAAGCAAGTACAGCCATAGGACTGAACCATTTTGCTTTTCACCCCAGTTCAAGAGTAGCGTTGAGGGCTAATGGGTAGGAGGGTATAGTAAATACTTGTTTCATGTCCGATTCTTGAAAGTGGCAATGTTTTCTAGATCCTTAGGTAGTATAAGTGGTAAATACTGGTGTAAAGACCCAACTTGTGCCTTCAGTCAGCCACGCTTTGGGGTCCTTAGGTTGTACAGGCATCATTGGATCTCTTTCACTCTTTTCCTCTCTTGGGTAATGAGGAAGAACATTAAACATGGCACATACAGCTCTTCTGAAGGGTGCTTTAGCTGGGAAAACACTTGTGTGTGCTACTTCCCACCAGTGTCCTTTTGTGTGGTATGAAGCCCTTGAAGGAAGTGGTAGGAATTACATGGCAAACATAGCTAAAACTAACCTCAGCACTTCAGTCCTTGTCTTTTGAGTGGAAAAGGCTGTGGCTGCATGGTTGGTGTATTGAAGGGAAGGAACTTTCTTGATGATGAGTTTTGGTACAGTATGTAGTTTGAGGGAGCTACATGTAAATTTGTGGTTAAGTGGTCCAGGCAAAAAACTGTGTCTCATCAGAACGCTGTCACACAGTATGGCAAGTGCAAGCAATAAAGTGATTAAATGTTTTGTTATGAATGTTGCAGACGTGCAGATGCTGTGGGTTTGCTTTTGGGGCTTTTTTGACATTCAGTGTAAAGTTTAAAAATGGGGCAGGAAGGTGATTTAATAAAATTTTTTACCTTCGTGAAAAGCCAAATGTCTGCCGTCAGCTGCCACTGTCCTTTCAACCTGTGAGAAGGTGAATATTCTGTTTGCAAAGGATTTAATTTGCTGTCCTTACGCAGGGGGTTCTGTTGGCCAACTCCTCATGTGACTGATACTCTGGGGACTGCACATTTTGTCTCCAGCGTTCCAGTATGCTTGCGGACCATGTTCTCTTAACTATCCTGATTGTCAGTCGATGAGGTGCAACTCTGAAGGTCCCCCTTGCTATCTGTAACTGATAAATCATTTCCTCTTTCGGTACTTTTGTCTCTGTTTCATCAGCAGAATTTGTGTTTAAACAGCTGTAATCTTAATTTCTTAAATGTGCTTGAATGCAGTATTGTTCTTCAATAGTATTTGTAATGTATGGGTGTTGCATGGAGTGGTGACTCACTTTCGGAAACAGTCTGGAGTACCTGGGTGCTTTTGACCTTGGTGGCATTACATCCTGGTGTCATCTGGGCAGGGTACTCAAATGTGATCTTAAGGCCCTGTTCTTGTCAGCTTGTTCCCTGTAAAGGATCTGCAGAGCTGGATCTCTGCTTGATGTATTGATTCTTTCCTTAAGCCAACATCTAATTCTATTGTGTGCACCACTCTAGTTGATTGCATACAATAGAGAGCTCTGTGTCATCCCACCCATCCCATTCTCACACCCCATGCCCCCTGCCAGTTTTGTGCTTTTCGGTGTTAACTGTTCCTCTCCAAGACTGAATGGAAAAGGAGCTGGTTTCTGATGGGACCAGGACACAGATCAGAAGTGTTTAGTCTTGCGTGCTAAATCACAAGTTAACTCTTATTATGAGTTGAGAGTTTCCATTGTGTAAGGAAGTGGGCCTGGCCTTTGAAGGTGGGTGGATGCATTGTTGGCAGCTTAGAAAATCGTCTTCTGTAGTGATGGCAAATGCTCTTCTGAAAAGCGTGGTTTATTGTAAATTGGCTGTGAATTGTTGCAGCTTATTTGGCAGGGTTCAGACAACTCCCAGAGGCAGAGATCTGTAGCCCTGGCCCCTCCTTGTAGTTAGTAGACTCTTGGTTTCTGTTTAGTAAAGTGTTAAGCCTTCTGTATATTTCAAAGAGGCTGAAATTTCACCCACAGAAATATACTCCCAGAGTAAGGCATCCTAAAACCAAATACAGTGAGAGGTTGGGGAAAAAAAAAAGCTGAGGTCAGGAATAAATGCATTGTATTTATAATTTTGGCTTGGTTATTCTAAGGCTTGTAGTAAAAGTTGTATACAGAGCGCTGGAGATGGGCACTTCAAAGCAGAATACACTTTTCATTAGTTGAGTATTCTACATAGTCATTTGGACAGTTTTGAGGTAGCAAAATTGCCTGACATTAATATCTCCTCCTAATTTCAGAGAAGATCACTGACTGTTTTAAGTGGTCAGCCTGTATATGCAGATTAGAGTGAGAAGTAGTTTATAGAAGTACCTTAATTCTGCAACGCGCAGCTTTGTGCACTTGCCCAGCACAGGATGGTATTTCAGGCTGCTGCAGCCTCTAAGTACCTATGGTTAAAAATCAGTGCTATCATGGTCCTTTTCATTGGCTTAAAAGCAGTTGATTTTTAAACTTTAAGGTGGTGTGTTGTGTGGAAACTCCCCTGCTGCTCCTGGAAGCTGGTTGGTAGGAGAATGGGGTTGTCTGAGGTCCCTATGTACACCTCGTGGTTCTTCAAGGCACTAGGAGTAGAGAAAGACTGTTCTGTTACCTGCAGGAGTTGCTGGGTCTTTACTGTATGAATGTCTGAGTAATTTTGTTTACAATTCCGCTTTGCTTTAAGAAAGAGGATTTCTATAATATTGTCACCAACCTATTCTTATGTTTCCTACCTATTCATTAAAGAAGGGGGATTTACGGTCTTTCAACATGAGTCAAGACTGCAGAATATCTTTTCCTTTCAGTCACAGACTCTTTCCATTTGTATTGTGGCTGCTCAGGATCCCCCGCTTTCTTGAACCATATGGGAAGGCAGTCAAACATGAGACAATGTTTTTCTGAACTCTTTGGAGCTCATTAGTGTTACTCATGTTGTGAAACATTCCTTTAAAGCGGAATTTCAAAAGCTGTCCTCCACATGAAGAGTAGGAGCCACTGCTGCCCTGGAACTTAATAACATGCTTTATGTCACTGCTTTTGTTGATTGCTATTAAGGTAACCTGCTAATGAATTTTTGGAAACTCACTTTCATCCTGTTTGAAATGGTGCTTCTGAGATTGGTTATTATTACATTAAATTACATTATTACATTGAATCCCATCCAGCCATCAAAATCCAATGCTTTGTTGAGTTTCCTTAGTGTTCATATAAAGATTTTAAAATAACTTCCCCCTTCAATATAATCGTGTGCTTTTCAGATGAAACTTGTCTTCCTCCTTCCACTCCTAGAAAAACAGAGTTTCTATTTAGCTGGGTTTTTTTTTAAACAATAAAGCTGTTAAATTGGTAAGAGGAAAACCCACTCTTGTCCCTTGGCATATTGCAGTCTTTGTTCTTTTCATACAATAACTTCGGCTCTAAAATCGGGAAACAGTGGTATATATGTTGTATGTATGGACATAGGTATGTACAGCATATCATGATTTTAGTCTTTCTTCTCAAGCAGGTGTGGTGGGGTGACTTGGGTCCCTCTGGAATTTTAACATTGCTTTTCCTCTGTTGTCTGGAGAACCTTATTAACCTGGTCAATAATTTCAGTTTTGATTACGTTTATTAAGAATGGCTTGTTGACATTATCAAATACAATGTTTTCTTTTTTGCATCTAAAAATGGAAAGCATGTAGATGGGTTTTCTAGATTACATACAGCACCAAGCAGTGCAGTTACAGTGCAAGAATGAAGTGTTGATTGCCCAGTTGGCATTGATGCTCGCTGAAGCAGACATCCATGTTGTAAAGCACATAAGGGAGCAGTTCTGTTGCAGAATTGTCCGTAATTTATTTGGGGAAGAGTCAAACTAATTGGGGAAAAAAACAACCAAAAGACCAACAGATTCCCCAGGCAGCCTCAGAAGCCCAGGAAAGCAATAAACTGGAAATGGAGCCCCTCAGGAGTTAATGCCTGGTTTAGAAAGATGGTCCCCAATGAGCTACCAAGTCATCCAGATAGTCCTTAATCCTGAGGAAATTACACAGTGGGTTATCATTCTTCTTGTTGTACCTGAAATAACACAGATTTCTTATGTTAAATGTGTGTCACTTGGCTGTCTCTTTCTTGTTCAGTATTTTTCAAGTGCTTCTGCATGGTCCCCAAAAAGGTTTTCAAGCAAGTCCTTGAATTCTACCAATTTTAGTGAGGCTGGTATCAGTTATTTAACAGTTTCTGTTGAAGTAATCTATTTTCTGCTGCTTGAATTTTTTTTCCACGTTAGTGTGCTCAGATTGCAGTTTTCTTTTTTCTGCGCCTGCTTCACATTTTGATACTTCAGATTAGTCAGGATTCTTCAGTTGTTAGCAGGGCCCAGTGTCTTCTGCATACTGAACATGAAGCCTCTTTGGTTTTGGAAAGCTGTAGTGCTCCCAGTCACAGGAGCAAGGGCTTGAAGTTTGGCAGACACTAGCTGTTGAACCAGTGTATGCCTTCTGCTGTTCTTGAGAAAATCTGCCCAAATTAGGCAAACTTGCAAGTCTCTGGAAACAACACCCCTTTGCAAACTCAGTGAGGAAATCTTCAGAAGTTCAAGCGTGTGCTGAGTACGTGTTGGCCTTGGAGGAGTTTTTGTGGGACAAGATGATGCAGTCACCCACAGAATAATTGACTATGCCTCAGTCCAGTCAGTCCATGCAATAGTGCAGCTAGACTTTCCATGTCATGGCTGCTTGAGGCCAGGGTGGAGCCACCAGTCTCTTCTGCTTGCAGACTCCTTTACTGGCACCCAGAGGCATGGAAGGAGAAGATGGTCCTGGATACTGAGAGGATAACGTGACTCAGTGAGTTGGGAGAAAGTGTACTTAAAGCTAGGAGGGAGGGGGGATGAAAAGCATGGCTGCACCAAGTCATGCTGAAGTTCCATGTGACCACTTACACTTCCTTGATGGTAGCAAACCAGTGGTTCTTTTGTTATGGACTGGTTCCTCTCTTGTTATACTCACTTGAGGGTGAGGAATGGGGGGAGAGATGCTCTGGTCAGAGAGGAAACTAGCTGGTTCGAGAGACTAAATGTGATGGGGAAGGAGAAGTAGAGATCAGACTTAGGGTCTAGTCACAGAAACTTGGAGTTGCTTGTCTAGAAACTGTTCCTGTGATGGGAGAAACATGAGGAAGAACTTCTTTCCCGTGAAGGTGACTGAGTCCTGGCCCAGGCTGCCCAGGGAGGTGAGTCTCCTCTGGAGAGATTCCAAACCCACCTGAATGCAATTCTGCATGACCCTGCTGTAGCAGTGGCGTTGGATGAGATGATTTCCAGAGGTCCTTTCCAGTCCTTGCCATTCTGTGACTTTGAGTGCCAAGAATGATGGGAATGGGGTTGTCTGAGGAGAGACAATTTGAATTGGCAGTTCTGATAGCAAACTCAGGGAGGACAAGAGAACCGGGACTAACTGGGCAAAGGAAACAATAAAAAGGAGCTCAGGAAGAGAAAGGAAGTTTAAACAGAGAGCACAAGGAGCCAGTACCAAGGAACCAGCTCTGGGTAGGAGGTGAGACTGGGACTTCCTGTCAAACAGGACATCCAAGGGAATTAGTGCATTAGGAACAGGGAGTGATGGGATCTGGAGAAAGTGTGGTGGGTGCACGAGGAAGAAGCATGGGGCAGAGGATGAAGATTACATGGGAAGTAAAGCAGAAAAGTAACAGGGACCTAGCAGTCCTCCCCTGCATGCTTGGCTTTGTAGCATTGCTATTTTTATGTGGCTTTTTCCATGTGATATTTAAGTAGAGTTGACTTAATAGTTTGAATGTATGTATGCTGATTTTTGTGGCTGCATTTTGCATCGTTACTTGCTGTAGAAGAATATTTGACCACATCCCCAGCGAGAGCTTTATCCAGAAGTGTGTGCGTTGCTGTCTTTCACCCACTCGTTCTGTGCAGAGAGCCTTGAGGAATTGTTTAGCAAATAGGTTTAAAATGAAGTTAGAGAATATTTTTCACTCTGTATTATGCTTTTTCCTATGCAGAGATAAATGCTTTAACATGTTTATTTTGTATTTATAAAAGGGGAAAAAAATATGATTGGCATGCAGCAGTGAGTGAATGGAAGTGTGTTTTCTCAAACAAAAGTTAAATGAGGAAGGGAAATATTTCTTGCCCTCTTGAGGGCTGTTGATCTGTCAAATGTGGGTCTTACAGGAGTGGCATTCATTAAGAATGTGTAACTAAGGTTTTGCTGTAGTAAAAGAAGAGCTGGCAGTGGGTGAACCAGGAAAGCTGTGATAGAGCGCTACATAAATATTTTTTGACCTATCCCGCCTCTCTCCCAGGTGTAACAGTCTGAGATACTTTTGCTCATGTGCTGTCATTGGAAAGCCTAAAAATAAAGATTGAGAGGAAAGGGTTGTATGTGTTGGTCAAGAGCCTTTATTTCCTTGCAGCTCTCTGGAGCTGGGAAACATCTGTGTTTCACAGAGGATGCTTTTTGGCTTAGGTTCCTAACTTGACATGTAAAAGCTGACAAACCGTGTAGCACAGCTTTACTTCAGTTTGTGGTGTGCAAAACCCCTCTAAGGAAACATTTCGGTAGTGTATATGTTGGTTTGTAGCTTCTTTGCTGCTTTGCTACAAGACGCTGCCATCAGCTGATCAGAAAGGAGTCCCCCCCTCTCCCCCACTGAAGGACAGGCAGCCTGCCTGTGGTGATCCAGGCGTTCAGCACTCAAAGATTTCTGTTGCATGCTTTACCTGAAAACCAAAAGTGTTAGCTGAGCAAATGCACCAGCCTATCTTTTAGGTAATGAGGATGCCTATCACATGACACGTGTGGCTTGGTTCCTATTTAAATCAGTGCCCTGAGGATTTACAGCCTTATTTTTGGAATGGGGGGGATAGCTAGGTTCCAACTCTATTTATAAAGACAAAATAATGTTTCTCTGACTGTAATGGCTACATGCATTCTTCTGAGATGCAATGAAGTAACCCAGGAAACAGCTCTGGAAGGGTGGAAGCATGCATCTGTTCCTGGTAAAGCACAATATGAACTGTGAGCCCCTCTACACCACTTCTGGATAATTGTGGGTTGTTTTTTCTTTCTGCATTGTGGCCTTTGCTCTTATTCTCGCCTATGTTATCTTTATATTTGTATTATATATAAAATTGTTGAAAGCTTCTTTTCCAGAGGTTCAGTATGATTGACATGAAACTATCTTGAAATAGAAAGTTGTAATTGTTTAAGATGACAATTTTTGCAAGAAATGTGCTGTTGTGAAATGCACGCACCTAATTTAGGCGTCTTGGGAGACTGGATCTGCATAGTTGTTGATGCTCTTTGAAAATACTTAGTCCTGAATGGAAAGCTTGCTTATCACACTGCCGACGTTTAATGATTGTGGGAGTGTGTTGAATTGTTCCAGCTAACAAAAGCCTTAGCTGAGCTAAACAATACAAATATAAATATTTCACTTGGTTATTAGCAGTTGAGTTGAAGTATTTGGTAGGGAACAGCATGACAAAGTAGCACACCCCATTCACACCAAGGTCAGAAGATCTTTTATATGATGTGTGTGGGTTTTGTGCATATGATTACAGCAATTTGTATTGATTTGAATGGTGAATGTGGTGTTGGCTTGGTGTAGTTATCTTTTGTGCTTTGCTCCTGAGTTAATCCCTGGGAAGAATAACAACAACAAAATATTGATAGTAAAAAGCCAGAATCCATACTTCTTGAAGAGTTGAACGAGGAACCAAATGTCAAAATAGCGGAAATTCAGAACTTGTTTTATAATTAGAATGCAGAAATTAAGTGCATTTTTCTTTCTTCATGAGCCATCAGTGCATGCAGTGTTTGGAAGTTGCTGGTCAGTGGAGCAACATTGATTTCCCTCTGGGGGCAGAGCATTGGTCTAACCTTCTCAGCAGGGGGGGAGATTGATTCCTTAATCAGAATAGCAACAATCCATCCTGAAGCTTCCTCAAGGTATTAGGGCTAAATTAAACAGTCTGGGACTAATGTGTAAGCCCTAATGCACTTCAAGAGGCTTTCTTGGATAAGGAGAATTTTGAAAATAATCAGAAGATGAACCCAAAACTAAAAGAAAAAAGCCACAGGCACAAAGCACCCTTAGAAAAGGGGGCTCTAATACATTTTCTTTGTGCAGTGCTTATTGCTCAGATTCTCTTAGGGAAGAAAGGAAAAAATGCATGAACTACATAGCTCTATTCATGGCTTTGCATTTATAACTTGTTTTCTCTCCTTTGTGTATGTGTTCCAAAAATAGAGACGGTCACAAATATTAAATTAGTAGAATTAAGCATCTTAAAGCCAGGAAATGCACCATTTTTTAATAACAGTCACTACTGAGGAAATGTCAGTTCCTATATAAATTGTCTTATGTCTGAATTTTGCAGAATTATGAGATCGTGTTTACTTGTGTGCATTTACAGAGTCTACAGTTACACATGCATTTCTTGAGGATAAAAAATGTCATGGTTGCATTCAGCTTTTCTCAAAATCCTTTCATTAACTTAGGTGGGGAATGAAACATTATGAGCTTTAGTCTGTATTTTAAGTGCTCATGAGCAAGAATTAACTGTCATGTCAGTAACCTTGTTGGATGTGTTACTGATCATTGTGAATGTCAGTCCTATACAGGAGTACTCAAAAAATAGTTGGCACAGACCACATGACATTTCTTCAGTCTTACTCTTAGTTCTTAGCCACTTTGTCTCGTTCCACCCCAGCCTGCACACCAAGTCACGTAAACAGTAATTTTCCTTTCGGAGAATATTTGGATCCTTCCCATATGAGAACAAGTACATCCAGAAGGCCTGAGGATGTAAAAGCTGGAATGTTTTAGGGTGACTCTGTTAATAATGTCGGTAAAGACGTGTTGAATGTCCCTGGGAGAAGTTGGCAGATGCTTTCATCTTAAAGACCTCTGACATCAGAGGTGCTCTGCCCAAGTATTCTACCATAACATAAGCTTCACTGATCCTGCTGGTTCATGACCCATCAGTTTGTGTTAACAGCCAGAACTCCATGATACAGGGGGATGGGTTTAAACTTGAGTGTTTGTGAAAAATAAGGTTTTTCCTTTGACTTTCTTGGCTGAGGGCAACAGCAGTTCCAGTCAACCTTTGGACCAGAGTTGTAGCTTCCAAAGACTATTTTAAGTGGAAGGTATTGTCATTATGACATCAGAAGAGCACTGAATGACCTTGTTGTTCCTGCTTTGGGAGGGGATGTTCTTGTCAAATGATGAGAAATTCCCTTTCTTTCCCTCACCCTCTGTGTATATAGGTAACACTTTTGTTTTCCTCTTGCCCCTCCTCTCTATCAGTCTGGTTCAGAGGCCAAGCCTGCTCTCCCTGCTTGGCAGATGCAGTATCCTCTTTCATATTTTTAGATGATTCAACTGCTCATCAAGCAAATGGTCTATTCCTGTGTTATAAAATATTTGGGGAGTCATGGGATGTTCGGGGACCTGTGCCCAGAGGCTCCAGTTGCTGTATGAAGATCAGTAGCTCAGACCCATCCAAGTCAAAGGTTGGACAGGAGGTTCCTGTTTGTCCTTCTTCAAACAAAGGCACTTCTTCTGTGTATGAGTGCTCTTTAATCCAGCAGGCAAAGCTGCAGCAATGCAATGGAAGAAAGCTGAAGTAAGCAAAGCATAGATATAAGGAAGAATGAAAGGGGAAGAGGAGGAAGGCTGGTGCGTTGTTATTTTTAATAGCAAGAGTTGATACAGATTGCCAAGGGACTGTTGGACCTTCTGCCAGAAGGAGCAGGTGTATGCTGAGGTTGGAGTCTCTAGGTCTGTAAGCTTTGGGGATCCTTGGTCGTGCCGTGGCAGCAGTCGCGTGGGATTGCCGCCGCAGCCACCTTTCAGCTGTGGGCTTCTCTCACACAGTTCACAAGGATCCGAGCTCTCGTTTGTCAGTCTGGCAGAGCGCTTTAATCTGTGTGACTGCTCTGGGTTGCTTGTGATGATCCTGCTGGGTGCTTACAGTAGTGACTCACTCATTTGGGTATGATAAATGCTCGTATCTCTTCAAATTGCTTCTTGGGTGATCACTCAGAAGATTTATTTTTGGGTGGTTTTGTCCCTTTTTCTAAGTCAGTTCAGTTTACCTAAGAGATGTATTTAAATCCAGATTTGGAAGATGATTTTGATCCTATATTTTGCATTCACGTTAAAAAGAAAATAGAATGATGAGTATTTTTTATCTTCCTGTCCCAAGATAAAATGTTACTACTGCTGTATAAATAAGATAATTGATGTTAACATCTGTGTTTTGAGATGCTTGATTTAAAGTTTGTAAACTCTGTGAATTTCTTCAGTCTACACAGGAAGGTAAGTGCAATGGAATAGAAAATTACAAAGGTGGCAGGAAAGCAAAGATATGAAAAGTTCATATAACTTAGGGGATTATATCTGTAGTGAAATTTTATTATTTTTGTTTACAGCCTTTTAATTTCAGAGAAAGGATAAACTCATGAGATTTCTTTTACCTTGCCACCACTATCACTTCTAATACGAAGCCCTTATGATAAGCGTTGTCTAGGAAAGCACTTGCACTGGTGTGAAATGTTGCTTAGACTATTTATGATTGTATCTGTTATTTTGGAACTTGCTTGTACTTTGTAGCATTGTTCAACTAAATCACATTCTATAAAACAACTTCAGTCTTCAGCCCTCACCCTTAGGAGTAACTTCTGTTATTTCAGTGCAGGTAAGAGCTGAAGCCCTGGGCCCTTTGTTTATGCATCCATTATATGTCTGCATTATGGGTCTTTGGCTTTTTTCTTTTTTTTTTGGTTAATAAGACATTTAGATCATTGTGCTTAATTTAGTAATGCTGACTGTGCTCTCTGAACATCTGTCACTGTTTGCATCAATGTCTGTGCGAGGCAGGGCAATGCTCAGAATCTTCAGTCTCACATGGTTTTCTAAAGCATTTGTATCTCTAGTATCCTATGAAATTCTTCTCCAGTACATGCAGATGCCTCACACTTTAGCCTTGAGCTCTAGTAAAGTAAATTTTCTCTTTCTAATGTTCTGCAGCAGGACAAGTTGTTTTGTTAATATCCCATTATATTCCTCTGTCCCCCCATGCGTCTTACTTTCCATGAGTAGATTTATACTGAAAGGCCCTGTTCTTTTTTCCCTTTCTCTTGCATTACTCATAAGATTAACTCTTATCACCATATACTTTAGAATTTGCAATGTATGTTGACAAAAGTGTAGTGTGATAACCTCTTGCAGACTTGAGTGCCAGCTTGGGAGGTGTTTTGCAGTAGTTTCATGAAGGAAGGTGTTTTATAGATCACCTGAGTATACTAAGTGTCATAGAAACAGGAAATAACTGACTCTGAGTAAAAGACAGCAAAGCGTTGGAAGGAGACTTGCTGGTAGTGACTTGTTGAGTTAATCGAATGGCAAGACTTTTTAAAAAAAGGTGTTTTGAGGTGGGGAATTTCTGTAGGTTACATTTGTTCTGATGAACTGTAATAACCGAAGACAAACATCTCTTCCACAGAAGATAAGAACTTTTCTTTAATATTGTCCGCTGTGAAAGTAAATGCTCTGATACCTCCTCATTCCAGTAATAAGTGGATTAAAAGTGCACCTTGCAAGAATTTTGAAGAGTGCCTCAGTATAATTTACAGGATATTAACCCATCTGCTGTTTTAATAAGTGCATTGCTTAAAGTGTGCTGTTCCAGAAGTCCCATTTATTTGTGAACCTAGGGGCTGTTGTCATAGCAGCTGTTGCTGGAGATCCCATCCCCATTGTGCTAGGTCGGCATTGTGCAATTCAGGCATTGATGGGCCCTGTCTTGCAAATGGTGTAATGGGAATTAAAGACAAGCAAGATGGGAAGGATGGAGCACGCATCACTTGAGGACATGGAAATTGTGTGTAGGGCTCAAACCTCTCCCATCTCATGACTCTTCTGGCTGGGGAAAAAGATAGTAATTCCTATTGCACTCATGTTTGTTACGAGAGTCCATGTGTTGCAGAACTGTAAACTACTGAATAGTTGCTGTACTCGTTGACTAAGTTTAAAATGGAGGGTATCTATTTTATGGTATCCTTTGACATTGAAAATCAATCCCGTGTGATGACAGACACCCAATATAGATTGTCCATACTAGAATTGCAGTCTTCACTGAATGCTATAAAAAGGCTTCATGACTGACAGCCTCATTTCAAAGAATTATTTTTCCAGTGTACTAATGAGTTCCCTTCAAATAAATAGGCAAAAAATTTAAGTACAACATCATCAATATTTAATAGCATCTGCTTGAAACCTTTCTGGTGTAGACTTCTGAAGTCGTGCAGGGGTGATGGTCACACATCCCTGATAGAGGATGGAATGCCTGCATTTTCTTCTCATTTAGGGAGTTAATTACTCCTTAAAGATGAGCAGCTCTCCTTAAAAATCATGGATTGTAGGAAGCAGCTTAATCTCTTCGTAGGCTGTTGCACTGTGGATACGCATCTGGATGTTACCAGACAGAGCATTTGTTTCCTGAGTGAGGTGGGCTGGTCTCCACCTTTCAGCAGGCAGGCTCCTCCAGTTGAAGCAAGTGTGCAGAAGGAATACTGAAGCGGGTTATAATTTTTCTCTTGCTTCAGGAAAGAGTGACATCTTATTCTGCACATCACATTGTTTCCTGTTCTGCTGCTGAGCAGCGCAGCTACAAGCTGACCTAAATGTGTGGTTCTCTTGCAAGATGCCAGTCGGCTCTCGAGCAGTAGACTGGCCGTATTTTTATATGAGAACTGGCTGTAGCCGTTTCTTTTGCTGTGTTATCAGCTGCTTATTTTGAATGGCAGGCTTATGGAGAAGTGAATTTGTAACAGATTTGCATATAATTTATGGACACTGTTTCTTCCAAACAGACCCGTAGAGCTGGGTAACCCATCACTTTCTGGAAACAAAGTGAACGTTTGTTAGATTTCCTCCCACACTAGTGGTAGAAAAGAGCGGCGCTGCACTTGCCATCCTCTTTTGGTACTTCATGGTTTGTTATTGCTGTGATAGGGAAACAAAAGTAGGACATTATAATGTAAGCATTCCCTCTGTTTGCCTTATTTTGTTGTGGTAGCTTTCTACTGGATCTTCCAAGAATGTGAGAAGAGTGGAAATCAGGATCATGTATCTGTGTGGTTTTATTCCCAAAGTTTCAGCACATGTGCTCTGTGCACAGCACACTTTGCGATGGCATAGTCGTAATAAAGCAATTCATTAAGAAATATTCCTGTAAAACATGCTATGCTATAATACTGACTGAAAACTTGACCAGCAGCTCTCCGTTCCTTATAATACGAAGATTTTAGTAACATTAAACTGCAGTTTGTGTTGGTCCTTTAATCACATCACAGCTGATGTGGTGTGGTGATCCTGGTGCTTGTCTTCAGGACAGAATGCTTTTTATTGCTGTCCCAGTAATCAGTCCGAAGTACAGCAAGCGGCTTTACGCTTGAAAAAACTGTAGCACCCTTTCAGAAAATATCTTTGGAGCCTCAGATTTTTTTCAGCCTGCTAACACATTCAGAACACAGGACAAGCAGCTTAAGATCTGAATGAGATTGTTCACCAAATGAGTTGGTGCAGCATATTAATTTGCTAGCACTTGTAAATGCCTACAGTGTTACAAGAGCCTGCAATGTCACTAAAATACCAGGAGCTTTGTTGGTTCTAAACTCCTTAAAAGAGAGTTTTACATTCTTGTCTGCTTGCCGTAGCCTTACCAGCTTTATAAAGAATTTCGAGATCTCTATTTGAAAAATGTCGTGCATCTTGGGCTTAGCAAGTTAGTAAGAATCTTTTCGTGGTGCTATTAATTGTCTTGGAGTTTCGTTGTCCTCTAGGTTTGACTGTAGAGCTCATTATTATATGAGACTCCCATTTGTGCTTTTATCTAGCTGGATACATTTATTGTATGTATTGATATGTGCTTAATCTCGATGGACAGCCTAGGATTTATGTTAAAAAAGCAGTTGCCTTTACAGTTAGGCACACTAACATAATGTGGCTTTAATGAGACTGGATGGAGCCAGCCTGATTTTTGTGTGTGTACTTTCCATTCCATCTTAAGTTTGTAAGCTGGTATTTAAATGCCGGAGTAGATCTGATATGACACTTAACCATTTTTCCTGTAGTGAACCAAACCCCCACTTGCCCCCAAACCAATATTCTGTCTGGCAGTTCTTGGTTTAGAAGGCTATTTTTCAGATCTTAAAATGGATGCTTTTATTCCGAGATTAAGCGAAACATTTTGGAGAAAACGGCCTGGATGGGTAAAGCATAATATTATTACCTGCTGCAGCAGAACTTCCACCTGAGAGTTATGAACTGGTACTGACTAACTGTTCAGAACTGGGACTTGAATATAAAGATATCGTAGTTGCATGTTTAGGAATGGAATTAAGGAAACCCCCAAACATTTAGTGCTGTCCCTTGTTTGACTGGTACTTGATTTAGGCATATATACAGCACTGGAAGATGGGATGGTTGGAAGGAAGTGCTCAGACTAGTGTGACACGTGGAGCTTTTAATTTTAGCTCCAGTGAGCACTATTTTAAATGGGATCATGGTTTTTTTTTCATGACTGTATCTAAACACTAGAATAATAGATGACTGTTTACTGATGTGATTCCCATTAGGGCTGGGAAGATGCATGCTCATTCAAGTGTTGTGAAGGCTTGAAATCTATATTATGGTACCATCATCATTGTTGTAGCATGACTTAGAAAATACTCACATGATTTTTTTGGAACCCAAGGACATGAGATTGTTATCTAAAGAAGACTGAATTACCTCTTTTGCTCAGCTAGACTTGCCAGTCCAGCTTAGGAGCAGAATATCCTTGCTGAGGGAAACAGCCCTTGCTTAGGGGATCAAAGGATGTTGCTTCTCTTGCTCAGGTTAGTGAAATATTATTTATTCCTGTTGCTTAGGTTTCCAAGTCATATTGGTCACAAGAGAGTGTAATTGTTGATTGATTTCCATAATATATTCTGACTACTTTGAGAGGCCAGAGGCTTTGTGGGGAGCCAGGCTGGACGGTTTGTGCAGTCAGTAGATGCACTACTTGTAGGATCTATAGTTTAGGTTATCTTGGCTGGCACGCTGTGGCTAGCACACTCAACCTGACCTTTATTTTTTAAGTGTGTGTGATCGGCCTCTCTACAGCACCTCAGTAGGAAACCACCACGTCTTGCTCACTGTGCTGTGGTTCCCTGCTGGTCTCTTGATTTTTTGGTGAACTGGTCCCCGTTTTGATCTGTTAGGTGTACAGGCAGCACTTAGCACAACCGGGCTGCTGCTGGAGCTGGAAGATCTTTGCTGCTGCTACAACTCACTTCAGATGCTGTGATCAGATGCTTGGGCACTTAAAGCTTATGGATGGTGGCAGTAATTGTGTAAGAAGTAGTTCTGTGCTTTTCGTGGATATCATGTTTATAGGGTAGGAAACACTGATTCTGTCCTATTTTACAAAGCTTGGTGATACTTCATCCTATTGTATGAATGCGTGTTTAGTGTGGTGGAGTTAAATTGACCTCTTTCTCTTTAGATGCTTGGAATTTTCTCATGTCCTGTGGAGAATCTCAAGTATCCTTGAGTGAGGAGCTCAGATGGCTCCAGCAGAACCCACAGGGCATTGTGCTGGGCTGTGAGCGTGCTGCTCTACTGACTCTGCAAACCTGAAATGTGTGGGGGAGAACTTTCTCTTGTATTCTAGCATGTAATTTAATTGATGTTTGTTTGGTAATTTGCCCAGATTAAATTATTCCTTGTCACTCCTGAACAAATGCTTTGTGTGCTTTTGGTGGGTCAGCGTTTTGCACAGCATTTCCCCTTCTTTATTCCACCTACTTTGCATTCATTTATTTTTGCTGTGATCTACTGAGAACTGAGAGGTGCTTCTGTTGGGAGGAGGGGTGAGACCGAGGGGAGGCTGAGATGCTTTATACAGTGATTATTTGGTTAAGGGAAATGTGATTACACTTCCTTAGATTTAAACTTCGATTGAACATGTGCTCGTAGTACAATTAATAGGAGTTGTTACCTGAGAATAAACTTTATAGAAATGGAATAGACCTGAGCGTGTGAGCATTTATGTTCATTCCCTCCAGATGAAGAAACTGAAGTTACCAGAGAATCCTTGTTTATTGATAGCAATAAATGCTTTGATGCCCAGGTGGATGTTTCTGATCCTGAGCAAGACCTATCAGTGGTACAGTTGCTGCATTAGTTTTGGTTTGACCATATTTTCGTTTGTTAAATTCTATGTTAAATTTGTTTAATTCTGTGTGGCCATAGAGGTGATCTTGTCTTCTGAAGAGGAGAACAGGTCTTGCAAAATTCAGCTTAAGGTTTGAATGTTTTATACAAGTGGGATCAGTCTGAAACAAAGTTGTTGTCAAATCAGCCTGGCTCTAGGAAGTACTGCAGCGTGTGTGCGGATGCAGCGGGGGTTAGTCCCTGTGCTGAAGCGTTCATCAGCTAGAAAGCTGAGATGAGAAAGGTAATAGGAAAATACTTGGCAGGATGTTAGCTGAATGTCTGGGTTGCCATTTTCATAGCTGCAGAAAGAGCTGGGTCTTATAGTAATAAAAAAGCTGTATGACAAACCCCAGTAGATAGGAAGGATTTAAGGAATAGTGTCTCTCCAGCTTTTCTTCAGCTCTTTGCTTATTTTCTATTTCTGGCCCAGTTCCACAGTTAATTTTTTTTTTTGCCAGTGTTGCTTGACTCCACTGAGTGATGGATAATACTGAATTATGAAATGAGCTTTGGACAGAGTTTGTTAACAGATTTTGAAGTGATCGACTCCATATTTAAAATTCAAGGTGAATTTATGCCTAGGTTTGCAGACATTTACAGTGCTATGTACTCAGAATGACAGTGTTATTCTATCTTTACACTAGATTTCCTATATTGTGTATACCTCTGTGAAGTCTCCTGTTTCAGAAACATGACTGTTTCTTGGATCAGAGCAGAAGCACCAAACCTTATTTCTGGGTTAAAAACAGAATGCAGTGGCAGATAGAAGTACTTAAGGCATAGCAGTAATCTTATTTGGTCCTGAGTGTGAAGTGCCCCTTGAAAAATCCAGAACTGTTTGCAATGTTGTGGTATTTAAGATATTAATGCAGGAGTACTTCAGCCTTTTTCAGTTGTTACTTCCATTTAATTTGGAAGAGAGAAGAGAGAACAGTCAGTTTAGGGATTTTCATTTTTCAGTTCAACTTCATTTGAAGAGAAGGGCTTTGGACACGCTTGGAGGGGTTGTTTGACCCAAGGTATTGCCATTGCTCCAGCGATTCAGGGAGGCAGACTCCAACTAAGCAGAATCACAGTGACTTTTACAACAATTTTCTTTTCCAGTCATCTACATAAACATCCCATAAAGGCACTGTGCCTGCACTGCAGGTTGGTAGTTGGTTCTTGGAGTGCTTCACAGCCAGAGGAGGAGGCAAAAATTAATCAGAGGAGTAAAGGGTATTCTCTTCTGCTTAATAAATAAATACATTAGCATCTGGGCAGAAAAGAGATTAGCACACACATGCTTGATGGAGGTTAGAAGATCAGAAATTTTGCTGTAGAGAATACCAGACATACCTGGTGAGACCTTTTTCTAATATGTAGCTCATATGGGCTACATCTAGACAGAGAGAGATCAAGAGCTTTTATTTGGCAAAGTTTAACAATGTCATTGATTTTTATTTTTTAAGTGTGTGTGATTTTTTTTTTTTATATAGCCAAAACCAAACAGAACCCCCCACGAACAGCTACAGTTTGAAGTATTGCTCTTGTGGAGAAGATTCTACTGCTATAATTCTGTATGGTCTTGGATAAGAGAGCAGAATTGCCCTTTTTTGTGTCTTCTTTTAAATGGATCAGCAGGCGTGTTTGTTTTTCTATTGTAGTTCTCCATGTGCTAAGCAGGAACATTGTTTGGTTCATTTTTAATAATTAGTACACAGCTGCCCAAAGGGGAAACTGTGTGGGCAAGAGATCTTGTTGATCTTTGTTTTAACAGCTGGCAGTATTAAGGGGGAGTGTCGCAGAATGGAAAAAAGAGGATGAAAATCAGTCAACAGTTAATCCAAAGATGTAGCCAGGCACCGGAAGATTTACTGGGAATTAGTTCTAAAATTGCATTTGTTCAAATTATTTCAGAATGAAAGAATGGGTGTGTATTAAATCGGGGAAGTGGGATGGTGCTGGGGAACAGTGAAAAGTTGCAACATTGTCAACTGAAAAACCTTCCTGGAACAACAACAACAACATATATTTAGCATTGTTACCATGCTGCAAGTCCTGAGGGAAGCAGCTCGGCTCTGGAGCTCTGCTGCAGCTCATGATTTATGCCATCCCAGCAGCACAGTGATACACAACCAGAATCTGCTCATTTTCAAAGCTCTTGTTTATAACGCAGTGAGTCCCTGCGGGTCGTTGCAGCTTTTCAGTCTGCAGCTCTGGATACTGTCAGCAAAAACCAAATCCTTGCCCTGTTCCTATTCCCCCAGGATGAACAGAGGAAGAGGTTAATATTGCTTTGTTTTGTTTCTTTGTTTTAAATGAGTTTTGTGGGTATCATTAATGTTAATGGTAGAGATGCATCATCTCTCTGGGCCCCAGTAGATTTTTAGTAGTCATAACCCTTTGCTTAGCTTTTGCTTAGCTAATGAGTCTGAATTTTAAGGTCTACTTTCTGCTGCCTATCGTAATACCTAGTAGGAATACGTTCACTTAAATTGGTTGAATTGTGATAGTATCACCAAAAGGAGAAGGAGCATGTGCGTGTTTGTCTCCGGTTCAAATAACCAGATATGTACAGAAAGAAGTTGAAATGTACTTGGTCCTTCCATAAAAATAGTTGGTGTTTCTGACCTCATATCTGGCATTAACTGAGGTTTCTCTCTTATTATCTTGCTCTTTAAGAGCTTTCTTATATCCTGGGTTGTAATTTGCACATTATAACATATTTTGAAACAAAACTGTGTCTCATTGTGGGGTTCTTGTGTGTATTTTATAAGCAGAATTGTATGCTTGAAAAGCAATGTTCATTTCTGAATGGTCTGCTTATGACAGATGGTTCTCATTGTGGTGAAGCCGTGCAGTGCCTCAAACCTCAAAATGTATAAACTTATTTGAAGGAAATGAATTGCTGCTGCACCACGGCTGTCTATGAAAAGTATCCCTGGACATTGCTAACAATGCTTTTTGAGTGTTACTTTTCCCTTTTTCAAAGAAAACTAATAGTCGTTCTCAAGAACGTGAAATTTTGACACCTCCAAGATGCACATTTCTTCTTCAAGAGATGCCACACAACTTTTAGAAGTGTCTCCCACTGCTAAGAGCAGATGACTTGTGTCAAGTCTCTTAACACCTCTGTATGGCCTTTTCAGGGTATGGTTTGAATAAAACCAGCAGCTATATAATGCTCTATACTAGATGGACTTCTGTTCTTCCACACGTGTACCACCCAAGGCATGTAACCTACATAATTTCACATCAGAATTTCCCTCGTTCCACAAAGCCAGGCTTCCCGTTAGCCTTTTGCCTGCAGAAGGACTGGACCGGACCATCTTCTTGTCCCTAATGATCCATTATCCTTTGATTCAGTTTCTGTTTCTTTTAATCACCTATTGCTCATCAGCTCTGTCTTCCTCCAGTTGAGCTGTTCATATCCTCCTGCCTTCCCACTCCTCAGAATTAATCATTCTTCTGTTGTCTTACCTCTTGCAGCATCTTTTTTTAAGCTGCTGCCGTACCAGCAACCACATCCTCTCTTGTATGGCACATCCTCTCTCACCTTCCTTCCTGGATGCTGTGTTAGCACTGTTACTTGCCCTGTTGCTATAGAGGGACCACAAGTTCTGCTTTACCACATCCTTTGCAGGATACAACAGGCTAAGGGGGAGGAGAAGGCTTGGTTTGATACCAGGATGGTGGAGGTTTGGGCTCTTGTGAGAAAGGCTGTTTGCTATAGTGGTAAGAGCAGCCCCTGGAGCCAAGACCAGGAGGCTTCTTGCAGGAGCATCTGTTTCTCCTGGTTCTCCTGGAGCTCCATGGCTCCTGCACCTGTGCCCAGTTGGCAGCAGTGACTCAGAGGCTTCTGGCTGCTGCAGGAAGGAGTAGTTTTAGTTCGTAGTTTAAGCTGTCAGCAGAGAGAACTAGACATAGAGGGTGTGTGTGAATGTCTTGGCAGTTGATGACACTGGTTGTACTCACACTGGGAAGCGTCCTCCTGTGAACCACATGTCAGGTTTTGCAAGGCTTCCGTGATAGATGTTAAAGCAGGTCATCAAGGCGAGGGCTCAGGCTGTGTGCCTGGGGACAGGGCAGGCAGGCCAAGGTGTCTCACGGCCAACCTGACGTTCCGTGCTGCTGCCGAGGGAGCCATGCTCCCTCCTGTCCCTGCTTTCAGAGCTGGTAGCTGGCTTTGTGCTGCTGTTTGTCGTCGTGCTCTACATAACCTGCTGCTGTGGTTTGGAGTCTGGTGTTGTGCATCGTCTTCTCTACAGCAAGGACCTAAGCTACACTAGTATGAGGACAAGCACAGTGTCTTTGTTAGCGGGGGATGTACCTGTGTAGCTTTACTGTAGCTGGGTCTTTGTTAGATGTTGCAACTGAACTTGTTCCCGGTCAACCCTGATGATCTGGTTGTGTTCCCAGAACTGGCCTTGCCTCAGCATGGCTGTTGTACTCGTTTTGCTTTCCGGGTGCCGGCCTCTGCACCATGTGCTCAGGTGGCTTTTCTCAGAAGTGCTTCTTGTTTTATTTCAGCCAGGTTTCCATCAAGGTAGGGTTAGGGCATGGCCGAAACCTGCCTGTGAGACAGCACTTCTGCTTAATTAGCAGGAGGGGTCACTCTTGAGTTTGTGGAAGGTGGTTTTCAGGGTGGGGATGAGTGTGGTTGGTCTCCGGAGCAATTAAGAGAGTTACTCCCAGTTGCTGCCTTTTGCTTTGCAAAGAAAGGGCCTTGCTGTTATACCAGGGCAACGTTGTTGTAAATCTAAATTAAAATTTGTGTGAATATTAGAACTTGTTTTGCTTTACTGCTTCAGCGAAACACTGAAGAGAGTAAACATTTCAAAGCTGAACTATAAACCAGAACCTGCTTAATTCATAATGTTTATTGGGGCAAGTCAGACAATTAGAGGTGAGTTTATCTAGCAACACAAAGGATATTTCAACGTAAATATGGTCTGTTTCTACCCTTCATTTCTGGGATTCCCCCTCCCAAGTTTGACATGCACTCAGTTGCCAAATGGTGCAACAAAGAATCTTATTTTTGTTTGTGTTTTCTCCAAACTAGATCCAATTCTGAGGTGAATCAGAAGAGATAAAAGAACAGTTAAAAACCATTTGGCCTGTTTAGTGTGAAAGGCCAGGAAGAATTTATTTAATACTTAAAGAGTAAAATGAAATTAAACACGTGGTTGAATAGGAGATTCACATGAAAAATGCATGTGATCATAAATAGTTTTGTGAACAAGAACCGGATATACGAGGTGACAGAAGGGTAGGTTCATAAAACAACTGGTGTAGCCACAGCATCGTTAGAATGTAAACTAAAAAAGAGACGGTCTCCCTGTCCCATCAGAATGTCTTACAGTTCTCTTAGTTCCCCTTGTCTGTGCTGCGTGAAGCAAAAGGTTAGTGTCCTGCATTCCATTTCGTATTTAACGTGTATAAACACAGATGTTTGTTTAGTTGTTGTTAATTGAGGATTTCACTGACTATGGCTGACAAGTTTTGTGTGGGAAGTTCTCTCATCAGTAGCGGCTGTGTCGACGGATGCTGAGTTGAAGTACTTTCATAGTTTCTGCTCATCTCTATTTTCTGGAAAGCTCTTGCAGTGGTAGCCTGTGCTTTATGCATTTTCTGTCATTATTAATTTGCCTGAAGACTGTGAACATTTGCATATAGCTTTATTGTAGGTCTCTGAGGATCTGTGATCTGAATTCTGTTATATTCTGCTAGCACTACAGTGCCATATGGGACTTAACTGAGCCTATGAAGGTCTCATCATCTTGTTAATTATTTTTCTAATTTGAAGCTGTTAAACCATGGAATCTAAAAAAGTAATTTAGAATCTTCAGTTTAATTTCTTTTTGCATATGGAAATGGGTGAGAGTGTGTTTAAAAAAAAGAAAAGAGGGATGTGGGAGGAGAAGGTATGAACCAGAGGTGAAAATGGGCGTTTAATTCCCCTGTTCCTACTTATGTTTTTAGGACAGTGGATAAACAAGTAATTTTGGGAGGAAACGGAATTGAACTCCTTGGAGAATGAGGCAGTAGAAAGTCTTCAAATATTCTTAATATGTAAGAATCATAGGTCTTTTATTATGTTGCCAAATTAGAATTTTAGGAGGAATATGCTAAATATAAAGGCTGTATTTTTCTGTTATTAGCATCTAAATTTTCAGCATGTGACCTCTGTATTAGCATTCTTCTTAATTTCGTACTCTCGCACTGCTACCTGTGAAAAAAGCAGGAGTGACAGTTCAGCCTGGTTCCTGGTACAGGAAACACAGAGTCTCATCTGAGCTGATTTGACACCGTCACAAAAATTGCAGAATTAATTGGTAAAGTCTTCCAGAATCTAATGTTTTGTTCACGCTTGAAACCAAATGGAAGTCACAGGACTTCTGGCCTAGCTGCGTGGTGGAGTTGGACGCCACGTCATGAGACTTCTGTTGGTGAAAAGCACTTACCAGACACGGGGAGTGCAGAGATCTGAGTGCGTGTTGTCTGGCTGCAGAGACCCAGAGTAACTCAAGAGTGAGGACACCCCCTTATTTCAGTAGATGTTAATGCTGAAGCTCCATGGTGGCAGATAAAGGTCCCGTCCATCGCTGGATCTGAATGAGCCTTGTGTTTGAAGTATTTTGCAATAGAGGGAAGCACTTTTGAAAGAGGAATATCTTACTGAGCTGATCTTCAAAGACCACATGAATAACACTTTGTTTATTGCTCAATAATTGGTTATGCTCCATGTTACACAGCTTAGAAATGGGAAGAAACACTTTTTTTTTTTTAATGGCTAACTTTCTTCTTCCCAAAGGACTTTGCAGAGCTGGGAAATGTGACTTCAGGAGAACAGTTGAGAAGTGAGGGGATTTGACATCTTAAAGTAGCAGTTAAAGTGAGGAAAAGCAAATAGGCGGCACTATTTCCATTTTAAGCATTGTCTGTGTAACAAGCACGCAGCCGAGGTTCTGAAAGAATGCCTGAATGTGAGGTTATTTGGGCAGCGGTAAAAATACTGGGAGAGAATTAATGGAAACAGAAATGAAGTTAGAAACACACTTTGCCTTAGGGATAACATTTTCAAAGCATTCTGGATACTTGGATATCCAATTCCCATTCAAGGTAATAACTAAAGTTGCTCTTTCCTCTTTTGAGCTTTCACTTTTATGTGCACGCTCAGGAATGTGCTAAGCGCTGAACAGCTCTTGCAGCAGAGGCTCTGCTCTCCCACCCACGTGAAGCTGCGTGGGTCAGCTCATGTATTCAGACTCCTCCATCTCTTGGGGAAGGCACGAAGTGTTTGTACTGACAAAGAGGTGTTGCTGTTGCTGGGAAGCTGCTGGAATCTGATGAAGAGGAATAAGTTCCAGCTGTAGGAGTAGTTTACCTGCTTATATTGATTGTCAATCAAAAGTCTGTTCTTTACAATTGCTGTTGATATCACAAGAAGTATAGGGCTTAAAAATGGGAGAACATGAGGCTGGGAGGGCCGGAAGGCTGAAGGAGATAGACAATAATGTGAAGGCTGTGGTGGAAGCCTGCTGTGATACACGACTCATTGTCAGTGCCGTATTTTGCCCAAGAGTGTTCTTAGGTCTTAAATCAGTCTCTGAGTCAGAGGGAAGTAGCGCATACTTCTAGAAAATGTTTTGGTGTTTCTTTTTCAGAGAACACAGGTGCACAGTGACCTTTTATTCCCCCCTCAGTGTGGTCTGGTGGGAGCATTCTTGCTGAACACTGTGTCATGCTTCTTGCCTTGTTTTCTTGCTTTTCTTGAAGAATGCTAAAGCCTTGTGGAATTTGTTTTCAAGTGTACTCGCTAACTGGAAGGGTGAGGAGGCTGCAAAAATGAACAGAGAAGAATATCTGGGTTGAAATTGAGAGCTGAAACAACAGCTCATGGAGGTACATGAGTCATCTTCCAGGTGATGACCAAACCTCACAGCTGTAGTGGTACAGTTCACCTACTAAACCTGGATCCGTCACTGGCGGGGATGGGGCACTTTGTGCTGGAACCATGAGCTGCTCTCAGTAGACTGCTCCTTGTTGCAGAGCCAAGTTCCTCAGAGCTGGGATGGATAAATCCTCACAAGCTGCACTCTTGCTTCTTTTTGCAAGGTAGATGTTTCCCCAGCCACCAGCTTCTTCCTGGCTTCAGTGGGACACTGATACCTTTACCGATCTGTCTTTGAAAATCCTCACTGAGTTTTTCTGTCTTAGTATTGAGAAGCTTCTTACACCCAGTGCCCCAAGCACTGAATTTAACCAAAGTGCAGGCTAACTTACTGATAGCGTTGCCTCTTTCATAAGATCTCTTTTTGCTGGGATTAATTGCTATGAAGAACTTTTTTGTAAGCTATAAAATTATTCTGGAGTTTGGTGAAAACTGAAATGAAACCTGGTACTGGAGTTTGGGAATCTTCTGAAGAACTTAATTTTCTAGCAGTCTGCTTCTGGGAAATATTTTGTGGGAGACAGTCTATTATGGAGAAGGGTGAAAATCTCATTGTTAGGCACACTGAAACTAGACCAAATTTGCTACAGAATAGTTGAGATTTTAACTCTTCAGATTCCATGTGATAATTCATTTTTGTAACAAACTTTGGAAATATTAAATTGTTTTTTAAAATATCTTTTAAATATTGATTGCTTGAAGGCATGATGTTGTTGTTAACGACTTCTAAAAATCTCCCTTTTTAGAAGTTCTGGTTTTGCATTGATTGCATGTATCTCTGGCCTTTGGGATTCCATGAATTAAAGGTTATGCTTTGTGATCACAGCATTCTGTGTACTCTGTCATCCCTACGCTTCGTTAGCTTTAACACAGAGCCTTTGCCTACCTTCAGGCAGACCATGAAACAAGGAGGACTATCTCTGTTGGGTCCCTCTGGCTGCACTGCCCTTCCTTTGGAATCCGGTGCTCAGCAAGTGATGGTGTTGCCAATTTTACTGACTTTTTTAACATCCTTAAGGAGCACAGAAGAGAACAGATAATGGAATACATGACCCCAGTGTGACACACTGTTGTGAGGCGTTGGCTACTTAGTGAAGTGGCACTTGGGCCAAAACTGTTGCATGCCTGGAAAAAGACAAACTCTTCTCTTTAGCAAAGTCTGCAGAAAGCTAAATTTCACCTTGCCTTGCTTCTTGATAGCGGTCAGCACTTGTACTTTGTCTGGTTGAGGTTCTTCTGGTTACAGCTCAGTGTAGGACAAGTGTCTCTGCTGCTTTCATAAATAGAAAGTTAGCATCTTCACCTCCTTGGTCTGACAGCTGCACTGCGGTGTTCGCCTTTGCGCTGCACATCATGGAGTTTTCCTTCGCCAAGATTGATACAGTGAGGCCGCTGAAACTATCCAGCAGATCCATCTGTGGGACAACAGACCAAGCTGAGGCAGCTACCAGGAGCCAGTTGCAGGTTTTTATTCGTACTCTGATCTAAGTGGTGCTCTGAGGATTGAGTCAAGGTGGCGGTCATAGTGATGGAAGAGGTCTAGACAAGCTACCACCAAGATTGCCTTTCCAGGGTGAACCTGCTGAATCTTTGGCTGCAGTCTCAATTATCTTGAAGGGCAGGATCTCCTTGAAAGGCCTTCTTTCCTATGGGAAACCATGTCCTTTCTCTCTGGATGGGTTTACAGTAGTACGCTAAGTTAGTTTCTCGCTACTGGTGTGGCATATCTGATAACGGTGGTTTAATTTGCTTACAGGGATTAGGGAGTGGATTTCCCTACCTGAGATTTCCCTTCTCAAAGCTGGGAGTGTGTGTGAATGCATGTAAACTTGGGCGTAATGGACTGCCTTGTGGGGTATTTATTTAATATGCATGTATTTATGTTAATCTGAATTATGGAGGAATAGGGTGTGGGATAGCTGTAAGACCTCTTTATCAGAAACCTTGAAAAGGTCACGCTTGCACTTGATGCCAGCATAATCTGAGAGCTGTGGAGGTTTGGAGGTTGTATGTTTGAAGCAGAGCAGAAGGTACTTTGTTGTGCTGGCCTCATATCCAGACAGCACACCACATTCCTTCCCTATCCCATTCCCAATCCCAGCCCCCTGGGAGGAGGAGAGGTCCATGGCGTTGCCCAAGTGGTCTCTGTATTCTTCCCAGCTGTGAAATTGTCTGAAATAAGGATTTGTCTACATGCAAATATTTACTGGCTTAGCCCACATCTTCCTTTTCTGCAGAATTCATACATCCTCTTTTTGACTGAGTGATGTTACATTGGTTTC
Organism: Eurystomus gularis; assembly: GCA_013400335.1. NCBI lineage: Eukaryota > Metazoa > Chordata > Aves > Coraciiformes > Coraciidae > Eurystomus > Eurystomus gularis. Next base: position 225,698 of record VZZY01017392.1, read on the forward strand.
AGGCTGATTTCTTGCTGGAAGTCAGGGTCAGGGCCTTACTGGAGTTTGGATTTTTTTTTTTTTCTGTTGCCCTTCATCACTTTTTCTTAGTTCCTAGAGCAGACTTAGCAGTTCTTTACTATTTCTGTAACTTTGTACTCTTGCCCTTTTGCTGTTCTGCCTCCAGTGCCTCTTTAGTTGACTAAAACTGACATAATTTCAATTGAAGCCTAGTCTGGTTTGGCTGAACTGGGTTAAAACAGTACCTTATGCTAAACCACAGCAAATATGCAGATAGTCAACCCCTGCGTGTCCCGTTCCATGCACGTTACCTGCTGTCTTAACTAGCTTCCTGCAAGGGTTCTGTGAATTTTCCACCTCCAACGTGGTTACACGCAGTAAGAGCAGGTTTGTTAGCAAGTAGCAGCTTCTGTGTACGTGACCGATTTTGGTTGATGGTGGAAGAATCTCTCCTGATACGAATCTTATTTACTGTCAGAGCCAGATACACTACAAAGCAGAAAGTGGTATTTGCTTAAAAGCAACATATCAGTAAAGTAGGCTTTGTGTTAGTTTTCTGTTACTTTTCTGCCTCGTGCCTCTAAGGAAGTGGGTTGTATCACTTCAGTGGTGTTTGGTGGCAGCTCTACAAACAGAAAGCCACAAGGCCAAATCTTCAGCAGGTAGGAAGAAGCATCACTTCTGTCAGGAGCTGTAATTGTGGCAGCTCAGCCTCTGACCCACATCTATTACTTTGTACGATTTTTTGTTTGTTTTTTTTTTTGGACAATGTCGTAAATCTAACAGATTTATTCACAAACCTACTCTCTGTTTCCCATGTAAACTGTAATGAAACCTGATGCCAAAATAAGTCAGGCTGATGTTAAAGACCTTGTTTACACTGTGGTTCTGTTGGGATAAGTATTCAGTGCACCACAGTTTAAAAAGTATTTTTCAAGTCTGGTAGGAACATTAACTTCTGAAATGCTGTGTGGAATGGATGCTTATGGCAGTTGAGTGTTGTTGAAGTAATCAAATTTTTAAAAATAAGGTAATTTTAGGTTAAATCCGCAGAAAGTAATAAGCTGGCTTGGATAATTAATTTGGATTTAGAGTTGCTTAATTTCTCTTGGCATTTGCAAATCCCAAACTGACTTGTGGAATGTTCTTGATTGAAAAGGATTTTATTGAAAACATGTGTGACTGTTTTTGAGGGCAACAATATTTGAAGAACAGAGTAGCATCTGTATCTAAATGGAGGCAGACAAGAAAACTTACTGTAAAATGGTGTGTGATGGTAATGCCATATTTTTGTGGCATCATTTGTTAGTATGTGCTCTGTTTTAGAACAAAACAGGCAATAGGGAAAGTAAATTCTGTTCTATAAAAAGTTTATTAGCTGTTCTAAATGATATTTTGAATTCATAACACTGACAAATGTTTGAGCATAAATCTGGTTTTCGGAAAGAAGTTGATAATAAGGAGTAAACCTCAAATTCATGGGGCTTCTGTTAACTTCAGAGTAAAATAAGTGACAAGCATATCTGTTTGCCTAAATACATCTTTCTTCTAGAAGATTGTTATTCAGTAGAATTGCCAGGATTTTTGAAATGAAACTGATTCAGAAGTGAGGAATGAAGACTGTTACTGAATTGATCTCATGTTAAAAGATTCCGTCAATTAAAAACCTGTGTTGCTACAAAAATGCCTAACTGTGGTCACGGAAAATATTAATACCACTTTCTTTATGGTGATATGTACTTTGGAAATTATTTTTAGTTATCTCTGCGTTCAATGAGACGAAACTTTGTTTTGATTCATTGCAGGACCAGTTTGACAACTTGGAAAAACACACGCAATGGGGTATTGATGTTCTGGAAAAATACATCAAGTTTGTAAAAGAAAGAACAGAGATTGAACTCAGCTATGCAAAGCAGCTTAGGTAAGTTGATATGTAAAGCTCTGGACTTGGAGTTGTAGCTGTTCAGAGCCTGTAATCATCTCCAAGTTTACTGTGTCAGTCGTGGTAATTTGCTTGGTTTATAATAATAGCTTTCAGAGAATAGCTTTAATTTAGAGAATGAAAAGCCGAAGTGAATTTAAGATACTGTTTTATTATCTCTGCTAAAAATCATATGCTTTGCAAACAGAAAGGTTATTTAGGTAACTGAGTAGCGTACTAGGGTTTACTCATGATTTATGCGTGATTAATGGCTCAGGCTTTGAGGATAGCATTGTAATGTTTTCCATGAAATTAGCACTGCTGTGTGTAATTGCTGAAGGGCTTAAGAATTCAGCATAATAATAATAATTTGTTGTAAGGCAAAGTTTAGGATTTCTTTTCATAAGACAGGCTCTGTATGAATGTGTTGGAGAAACTGTAGGTGAGAAAGTCAGTCTCAGCCCTTGGAAGTTTTTTATAGCCAGGTTGCAACCTGAGATTTGAATTTTGACAGTTTTATAATCTTGCTGCTTGTTCTTGTGATGTCTCTCCTGAACAGAGCAGAAATCCAGTGAATTTATCTCAAATAGCTAAATTACTGGAAATTCCTGCTAGGTACATTCTACATATCTGATTTGACAATCAGGTTGTAGGTAAAGAGACTGTAGGTAAAGAGGTCTGGTATGTGAACCAGACCCAGAAAACACATTCCTTGAAGCCAGATCTGATGTAAATGAAGAACGGGTGCAAAGAACCCTCCCACAAGTAGCTCTTACCTTGCTTTTCCCAGTAAGGTAATAAAAATGAGGTGAAGGGGGGATTAGAAGAGAGTACAACACACAGAGAGCCCTGCTGCTGGGAGGCTGTGCCACTAGTGTTCAGGGTGATAAACTGGAGGTGGTGGAGCTGAGGAGGGGAGTGTAGGACTAATCCTTCCTAACCCCTCTGGTAGAGCCATATCTCCTTTTTTGCATGACTCTCATACGTATTAGAACTCCTTCCATCTTCATAGTATTTATAGAGATTGAGATCTGAGGTTCTAGTTGATCGGTCTCTGTCTAAAGGACAATGTCTAGTATGAAAAAGAAGCAAATCATTCAGATTTGATGCTTGTCTCTGGAATGGATTTGAGGTGTACAACGGCCTGTTATTTACAGGGAGCTGGTAGTTGATAAAACCCTGCCTTTATGGTGATGTGCTTTCTCAGGGGAATGCCATGAGGATTCCCCAGGGTTTCTGCTAGACACAAGCAGGAAACAGAAAATGACTTGTGCAGGAACAAATTGCTCACATCCTACGAGATGAGAGGAGATTGAATTACAGAGGCAAAATGAGCTGGAAGAAAGAGTATGACTGGACTTGGAAATCCCAGCAGGGTATCTGTGTGAGAGAGAGTATCTCTCTCAATCACACAATAGACTCAGTGTATTTCTTAGGATGACAAATTTCAGGTGTAAAGAGAGTAATTGTAAAAAACAGACACAAAAAATGTTGAAGGAAAGTGGGAGATAGTCACAGGTGAAACTATCTAGAAACTGAACTCCAGAGTTATTTCTAATTCTGTCCTAGGCTTCCAAAACAAACTTGGGTCAGTTTGTTTCTTCTGTCTGTAGTTTAATTCCTCACCCATAGCTGCATTTCTCCCCCACACATGGCTGTGATTTGAGGACAAATAGATTAACCCACGAGGAGCTGTTCGGAGTCATCCAAGTTAGAGGTATAAAAGAAAAAAATTAAAATGTAGACATGTCAAATGTTAAGATAAAGCAGTGCTGGACATTAAAGAAAAGCAATAAATCATGGATATGCTATTAATAAGTCTCCTCAAGCCTGGTTCAAACCTTTTCTTGTATCCCATCCATGTGGTGTAAAAGGGCCGCAGTGTATCACTGCCTGTCATAACATGCAGGGACAAGTTAACACAAGATACTCCTATGGATTTGACTCAAAGTTTTACTGATAGTGTAAGTAAAGCTGCTGAACTTTATTTTCTTCTGTGAAATGTGTTTTCTGTTTGGTCTCTGGGCTCTCCAACTAGCAGCTGTTCTTCCTGTCCAACTGTCTACACCTCGGCCTGGTCATCTATTGAGGTTTAACTGCCTTCTATTTAAAAATGCTTTTTTTCCTTTCTCTTTGTAATTCTGCAGAGATAGATGCAGTATTTTGTTTTAAGTTAGATCTGCATGCTTGCAGGATGCATCAAATACATCTGGTTACACCAGTGGAAGAAGCTCCCCAGTGTCCCGCACCTTGCGCATTGTGCCTGTGCTGTTCCAGTCCCGCTTCTACCATTTACAGTCAGTCCTGGTTTGAGAGTCCAGGACTGTCTTCTTAATTGTTGTATGTTACAATTGAGTCATTAAACTAGGCTGGGAAGGAAGGGATGCAGAAACTGTGGTACACTTGTTGCTGTGTTTTGTTTCTGTGAGAGAAAGAGAAGGAGCAAGATGTTGAATAAGCGAAAATAAGGGAGCAGAGAAACAAGCTGGAAAGGCAGAGAAAGTGATGCAGGATAAGAGGCAAATAGAAACATGGATCAGAGATAGGTGCACAGGATAGCACAGGATCTTTCCAGAATTGCTGTTTTACTGCTGGTCTTCATTCTTCTGTGTCGGTTCCCTCTTTAATCACTGTTAGCTCTGAAGGTGTCACTGCTTCATGAGCTTCAACCTGGGAAGTGCTGGTGTTCTCATCATGACACCACATGATCGCACGCTGCACTTTGGCAACGCTTCTGGATTCAGTCTCACTTCTGGGTTTTTTGTGTGTATCCTGGTTAAAACCCTATGTCTGGTTTTGATTTAACAAAAAAGAGGAAAAAAATGAAGATCTCGAATATATAGACTGTATTTTATGTGTTTTGTAAAATACATAGAAAATAATAAACTGTTAACCACGGTGCTGATCCTTGTTACGTGCTTTCAGAATCTTTTTTTCAGTGAAAAAACACGGTTTGGATTTTTTTTTTAATCCCAGCTCTGTTGCATTTCCACACCTTTAAAGATTCACAAGAAGCTGGTCTGTGTATGTCAGAATTAACTGGGCAATATGACAGTGCAGAGAGGTGTGCGGGTGTGTGTGAAAAGATCTTATTAGTGTAGTCTTCTATGGATATTTTCTTGTGGTTTTTCCTTTCCTCTTGAAGCAGGTGTGCGGAGGGAGGCATTCCCATAGCCTGTGAAAAGTGCTACAAGGCTTACTGTAATCGTGCAGAGCAGTTTGCAGAACTCTTCCCATGCTGGTGTTGTCTGATTGAAGCTGCTGTGAGCGGAACTAGAGAAAAGTTAATTGTTTTGGAGCATGTTCTTCTCAAAGAAGGCAGAGACTGGCAAGGAGAGGCTCATTTGGATCCCTTCCAGGAGGGATACTTAAATTTTGAGAAACGCATGTTTGTCTGTGCAAATCTGCCAGGTTTTTGGCTACTAATCTGAGCAGATGCTCCTTAATTCCTTAAGGAGAACAAAAGGAATAAGGAATGAGACAAGAGGCCCTGCTGTCTCCCAGTCAGCAGTAAAGCCAGCAGGCAACAGGGGAGTGGGTTACACCTCTGAAAAAGCTGCTTCTTTTCAACTGGACGTGTTCTGGGAGTCTTCCAAAGAGTTTGGCACAGACAGGCCAATGAAACTTGGTAGTCCTTTGGACAACGATTCCATCAATACCACTTGTTTATTCTTAATCACTGAAACAACCTTGTAAAGCTAAAACAGGCTCCCATTTCACAGTAAAGGATGCTGCAGGAAGGCTGATAGTAATAGGGCTGAGTGTAGAACAGGGGGGATCCCAGTACGGCAGCACTGAAAAGGCCTTAAAATTCCGAAGTAAGATTTGTCAGCTCCCTGCTTTGTGTTGTTTGAAGGATGTGTGTGTTGTGCTACAGCGCATTGTAATGCTGAGCATGAAGGACCAGGAAGGTGGAGAATGCTGGGTGGACAATAACGGTCAGTAAACCCTCCATGTGCTGCTGGCCAGGGGCTTTGCAGTCAGCGCTTCCAGGACAGTGAAAGCTGTGTCATAACTGTCAAATGTGCTAACAGTGATGCTTAGGTTTCTTATTTGAGGTACAATCACATGAAGAGCATATCAATATTTTAAAATTAAATCATTAGTTGAATGTGGGGTAATGAGAGATGCAATCATCTGTGCTAACTGGGATAATCGGATTTCACATTTCTCCCAGCATCGGTTGATAATCACAAAATGATCCCCCTTATGTCATCTCAGCGTGGCTTCCCGCAGCTTTATGAAGATTTTTCTTCTCCTTGGAAGCATCCTGCTAAAGGGCAGGCAGGTCTGCCTGGCCACAAGTGTCCCTGCTGCAGCAAAGGGCACTAATGGGCTGGCTGACCTCTGGGGATGGAGTAGCACCTTCTACTGGGTGCGGTTTGTAAAGCATGCCCGTGTCCCTAAGGACCAGGAATTTTACTGTGAAAGAGCGTCTCTCTACTTTAGATCAGGTGAAGGAGACTTGTGCATCGGCAGAACCAGAACTCGGGTGTATTGCCTTCAGGACCTTAATTTATGCACATAATGGATTTGGAATCTCCTCCTTTATTGCAGTCATAGAGATGGAATCACTGTGCAGCCCATTCTCTGAGTGCTGCTACAATGCAATCAAAGCCTAATTGTGATCATAATTCTGAAAAAGTGCCTGGTCACTGCAAATAGAAACCGAAGCCCCACAGAATGTGTGTGCATGCAAAGATTACCCAGTTAAAGTGGATTTAAAGTTTAATTTTATATGTATGTATTTTCAATTCTAGGAATCTTTCTAAGAAATACCAACCCAAAAAGAACTCCAAAGAAGAGGAAGAGTACAGGTACGTTCATGATCCACTGCTGGGTAAGCATGCGTTGATGGAGGATGGGACAAGTTTGGGTGACCAGCTAGGATTTGGCTCGTAAACCGGAGATTTTAAGGTCAAATATAAGAGCATAGATGCAGAAACAGGCTTGTATGGTAGAAACCAAGTGAATTTTCAAAGCTTGGACTTGGTCTGTAACTGCTCGATTCCCTTTATCTGTTACAGTTTCTAGGTGCCTGGTATGGGGGTTTTTGTTTTGTTTCTGTCATGTACCTTAAAAACGTTAAGCCAGACTGTACGATCCTGGCTGTTTGCAGTGGATGACCAAACTCATAACTACTTCCAGCAGGAACAGAAACAGTTGTTATATTTAGCAGGAAACTTAAGCAGTCTGCCTAAGTATTAAATTACTCAAATGGACTGACAACACAGATTAGTACCTTACTAAAGAGATGAGGTTGCAACACCGCAGAGAAACTAGTGGTGCTTGAAGAGTTAGGTTGTCGTTTGAACACCCGGTATCCTGGGATGGATCGACTTGCTGTTGTTGAAGGATGTTCCATGGCCTCAGCTCTCTGCTGCTGATTCACGTATTCAGGCTGTGTCTCCCCGGAGGCAGGGGACTGATGTAGCGCTCACAGATAGCGACTGCAGCCTCAAAGCACAGCTCCTTCCAGGAGTGACACTGCGGACACGGATACCAGTGATAATAGACCACATGTCATTAAGAACATTCCTGCCCTGGATGGAAGTAAAGACATTCTTTAAAGAGGACTTTCCAGAGGAGGAGCTTTCCAGCAGACAGGCTATAAGCCCGAGCAAGAACCTTTTTCCTTGGAGCACCCTGAAGTTTCTCAACGCCAGTGTTTCATAATGCATCAGCTTTGAACCAAGGCATCGTGCTCTGACCCTGCAGCCTTGTATTGCAAGAGGCTGCTCTGCCTCTGGAGAGCCCAGCAGCAGACCCAAACCCTTGACCTTGAAATTTGAAACATTTCAAATGACTTGGATATGGATCAAACTATGATTATATTAATTTAGATTTTTGGGTCAGACCCTCAAGCTGCTGTATGCAGCTACTCTAGTGGCTTGTATTAACAGAGATAAACGCATTTGCATTTTTTTCTTTCAAATTTTATTATTAGTAACATTGTTTGGGCATCAGCTATTTATGCCATTGTTTCCTTAGGTACTGATATTTACCCAAGGAAGCTTATGTTACCAGCACATCAGCTGCTTTGGTCTGTACATAGGATTAGGAATAAATCTGCCTTTGGGTAGCTACACCATAAATAGGTATTTTGAGATTACTACAACCATTTTGGACACATCTTTCATTGCTGGAAAAGGATATTGGAGTTCCAGGATTCATGTGATATGACACAGAAGATCCTGTGCGTCCTTTGCCCTTTTAAATATAGTATTCACCTCAGTATAGTTTCCTTATGTCTATAAACATCGTCTGGGGATTTGTCATGCGACCTTTGGGTGCCTCAGACACTGCTTTGAGACAGCCTGTCTAAAAATGGACTGTTTTCAAGCTTATTGTCAGTCTGTAGTTCTGGGGCTTTGGTCCCCTGTCTTCTACAACTGCGGTTTCTCTTGAGGCACCGCAGCTGAACTTGAATGCGGCTGCTTGTACTGGACTGTATTTTTAGTCTCTCTTTTTATTTTTAGTTTCTTTTTTTCTGCTTGTTCTCTGAATTTTTCACCCCTACTTACACTACTCCCCTCTATTTCCTCTAAATCTCTCCCCCTCTGCTTTGCTTTTTCACCTTTAGGTGACATTACTGGTGCAAGCCACTACCATTAAGATATAAACTGCTTTTCTAGTATGTACAAGTGCAGTGCTTCAAAGCTTCTGTTTTCCAGCTGACCAGCACAGCCAGCTGGGTTATTTAAATGCAGCTCTGTTGGCTCTGTCCTGAATATGCTAGTGACATAATCTGCTGTTTTGAGATTGTGTGCACAGATGTTTGTTTCTTCCTTTTCATACAAAAAATAAACCTTGTGTCTGAAGGTACTAAAAAATATGGGTTGACAAGGAACACCTGGTTAGTAAACTCCCTACCTTTTTAAAAAGCTTTACAAACTGTAGCTGATTTAAATCCAATTTACGTTATGAAAAAGGGTTGGGTTTGGTTTTTTGTTTTGTTTTTGTTTTCTCCGGTGCTATGCTGGCCAAAAAACCTGGTTGCTTAGAGAGTATTTTGCCAGGTATTCTGTGCACTGAATTGTAGGATTTGGAAGAGTATAACTAGAAATGTTTGGTGAATTGAGATTAGAATAGTGAAGTCCTAGAACTGTGCTGATAAAAACCTGGCACTCTAAAACTGTGATATTTTAAAAGCCAATGTCAAACTGTCTAAATCAAGATAAATTTATCAGACAACTGTCAGTGTGTGAGATAGGCTTCCTGTGGAGAAACCCCTTCAAGTGAATCTGTGCTAATCTATATTCAGTCTCACTTAGTAATACTAAATGCTTGAGAGGGAGAGAACCTCCCTTTGCAGTGTGTCATTCTGAAAAGAAGGGGACTAAAAGCAAAATGCGTTTTTGTCCTTTGCAGGTACACATCAACTAGAGCCTTCCTAGCCACTTTAAATGAAATGAATGACTATGCCGGACAGCATGAGGTCATTTCAGAGAACATGACCTCTCTTATCACTGGAGAGTTAACACGCTATGTGCAGGAGCTGAAACAAGAGAGGAAATCGGTAATTGATCATTTTTTATTACTCACAACTAGTTGCTGTTTAAGACAGATCATTAGGGAGTTCAATGTTAAGAACAATTTATTTGTAGTTAATAAACATGAGCTTTGCTAATGAACCAAGTATGAGAAAAGTGGGTTATGTGCCCTGGCCAAGTCACTGAACCATTTGAATCAAACGTTATAAAATCAGACAGCAATGCCTTCAGGAGAATCCATGCTAAATAAGGTCAGAGACCCATCTGTGCTTGAGGCTCTGTTAGCCAAGAGCTTGCTTAGGGAAGAGTCCAGCAGCACTGTGAAAGCCCAAAATAACAGAGAAACTGTATCACTGACACTGATTGAAAGAATTATTAGAATCTTGGTTCACATTTCCTGCTTCTCAGCTAGACCTGGTCAACAGAACTCTCTAAAAGATTGAAGGAGAAATACGAGGCCTGTCCTGTTTTGTGGTGGTGGGGAATATGATTTTCAACCTGTTATCCTTCAAGGCTGATAGAATTAGGAGCTTTATGTTAGTGCTCTATTTAGCTGGTAGTTTAGGAACCTACGTGCCTGCCACAGTAAATCAGAATCACAGAATTGCTGTGGTTGGAAAGGACCTTTAAGATCATCGAGATCTTAATAATGTTCAAAGCTGATTAATTTGCCTGTTGCCAGCTCTGAAAGGCGTATAGTTGAGATGTGGTTTTCTTCCTTGACTTGAACCCTTTTATCCCTAGGATGAGTGGGCATAAAATTCTAGGTGCTGTTGTCACAGATACTCATAACACAGGTATAAAATGACTAAAGTGCAGCAAGGCAAGGGAGCATCAGGGCACTTCATTTCATTCCCAGACTGGTGGTGCTTTACAGAAAGTGCAAAAATACTCGTGCTACGTCCTTCACAACTGATGCATGTGTAAGTGGTCCCACTAAACGTTGAGCATGTGTCGAAGTGCTGTGCAGGCCCAGAGTCCTGGAAATTGTTGTCTTTTCCCAGCTACAGTATTAGGATGGTAAGTCTGTTAACAGAGGAATAGAATATATAGACATACCTTTAATGTGCGGAATGGTGTGTTATCTCTCAGGGATAATATTTTGGCAGCAATATGGATGGATATTTTCCATGTAGCTGTGATGAGGATGTTCTCTCAGCTAATTCTATGGCCTTTTATTCCACATGGACTCTGTACAATAAGCAAAGTAAAAAAGAAGCGTTCTAGCATGGTAGTTTTCTGTCACTTCTCACGTTTCTACCTATGTTTTCAATTCTATGGGCATATAAGGTGATTAGAATATCTGTTAGACATTTTAAGTACAATGAAAGAGGACTTGCTCTCTTTCCTGTAAGCAATGTGAGCAGTAACTGTTGCTTTTCTGTCTTGTTTGTAGACTTTTGTAGTAATTATGGCTGATGTAAGTAGTGGGTGAATGACAAGAAAATTATTTTAATCTTGGTCGAGTGGTAACAGCAAAAAACCCCACTGACCGTGTATTTACCTGCTGTTGCTGATAACACTCAGCCTTTAACAGAAAACAGTTGTTGGTCATGGTTGATAGTTTTGTTCTTGTAACATGAATATAAGTGATATGAATTATGAATCCATGTCTGATTCCTGTAGATTTCTGATTTATGAGCAAATGGTGTTGAAAAGGAAACTGCTTCTGCCTTCAGGCATTTTTCATATGTAGCCCCTCTGACTTCATACCACAAAACACCAGTGCATCAGTCATGCTGGGATCTGCAGGAGGGGAACGTTGTTGTTGGGTAAATATCACAGAGGGCTGATGCTTTGGCAAAACCTTTTATGATATGAATTGATGAATGGCTTGGTATTTCCAGAAATGTTGCTGGCAGAGGTCTTATGCTCACTGCTTGATATGTCATCAGCTGTTATGCCACAAGTTCACAGATTTAGGTTGGAAAAAATCATGGAAATGTGCAACCATTAACCTAACACTGCCAACAACACACCAAGTTGCTATAAGCTGTAAGAAAAGATTATCACTTCTGGGGCTAGGGCCACACTTAGGAATTGGAAGACCCACAGAGAGATACACAGAGGTGTCGTAAGCATAAATGTGTGAATAATTAACTCAAGTACGGCAAAAAGTGATCAGGCAAATATATCAGACTGAAGAGCATCTGTTTCCAAAGGAAACCCCTTTGATCTGCAGGAGGAATTGTGCATTTAATAGAGTCACGGGGATGAGGGTGGTGATCTTTAAAAACGTAGGGTCTGATCCATGCCTGCATTACTCTGTTTTCATGCTCTTTTAGCTCTGAGAAAAGTCGAATTACACCAGCAGGTGACTGGGGTCACACGATAATAAATAGCACTTCATTGTTTTTCCTTGACAAGTACAAGCCCGTAGCCTGTAAGCAGCTCAGCACCTGGCTGTATATAAAGCCTTGCACTGTATTTTTCCTGGATAGAATTCATTTGGCATGCAATTTTCACTTGTTTGACAACTGGGAAAGGTGTACTTGATGGCTGCCTACGTCACGTTTTTCCATAAGAGATAGTTGCTGATGGTGAAAATAAAGGAAGAAGCAGCTAATCAAAACCAGGCAGGACAGTGGAGGTTGGACAAGTGGGGTGATTTTCGGTGTGGCTGTTGAAAAACCAGATACCTCCTCTTTCCTCTGGCCTGGTTTGGAGCTCAGGAGAGTTTGGGGTTTGTGTTTTTACAGGTCATGCGCTTTGTTTGCGTGGTGGTTTTTGATCATCGGAAAGTGGTAAGAAAAATCAGGCAAAGACTCTGTGAAGCTCAAATATCTGTAGCAACAAAGGTCAATCAGTGCGTTAAACTTCATTGTATTACGCATTACTTTTCCACAGGATAGCCCTCGTTGATGTTATCACCGTACACATGAGTTGTTTTGCCCCGGCAGACCCTGGGGTTAGACGTACACCCTGCCTGCTGTTCACACGCAGTGTGTGTGAGATGGAGAACTCCTCAAGCTGTTTCGGTTCTTCCCAGCTGTCTAGTGAAGTGAAACTCTTTATAGGACATTTCCTCACTTCAACTTCTTCTTGTATTCTCTTGATCTTAGTGTGTCCATGCTCTCACGTGAGTAATTCCCATCATCAGGCAGGCTCTTGCAGCTTCAAAGCTGAAATGTCAGTTCTATGCTACATGTGAAGGTCATGCCCCATCCACCTCCCTTTTGAGGTTCTTGAGGCCAGAATCATGCGACTGAATTCCCCTTCACTGTACAAAAACTTCCATCACCAAGCCACACAAATGTGTTGGGGAGCGTCTCTCAGGATGGTTCAGGGAACTTGCTTCTGCAGTCATTTTGTGCCACCCCAGTCTCACCAAAGCCTTAATTTGAAGTAGCTGAGGTAGATGTCAAGTTTGAGCTAGCAGCCCTGCAGTATTACAAAACTGGGTCTTAATTTTACTTGTTTTTAACAGAAGAAAAGGAGATGATCCCAATAAGGTCAAGAGGGGTGTTTGGACTTTCTGAACATTAATGGGTAATACATTTCCAGGTTGGAAATGTACTGGAGAGTACCTTGGAGAGTTCTTCTGGAGTACAATGGGGAGTTCTTCTACTCCCACCCATTGCTACTATCACCCATTGTGATAGCAGCTCCTAGGCAGACCAGTTATTCTCCATATGAGAGAAAGATCACCAGTGTTTTGATTGCTTAGGTGAGGGAATCTGCTTCCCTACATCGCTGTGCCTGCCAGGTTACTCAGCATGCTTTGTCCTAGTCTAAATAAATAAATCGTAGACACAGGGGTCACTTGGGTGACACCTGAGAGGACTTCTGAGCAAACATGTAGCCAGTACAGCCCAAGCATTGAGAATTTCTTTTTTTTTCTTAAAGCTTCACAGGAGGTAGCTTGCTTTAGATATCCTCTCCACTATGGCTGAGGAAAACCCTCAATACTGTAGCTTTGGATAGAAATTCAGGAATTAATTCCTGGGACAATTCTGATTTAGATCTGTGGTCACAAACTAGGTCTGAGTCACGGTCTTCTCTGGCAGCAGCTGCTCTGTGTAGCCGTTGCTCATGTCAGCTTTGCTAAAAATGTCTTTGGGAGTCATGAACTATCCCTCTTATTGCTGCTGCTGCTCTCACCTCCACCTCCCCTTGGGCGTAGGCTGGCTCCGTACAATCAAGCATGAAAATCAAGTCCATGCCAAGAGCTTTGCTGCAGACTGAACTGGTGCAGCACTGGGGTTCTGTGGTTGGGAGAGAATTTACCTGATGTCAATACATTCCATTTTGCGTCGGGGTAGAAGGGGAACAGGGAATGAATGCATCCTTATGGATACTGTGAGGGCAAAAACGGCCTGGTTCTTCATGTCAGAGCGTGTGCACCCTCCCCGTGTGTATTCATACAGGGGAGGTACACGTCAGAGAACTTTCTGTTTCTTGTAGACTCTCAGGTGTTGATGAAAAGTAAATAATGGGAGGAATTCTGCCTCGTTCATTCATTCTGAATAGTGCCCTGTTCTGCAAATAACCCTGTGGTTTTCAACAGGATTTCTCACGGCATAATGCCCTGTGCAAGCGTGAGACAGGATGGCAGAATACGACCCTGTCAAGTGCACGGTGGATTTTCTGTGTTGCATTTTGTACTTTGTGCCTGAGGGTCTCCGTGTGTTTGGAGCACAGCTGTGCTTTGTGCTGCGGAGGTACAGACAGACGCTGCTGCCTCCCAGAAGTGACAAACCGATGGCAGTGGGTAGTAGGAAGAGGAAGAGATGGTGGAAGAACATGATTTGCCAGACTTCAAACTTCAGGCTGATGACCTTCAGACTGAGCTTTCCCCAGCTCTTGTTCTGTGACTAACCCACTTCCAGCTTACTGCCCAGTGAATGGATGAAGAAAAATTTCGGTTTAAACTGAGGGTATAAAAATTAAAGATGAATAAATTGGTATGTTGTCAGGAAGAAGCTTTGCAGGAGCTCTTTGTGAACAGAAAGAAAACTCTGGGCAATCACAGGAGATTTTGTTGTGCTTGATAAATAGGCTGCACCACAATCCAACTCTCCATATTCCTCCCCTCTTTCTTATCAGATATTTCAGCTATATTTTTTTAAGTTAATTGTACCAGTAGAGTGTGAAGTAGTAACTATAAGTAATGAAAGAATTTGGAAAATTGTTTTGGAAAGATCGTAATAAACTCTGTATATTCTTATTGAGTGTTTGTTGGTTTTTGCCAAGCTATAGCACTAATGTAATGAGTGTGTTAAATATTTGTATGTATCATCTAATCGTGCTGTGAAGGACTGTTCAGGGATGGAAAAAGCGAGTGCTTATTACAAAAGTTTCCAAAAACACTTCTGTGGGGAAAACTAATAACAATATCCCATCCAGCTGAAAGGTATGATGTGAACTTTGGATTTAGCAGGGTTAAAGTTGAGACCACTGGGCTTAATATCCTGCCCTTCCCAGTTTTGAATGGGTAGATTGAACTATGAAATAATAGTTGAAATAAATTGGCTCCTGTTTACTACATGAAGGATTCTGACTGGGAAACAAAAATGTGGTTACAAACAAGTGTAATTACATTTTCTGTGAATTAGCCTGAATATTGCAGTGCAGAACAACAGCCTGTTAGAGGGATGAGACAAGATGTCTTCCATTGACAGGAACATTTCCTGCACGATGCATGACTGTGAAATACCCGCGGGCTGGAGGGGTTGAGCGTCGGTCATGTGTGTGTTCTTCCCTTTGTGCTTTATCCAGTCGGCCCCAGAGACTGGCCTAAAATGAAGGAGCAACAATAAAGGCATACTAGTACAGTTTACCCTAACGATGTGCAGATGCTGTTTATCCAAGGCCTGAGCCACATATGATACATGTAGGCATGTTTAGCCGGCATTTTAGTTAATATTTAATATTTTATATATCTGATGCGGGTCTTAATGCTCATGTGTGGGTATACACACATGAAGGCTATATGGAAACAGATAAAAGGTTGCAGCTGTTTAAAGAAAAAGTGTTTCTTTGCCTGTTGAAGCATTAACTTGTACATCTTCTAGTTTTCTTAGCACTGGAAGAGTTGTATGGGACTGTCACAGACCGTTTCTATGAAGGGGGGGGAGACATTCTGTTGAAATGACATCTCCAGGTTGTGGGTCAGTAGAAGAGAGTCTTTGTCACAAGATTGGGAACTGTAAGAAGTGGAAGATAGAGTAGCATGTTCCTTTATTCTCACTGAACTATTTAAAAACATAAACAGCCTTTCTTCATATGTTATTTTCCAGTAGTAATGTTGGATCTGCCTTTGAAAAGCCCACAGCTTTGCTCTCATAGAGCACGTAGGCACAGCTGGGTTTTTAAGGACAGGATTAGCCCCCAAGGATGGATTTGAGAGGGGAGCCCATGATCTCCAAACAACCTGTCATTCCTGTCTTTGTGCCCACCGAATCCAGGCCTCTCTGGCCTGCTGCCGTGATGCCAGATGGTTCAGTAGGACCACTCGAAGAGCTGACCGGTGTGGCAGAGTGGATCCAGGATCCTTGTGGCTTTGCTCTCATGGAGTTGTCCTGCTAAGCTGGAGGAGTGCGGTGCTGCTCTGCTGAGAGAGGAGCACATTGCACAGTTGTCTCTGTGTCCAAGAGGTTACTTGGTTCTGAGTTATGATTCCCAGTATAAGGACATAATCTGTATGTAGCATGAAACGGCGATTTACCATGAATGTTACTGCCACAATGTCTTTTAGGTTTGTGGTAATCATCATCCTTCTGTTGTCACACCTCCCATTAGGCATGAGCAGCTAGTTCTGCTTGTCTTGTGCAGCTGATCTGGTCTTTGACTGCAGCCTGAGAAACGTTGGTCTTAGTGTTCTGTAACTGGATTTCCTTTGGAATATACCGCTTCAGGAGGAGACAATTCAAGTCAAATTAACGTCAGCCTTGTCCAGGTGTCTGTATAACCTGTGTCAGGTTTGACCCAGTTGACAGGTACATGTTGAGAATAACGTTCACATGGAAGGTTGCAGAGGAGAACAGGGTTATGCCACAGTATTAAGAAGCAGCATTGGTGAGTGTGTGCACAGATAGTCATGTGCTTCATGTCAACGTTCACAGGACTGTCTTATGCTACTCGTATTACAAATGAGAGCGATAAGACCTCAAGAGCACATTGCTATTCTTAGAAACAAAGATTTCTTCTGAGGAGACTGTTTCCTGTCTTCGCTGCAGGAAAAGCAAAACATTTGACATGGCTTTTTGCAAATTGAGCTGAGAAAATTGAGGAAAAAAAATGTTCTCTATTTTTCCATCTCTGCTATGCTTTAGTAGCTGGCCATTATTTTAGGAATCATTTGTAACAAAAATGGAGATATGAGTTTGAATTGTAGGAGGAGGTACTAGAAAGTAACATTCTTGTTTATACGGACCGTCGATAGGAGCTGAGCGTGCCAGTTACACAAGTCAAAGGTAACGGTTTTTCGGTGTGTTATATCATCTAGTTTGCAAACAGAAGCAGCCTTGTCATATATTTTTTGAAAATTATTGAACAGGATGTTGTCAAATGAGCCATCTGCTTTGCATATAAATTAACCAAGGTTATTTTTCTGACTGTTCCTAATATAAACAAACTGTACATGCGCAAATCTTAAGTTTAACCAGGTAGTCAATTGCTGTTTACTTCCTTATGAAAACCAAGGCTTTCTTGTTACAGCTTTTCTTACAATGTTTCATGTGGTCAGTTTTTGGCACAGCATCAGCAGCCCTGCTCTCATGCAGGTAGTCACACGTTTCAGGAAATTCTGTTATTTAAAACTGCCCAGGAGTTCCTTAGCAAAATTGTTAGACTGTATTGTCCTTCATAAGATGCTTTTAACTACATCTTGCTTTTCTACCGCTCTCCTCAAAAGGTCAGAAAGACGAGAGCCATCTTCCAATAAGCTTTTGTGCTGTCTGCTCTGAGAGCTGTGTGGCTTCATCAACCCTCTTGCATACCAAGAAAGTTTTGCGAAAATATCCCCCTGCTACTTACTGCAGTAGTGTTGGCAGTGCCGGGCGGTGTTGTAGGCAGCTCTCTCACTGCTCCCCGTGTTCTGATCAACACGGGTGAAATCGAAGCCTGACAAAAGTCAATGAGAGTTTTGCCTGTGGTGGCTCAGTAGCCGGGGTTTCTCCCCAGCTGTCACAGACACGGTCAGCACAGTAGTGATGAGAGCGCACTGATCTGTATCACTTGATTTAAAGAGGAAAAACTCACGCATACAGTGTTTCTGTTTGTGGATTTCCTACTCATCCAAAAACTCTTCTTCCTTTACGGTAGCTGAGTATTCCTTGAGCTGGGACATTTTAGAATCTAGTGAATGCTGTTTAAAAAGTTGATCAAATCCACAGTCTTCATATAAGCAACTTAATATTGTGCCAAAAATTCTCTCATGTCTTAACACCTCTGAGATCGGCTAAAACCTAGGTTATTGGATCTTATCCTGTGAGTGTAGAATAAATGGAGACGTCCAGTCAAAACACAGTGGTTATGGATTATTCAGAGCACCTTGCAGCATCCTAACTGCACTCTGCTTTCACACACGGAAAAAGGACAGTCGTGGTCATGTACGGTTGTGAGTTTGGGTAACACTGGTATGTTGGAAGCTATTTAGTGGGTCTGGTGCTTGAATAAAATTTTTTTCAGGGAAATCTTAAAGTTGGCATGTTGATTGCTAGCCTAAGACTCCAAAGTGTAGATTAAAAAGTGATTTAGAAAGGTCAAGCAATGAAGACTAATAAAACGAAAACTTTCACTTTAACGTGGTTGCAACATGTGTTTCTAATGCTGTGGATATAGTTGAAAAGTCCAGAGGAAACCAGAGCTTGTGAGCAACCACCACCACTGCAGCAAATGTCGTATTGGCATGCTTGAAGTGTGATTCACTAGTTCAGTATCTTGCTCAAAATCCAGGTTTTTTAAATAAGAAGCCTGATTAGGTTGCATTAGTTTGGGCATTCATTTTGTGTGTGGGGGGGGAAAGTAACATTCTGTGTTGTCTCAGCTACTCTAAATTGATCCCTGTGTGCTGCTGAAATGTGACTAATTAAGAATGGTGGTTTTCCATCTGATTTTCTAAATCGTTTGTCATATTCCCATTTGCTGAGTCATCAGGTGTAGAATAACCAATTGCTTCATTTGATTAAAAAAAAACAACACAAATTCTTTAAATCAGAACCTGTACCTTGAAACTTTATCAAGGAAGAGTTGATCTTAAAGTTGCTTTTTTTTGGTCCTTTTTTTTTTAAAGAAAAAAGCTAAAAGGCATTTGCTGTTTAAGAAGATGGTGAAGGAAATTAGTTTGCAGAAGTTGAAGATAGTGCAGGGTTTGAGGAAACCGGAGGCTTCCTGTATGACTTGGAGAAGATCACTTCACTGGACTGTTCTTGATTTTCTTACCCATAAAATGGAGGCAGTAAAGAAGTAGAGTTGAAAGGTCTCACTTAGTTGCTTTATATTAAAAAAGAATTTTTGGAAGGTGGAAATAATCCTTTGAGGGCAAGAGATTTGCAAATGCAGAAATGCTCTCAATACGTACTGCATGTTACCACACGTAGCTTCATCTCCCATAATAAGGATATACATGGGATAACACAACCAGAATTGGGGTTATAAATATATTCAGAAAGTGGGTGAATCAAAAGAGGCAGTAACTGCACTGAATCTCCAAAACGTGGCACACCTGTATTTATCAGACTCTCACTTGACTTTCTACTTTCTGTAATCAGCACAAGATGCAGCCGTACTGCCCAGGCTTCCTGCTTATCTCATGTACTTGCAGCAGCTTGTAGAGTTTATTGTACAGAGGAGGCAAATTTGGAAGTAACAAGGCTGGCTTGTGCAAAATTAAAATGACATTATTGATTAACTATGAAGTAGTTTATAAAATAAAAGCTCAGGGGCAGTCCTGTTATCTGATACACTTTTGTTTCCGAGTTCATCCTTCAGGCTGTGTACACAATTGTGTTCTGTTAAACTAACCTGGTATGTTGTTCTCATGCAGTTTCTGGGGCGGTGACAATGGTGGGTTTCAGGCAGCCCAGTGTTCCCAGACCAGGTCCCTTCTACACTCCAGTCGGAACCGGTGAAGGGGTGAGCACCAGGCAGAGCTGGTGGAGGCAGGAGATGCAGTATGAGGACAGCCAAGTCATTTTATTTGCAGCTTTGCTGTTAGAGGAGGTTCATGAATTTCATGCTCGTTAGCAAAATGTTGAAAAATGTCGTGTTAAATTCCAGTTGTTCCTTGGGACTGTTTTTCTTGCTCCTTGGGACTGTTTTCCTGAACTGATTACAAAAGCAAGCCTGCAATGAGGAGTGTTTCAAAGCAAGGAAGATGCAGTGTCTGCCACTTGCAGAGTTGAAAGAAAACGGGGATCTACAATAGGAACCAAAATCCACTTGGAGCCTTTCCCCACCACCCCAGCAGTTCTACAGTTCTCTCTGGGGTTTCTTAATGCCTTCGTGTGGTGACTGAGTTTTTGGAGGAGCCTGGCATGGTGGGCAGGGGACAATCTTTTTGGCAGGACTTGTGACAGGACAAGGGGTAACGACTTTGAAAGACGGTAGATTTAGAACTAGATACAAGGGATAAAATTTTTTTTGCTGAGGGTGGTGAGAGCCTGGCCCAGGTTGCCCAGAGGTGGTTGATGCCTCATCCCTGGAACCGTTGCAGGTGAGGTTGGCCGGGGCTCTGAGCAACCTGCTCTAGTTGCAGATGTCCCCGTGCAGGGGGTTGGATTAAATGACCTTGAAAGGTCCCTTCCAACCCAAAACCATTCTGTGAAGCTGTGAAGTGCACAAGCATGGTCAGGGTTCATGGCAGAGGGTGTCTGTCCCCAGCTGCAGCAGTGTTCCCTTCCACGGCCTGGCTGCTGCACGCTCTCCCTCCTCGCTGGGCAGGAGCAGAGCCAGAGCCGAGCGTGGCACGTGCCCAGGATTAAAGCATTACTGACATTGAGCCTCTCTTCTCTGCTTTGAGAATTTTTGTGCAGAGAGAAAGTTAAATCTCTAGAGTGCCCCTATGTACAGCTATAGGTGAACGTCCCTCCCTCGCAGCCCGTGTCTGCCACTGCAGGTAGTAGTATCCAGAGCACTCAGGATGCTGCGGTGGTGTTCTGTTCTCACAGACATGTTGAAGGTTCTCGTGATTTTTAAGGCACTACAAGCTCATTGGACATGGCGTGACAAGAGAATTGCAGCTTTGGGGCTTCTTACTGGTGTCTGGTGCAGCCAGAAAGGCAGCTAGGAAATGTCTCCAGCACGTTTGGTCCAGAGACCTGCTTCTGACAGAGGAAAATACCCATTGCTTTAGTGGAAGATGCGGGAAACCAAGTAGCTGCTGATTACAAAGAGCTTGCAGGCACGTTTTTCTGACTTCAGCAATTTGTGGCAGGCTGCTCTTGAACTGGCGCTTTTCTCCCCTAACAGACTGTTGATATCATGTTGCTTGAGATCTGTCTAATGTCTGATTGTGCACAAGCCTGAGACTGCATGAATCCTCACGAGCTGCAGTGAGATTCTCTGGCAATATCAGACCTTTATTCTCAAGTTTACTGCGTGAATCCATTCCTGTATTTGAGTCAAACGTCTGAAGTGGCAGTAAATAATACAGCAGAAGGGCACATCTCTTCCTGTTTACGGTTTGCTGTATTTATTGTGCAAGGGGGTTTGTAAGGGGAGTAACATGTTCTAGTGGTCATTTGGGGCTGTGTTAGTATTCCTATTTAGAGCTGGGTCACGATTTGAGTGAATTGCTTATCCTGGGCAAAAGTGGGGCTTGTGTGAGGCAGAGGGGGCAATGTCTAATGCATCCTAGATTTTCTGATGAAGAACGTTGTGGAAGGACAAAGACTGGTTATTTAAACCACCTGCAATTAAGACTCTTGCGCCAAAAAGCATGTCAGGAGATATTCCTTGTCATTTAGTGTATAACTCATCTCATATTTAGAACTTCTCTACCACCTTAGTGTGTGCACGCAGGCACACGCACCCCCAGCGTGGGGGAGAGGAGGGTTCCTGGAGGGACCCAAAGGCTTGAATAGCTCTCAAGAGAAATGAACAGCTGGCCTCACACACGCAGCCAGGGACTAGGAATAAGAGGGTTTTTTGTTGAGTCTGAATGAAAATCGGGACAAACATCAGTTGTCAGAATGTGCCAATCAAAGGCATCTTGGTAAATTCTGTGTAGAGAGAAATTCTAATTTAGAGCTAGTGTTCAGTCAGTAACCAAAGAAATCCTCTTCAGATAAAAGTGGTTCAGATTTCGTGGTATAGGAAACCAATAATTATGAGATACTATGAACAATACAAGGTAGAATTGCTAAAGGGATTAATTAGCCTTAGTCTAACTAACCACTATAATTGATGCAAATATACATCTGCAGCCTGCTGAGACATTAGATAGTCAGCACCCACCTGCTCAATTTAGCAGTGTTGCAGGACACAGATGTCAGAATAATTTCTGTGGTTTTTTTCAGGAACTCCTTGAGCGTATTTGACCGTTCTTTTGTTGTTGTTCAAAATGTTTTCTTTTTCTCTTTTTTTCTAAACAGCATTTCCACGATGGCAGAAAGGCACAACAACATATTGAAACTTGCTGGAAACAACTTGAAGCGGTAAGTTGAAACTTCCTCAGATGAGATATTTAACTCACGTTTACACTGTTTTCATAGAGGTGGTTCCAAACATTATATTTAGGAAAAGGGTGTATGGGTAAAAGCTGTATCTTTAAAACTCCGCTGTCTTCAATACACGGGTAGACACAAAAAAGCCTGGTTTAGCAGTACACTAGGCTTTCTGTGGGATCTGCGTCTGTCATGGGTAGCACTTCATTTGATATGACTTGAAAAGTGTGTTAAGCGTTGCTGGAAATGCAGAATCCCTGAGGGTCCTGTTCAGATATTCCACTGTAAGCTGAATAGCTTCACACTGTGAATAAATTGAACGGGACCATCTCTTGAGTAAGGTGCTGTTTCTCAAAAGTAAATACAGTAGAGCTGTCATTCATGTGATGAAAAGCGAGGCTGGAAGTAGAGGAGAGGATAAAGAAAGGGGACATCAGTTATCAAAAGTCCTACTTGTAAATGTATGAATCGTAGTGACTTCCTTGTGCTTTATAAAGTGGCAGGAAGGGAGTGATTTGGTTTAGATGAGCAGAAGAGATGCTAACAGGGAAGAATATTGATGTACTAGTAATGTTGGTAGAATCAAGCAGCCTGAAGAACAGAACAAAAAATGTGTTTCTGGTAATTTTGTTGTTTGAAGTTCCTTGCTATGGAAATGTATTCCAGTGTAAACAAGCAAGGCCTAAAATCTGACAGTTGTTTACAGGCAGGTATTGATTTTAGGTAGATTTTGGTATCGTGTTTCTTTCCCATAATGAAGGCTCCTGGTTTTCCTTTACAGAGTAAAAGGCGGTTTGAACGTGATTGCAAAGAAGCTGATCGAGCACAGCAGTATTTTGAGAAGATGGATGCTGACATCAATGTTACAAAAGCAGATGTTGAAAAGGTAAGCCAGAGGGCGGAGAGGCCGTGTGTAAACACAGACGTGATAGGTTTAGTTCCTCAATCCTGCCAGCGCGATAAACCCTCTGAGGCTTAATGCCTCACTTAAGTCGGTCCAGAGGTTAATTAAAAATAGGGAGATGTCTGCAGAGACTTATAATTGCATGAAAATTCTAAGCAGATACGGTCAGTTTTCTTCACTAAGGTGATACCTGACATGGCTCTAAACAAGCTCATGCAAAATCAGTTTTAACCACCACACCAGATTCTGACAGTCAAGCTTGTGAGGGCTCCCTGAGGGGTGCTTGCAGCTACCACACATTGTTGGCTGCTGTGTGATCCACGTAGGACTAAACTTCTGTATTTTGAGTAAGACTTCAAAGATGTCCTGACGTCATTGTACTAGGATTGTTGTTCATGGTCCTGGATCTACAGCAGGACAGCTTTTCATTTTCTGCAGAATCTTGGAACCTCTGCCTGTCACAGATGGCACATAGCTTTTATTTTTATTTCTCCGTTGTTCTCTGGTTGCAGAATCATTTGTGGCTTTTATACGTTGATCCCCATTCGGCAAAGCTTGATGCTTGATTTTAAATGTACATTTCTGTTTCGGCATATTTGTCTTGAAATATTTTCTCTCTTTAGACTGATTAAAAGTTGGATGTGCAGAAGGGTGCTTAAAGTTTAAATGTCCAAGTCCGGTGCTTACCTGTAACTTGAGGAAGCAATGGAGAGGGCAAAAGTGTGCTTCAGTTGCATCTCTTCTTGCTGTTACACATCTGCTCAGAAGATGAAGTAATGTAGGTCAGAAATGCCATGTTATAAGGTGTAAGGGCAGTTTTCTCTTCCCTGAGTTTGATTAATGGAGGTAGAAAATAGCCAGAACATTTGACAGGGTTTGCTTCTTTACTAAAAAAAAAAAAAAGGCAAGGGTTAAAAAAAAAGCTGACGCTTAAAATACACCAAACATCTTGTTGCAAGCACAGGAAGGAAACTGAATTATAGGTACAGAATCTTTTCTAGTCCAAGATAGCCATTGTAAAATGTAGCTTTTGCTCCTTGAGAAGTTTGCTTCCTTCTATTTTCAGTTAATGCAGTCCTGGGAAACTATCAAATACAAGTTTCTTACATCGGTGGGATCTTAATATGTTGCTAATACACTGAGCATCCTGGAGGTTGCGTAGCAGATAGCATCAAGGATGCTGTTGGAAATGAGGACAGTAAATGGAAAAGAAGCTCAGAAAATTTCCCCCAAGTGCTATTGCATATCAAAGGAAAAAATACCTCTGTGCTCTTTTAATTTGCTTGGCTATTAGTTGCAAATTCTCCGTGAAGATTTGATCCTTTGTCGCCTTCTGGCTTTTCCAGGGCACTTTGCAGATGAATGCGTGTGCAGGATTGTTAAAGATGTAACACCACATGTGGAGTTTTTGACAGAGGAGGATCATCTCTGCTTTAGCTGTATAAAGTGATTTTTAGAATGCAGGGGGTTTTATTTTTCTTTCAAAGATAAAATTAGGACTTGCCCTAGATTTTTTTTTCAAAGCTGAGGCCATGTCGAAGGGATAGAAAGACATGAGTTCCCATTGGAAACAGAGAGCTGGAAGTCCTTACTTCTGCACCCCTTTCTAAGGCTGGCTTTTCCTGGTCAGGGTGAAAGGCTGCATATTGGTGCCGAATCAATCCGATAGCATTAGTTAAATTCTGGGAAGCAATCCCTGCACTGGTGCTCTTTCCCTTTAAAGTGAAGCGGAGGGACTTCCCTTCTAAATTTCTCAAGCTTTTTATTGTATGTATTTGTAAATTATTTATTGCAAAATGAGACTCAGTGGTATCTTCAAAGGAAAGAAAAAAATTCTGTAGCACTTATTATGTGTGTTGGCTAATCTCAGGAGAAGGCAGTAGTCGACTTTCCAGGCAGTCAGCGGGGTAGATGCAGAAGGAAAAGGTTATCAAAACGAGTGGAATGTGAAATAATATTACTGAACAGAGAGAACAGTGTTTTCCAAGTGCATGTGTTAAACCGGGTTCATCCATGTCAGGCTGTGAATAATGCCCTTTCTTTGCTCCCCTCTGCCCGTGTGACTGGGACTGCTCTTACATAACTCCCAAGTGCAGAATAGGACATTGTTTAACCCGGCGCTGCTGCTGGGGCAGCTCTGGCCGACTCGCTCCAGGGAGATGCAGAACCTGCTCAGCTTCAAATGAAGCAACATCATGCCTTCTACCTCCTCCTTCTATCGCAGCGGTTCTGATTTCTCTTGCCTCTTATGGCTTGGCTGCTGCACTCCTGCCAAAAATCTGTCTGGCCAGGAAAGCAGACAGTTTGGCACCATTCAGGGCCGGTGCTCTTCGCTTTGGCGGAACAAGGTGCTCTTCAAGCAGTGGGATTGGTTGCCCTCATTTCTTTGGCCTGAGGTTGACACCTCGTCTACTTTAGCTTGTACCTGCAGATGGGAGCAGGCACTAGAGCTATTTTTTGCATCATGCATTATAGAGTAATGGAGTTAAAATTCTGCAGTGGTCACAATGACACATGCAATCAAAAGGACATTTAGCTGCAATTCCCAAACGCGCCTAATGCTAAGCTGTACAAGGCTCTGAAACGCTCCCGTCTCTCAATCTTCCAGTCCTTGTAGCTTTTGACAACTGCAGCAGGAAATTCTGTGACAGAGCTACCAGCACTTCACAGGGCCTTCCCTAAGGGATAACTCCTGGTATTAGAATTTGCCAGGATTAGGTAACCAGAATAGTGGCAGAGAAGCAAATTAAGACCTACTTTCCTCTGTATTTCTCAAGGAGTGTTTTGTGAAGGGCCTCAGGTGTGTCCTTAGAGCATGGGTTCTTGCACCTCAAGTTTGCTATGCAGAGGACACGTGCCTTCTGTCCATGGCCAGTATGGGCTCAATGATCCTTGCAGCCGGCCAGTCTGGCAGCTGATCTCAGCGAGAGCAGGGTGTTTTGCTGTGTTTTCTCCTGTCTCCTTTTTTGGCTACAGGAACCTGGAGCAAAAGGCTGTGCTCAGCCTCTGCGCTGCTCACGGTCTTTACATAGGAATCAAAGGAGAGTGGATTAGGGCCCCGAGCTCCCTCCCTGCGGCTGCACTGAGCCGCTAAATCACCAGCATCCGACATTTGCAGGAAGATGTTGAAGCGTCAACACAAAGTGCAGTTTGGCGCAAAGGTTTTGTCAGTTCAGTTGAGCAAAGTCAGAAGCTGACCGTGCCTTGAAAATACCCATATGAATGGAGTAACTGGTGCAGCAGGGTGATGCGAATACTGGGAAGCTGTGTAGGTATCGCTGTAAGCGTTTGCTTCGTTTGGATCGCAGTGGGGTGTGTGCTTTAAAGCAGTTCTCTTTCTAAAACCACAGTGGAGCTGCTTCAGTTTTTGACCATTTGGGGAAACGGGTCTCTGTCACCGGGGCAGAGCTGGTGGACTTATAAGGAAGCGCTCTATTGTTTGTTCCTTCTCCTTAGAGCTGCAGTCACTAAAAAGCTGACATCTTTATGGGATAATGTGGTACCCAGTGGTGTATTTGCAGACTTCTTGCAATTAAAAAAAAAAAAAAATCAGCTGACTTTTTAAAAGGTTTATTTTCGAAGCAGACTTTTCAGAATCTGTTTTTGAAGAGGAAGTAGCTGAGGCCAGCCATCGGAAAGGGCTGAATGCTTTGCCTCTTGATTTGCACAGCAGTTGAGGGGGGAGGAGAGCGGTTTGAGGTTCTTGGGTGTCAGGCAGGATCTGTCCCTTTGGTGAAGAGTAGCACAGTCGTATATTTGTGTCCTAGGTAATAATGTTGACAGAAAACTTCTTCAGCTTTGAGCAGTAAAAAAAGAGCTGTGTGTGAGTTCCCAGGACCCTGAAGTCAAGGCTCATCACCTTATTCTGATTTTTGTTCCTGTTTTGTTAGGAGGGTTCCAAGTTGAGTAGTTTGGAGATTCATGTAAATTAATGTTGTGGATTTAGAAAGTAGTTCAGTAGTAGTGGATTTAGGAAGACATAAAGTGCAAATTTGACTGTAACTCCCATAAGTTAAGAAGCTTCTGACACTGCTAAAACACGGGGTCTGTATTTTGTTTTGCTGTGGGTTTTTGACTGACTCAGCTTTAGTAAGTCTTCAACCCACACCCAGAAAGGACAAACTTTTCTTGAGAATTTATTTGTATCCTGTGACTTTCAGACACCTTTTCTGGAGCAGTGGGGTTTTCTTACTGAATTTGCTTTCTTATGTGCTTATGGCTGCTTGAGTGTGTTGCAAGTCAGCCGTCAGTTTGAAATCGAAATTACTCCAAAATTATCCAAACTTATATCCTGAATTATTATTACAGAATTATCATTCCATTCCTTCCTTTCTTTTCTGTCCAATCTTAGGTCATATCTAAAAAGAAATTAAAAAGTTGATGGTTCTATTTCTGTGAAGACTCTGAGATACCTGGGAGTTTTAGATGTAGTGGCCTTTTTTTTTTTTTTTGGTTGGTTTGGTTTTTGAAGTGGAGAAACTGAGGAAAATGGAAGTAAACTCAAGTTTATTGAAATCTCCGGGAGCTTTCCCCAGCGCTCTGTGACATTGAGATCAGGTTGTCTGCTGTATCCAAGATTTTTGGAGCCCAAAATAGCTTAAGATTTGCATAAAGGCATAAAACCTCGTAATACAGCATCACCATGACATTAATTTTCTAGTCTGTAAATATAACTACAGAGAGATACAGATGTTTCACGCTTGAAGTTTCGTTTTCTTTTCTTACACCATGTTCTGTCTGCTCACCATCCACTTCAATACCATGTGAAGAGTCTGTATCTCCCTCCTTACCCATAGAAGACACGTCCACATTGCTTTGGGAAGCCATGAGCTGAATCACTGGCAAAGTCTTACTGAACACAGATGTAGAAATACTGCTATGCAGAAAGATTCCTGGAATAACCTGATCTTCCTGCCTGTGGTAAACTGCTTTTCCAGCCTGTAGGCTGCTGCCCCGTGGGACGCGAGTCTCGTCTTGAGGAATTGACACATCTGTACAATGAAGGGTACACTGAGCTCTTTTTACTTGGGCTCTGGGGGGAATCTCTGATCTGAGTTTCAGCGCTCTCGTGCAAACACCGTTCAGAGCATGCTTTGGGGGAACAGCAGTCAAGCTGCACTGGAGCCGGACGCAGCGTGCATCGCTGAACCCCCGCAGGCGAGCCCGAGAGGAGCATCTCCAGCTCTGTGCTCTGTTGCTGCATCGTGCGTCACTGAGGCTTCAATCAATTAAGATTGTCAGCAGTAAACTCCACAGCATAACCCGAGATTGTGGGTGCCTGCCTTCTGCAGAGCAGAACTACTTAATGGGTGTACTTTTCAGGGAATGCTGAGTCACCTGTGGCAGTGGGGCTTGTTGTGTCCCGTCCTTCTCCTGCCCACCTCGGGCACTTGCTGGCATAGGGAACTGCTCAGCCTTTGGGAAAACATAGTGCCACGCAAAGGGAGTGTTAGAAGGTGGAGAAGCTTCACAGTGTTTGTGTCATTAATATCATGTGTATTTACTGCAGTAAATAGTTCCAGAGGCTTTGTTTTTCCTGTGCTCTGCTGTGTGTCTCTTAAGAGGGCAGCAGCAGAGTCTTGGTGAAATATGCAGGCGAGGTGTGTAAGGCTCAGCCCTGGACATAGCGCAGGAGGGCCTGGCCTGTGCATTTCTTATTTGGGAGTCAGGTAGTGCATTTTCCCATGTTCTCTGCATGGTGGTGAGCTTTACAGACGGCGATTGGGCAGCTGCTTTTCTTTTGCCCCACATGTGGAGCTGGCTAAACTCTTCTGTGCCTTTGCTTGTGACGTGGGTCAAATTTCCCATTAATTCAAGCGTGCAGTTTTCTTGGTAACATGATTTAAGGCCATTAGATTCACACTAACATCCTTTCTCTGGGTTATGCAGACTCCAATCTCCTTCCTGAACTGCTTCCTTCCTAATGGGTGATGTAGTGTGTGAGCGTAGGGAGTCCCTCAGGACAGTCGTTTGCATTTCTGGAAGAGAAGCCTTGTTTACAACCTGCTGTCTGTGACACTCTGTATAGCAGCTGTTTCCTTTTTGGAATCATGACTAATTTAGGAGTTTTGATTTCTAGTCAATAAAGCATTAATGACTGCTGCAGGAGTGGCTGGGAAACTTCATAAATATCCCTGTGTATCCCATGCATACACTGTGTTAGGTGTGAAAAGCTCAATGAACAGAAGCACCAGTCAATTTTAGTGTAAGAGACGGAAATCCATCTGAACTTACATTTCCTCTTAGCAGAACTCCTCTGCAGTAGCACTCTACAGAGCAATTTGACTGAGTTTCGTAACAATACAGCTCTGTTGGGAGGCGGATTGCTAAAGGAGTGAGCAAATTAGGGAGGGAGAAGAGGGTGTGACAGGGAGGCTTCTGAATTAAGGACCAACTGCAGCTTGAGTGAGGAGTGTAACGTAACAGTGTTCTTAGCTAATGCAAAGCAACTAGTTTATGCTATACGGCTGGAAAGCTTGTTTATAGTCATTCCGTCAAAATATTAGAACAAATATCTTCAGCGGTTTAAGAACTAAAGGAGAATAAAGTGGAAACCTCAGAATGTAGCTTATTGTTCGTAAGTTGTTCATCTTAGCTGGATGTGTTTTACCCAAAGTTGGGTGTAAGGCTAGCGAAATTCGTCCTGGTAACTTTCCCCAACCCTGACTCTCCGTTCTGCATTGGCTGTGTTTGTAAATTCTTTCTTGGAGAGAGGTCACTAGAACCATGCCCAGTATTCAAAGTATGAGCTAAGCAATCTATTATGTGGTCCTGGAATAATTTCCATTATTTATACTCAATACTTACATTTATACACCGCAGAATTTAATTGCTTATGTTAGTATAACTAAACAAATCTCCAGAAATTATGCAAACGTTGTTGGCCACTGCTCCCAATACATCTTTGCTTGTTACCTCCTCCCTCAAGTCCCCATAGTCTTTGACACATTGTGACCACCTCCTTTTGTAATAAACTTTCGTAGGTCTCCTCACAGAACTGCGTTTTTCTGAGCGGTGTGATAAGCTACAGGATGTTAGCAGGGATCTACAGTTTGGAAACCCGGAGAGTTTGGCCGTTTAGAATTTGCAACGTGAGAATGGCAGTGCAAGGAGGCAAACTTTAAAATCCAAGGCACAGCTCTTTCGCTGGGGCCTTGCAGCAGTGTGCTGAGAGGTGCTTCTCTGGCACGTGACATGGTGGCACGTGCTGCTGTTCTGAATTCTTATGTAACGGTCCTTTTCTTGCACAACATCCAGACTGCTCTGAACGCTTTACAGACCAACTTGAGGCAATTGATTGGGCGCAATAGAAAATAAAAGGCGATACGCTTGCTTTATAACTGGCAAGTGCAGCACTCAAATTTGGAAGGGAGTCTGTGGCGGAACTGAGGTCTAAAGGTGGGCAACCGGAGTCTTGGGTTTGTTCACTTAAGTGAAATTTTAAGTAACCTAGCTGTCAGACTCCATTAGTCAGGCTCAGGAAGCAGCCCTGCCCTTGGTCATGTTGCAGGACTGGTTATAGGAGTATAGGACTGACACAGTTCAGTAAGTCCTTCTTGCAATATGATTTTTTTATTTTTTTAGTAGTGTAGATGTGACCAGAGCAATTCAGGAGCCTTGTGCCACGTGCTTACTGTGTTACTGTCCCAGCTCCATTAATTTGGCTCATCTTTCCCATTAGAGCCTCAGTGGTGTTCTGCTGCTATCGTGTATCTCTTGTTAGTGAGCACTCCTATAGTCTGGCAGAATTCTGTGCAGCGTGTCTGCACTAAATAACAATTCCTGCGACCTGGTGATGAAGATTTTTTCCATCCCCTGTCAGCGGTTTGCTCGTTTGTATATTTTATTCAGCCAAAGGGTTTCAAGGATCCTCAGGATTCTCAGATCTTTTTCACCACCTTTTCTAATGTTAAAAGTAAGGAATTTTCTCTCTTTTTTGTTTTTTTTTTTCTTCCCCTGTTTGTTATTTTGCACTTCCCATTTTACTTCCCTGCTTTCAGGAAAGCAGATTGCAAAACCTTTTTCTGCTTGCCAGTTCGAAGAGAGACCAAACTGGTTATTGTAGAATAGTAAACAATGGAGCTTGATTTGAGGCTGTGTAAATCAAAGCCTGAAATCCTGGCCCTGTTTGGAAGTCCATGGCAGAATTCCCACTGTTATTAATGAATCTGCAAACGCTGCCAGTGTTGCTGCTACCAAGAGGCATCCCGCTGCTGTTGGTGCTGGTGCCCGCTCGGAAAAGAGAGCGGCTATGTGAGCTGGGCTGTGGAGGGAGGACCACAGCCTGCAGCTGAAAAATCTGTGAGCAATTGAAAGCATTCCTGAAATTGGTGAAGTGCTTCTGAGTCTGCCTTTATCATTAAGTTATTTTGAAGGGATTGGGTAGTTGAGGGGGGGCAGGCGTGATTTTTTTGTGTGAGTGTATTTGCATTTGAGTCTGATCTTGGATTTACCAAAGACGGATCTATTTTGGCAGGCAGTGGCCTGGCAGTGATGCATCTCACATGCTGTCTGGGTTTAAAAAAAAAAGAGGGGGGAGGGAATGGGAGAAAAGAAAGAAGAAAGAAAACTACACCAAAGTTTTGACTGAAAACTCTGCCATTCTGGACAAGAGCAAATGCTGAGAAGTTCAACTGTTCCACTTAGTGTGGATCGGCTGAATAGCAGCCAAAGGTTTTTTCTGCCCTTTTCAGTTATTCATATCACTCCCACCATAACAGCCTCGAGGAGCTGCATTTTTTTGTCTGTGTAAACCCAGAAGACAGTGTGTCTATTGACCCTCTTGCTGTTTCTGGAATGCATCTTAGAAAATTGTTCTCGGCAAAATATCCTTCATTCTTTTCTGTACTGAAGACCAGAATGGCAGAAAGTGTACTTGTGTTTTAAAATTTCTCCTACACTAAATCACCAGTTGCCTTTCATATCAAGCCGGATTTTGAGGGAAGAAGGTGTGTGCAGCTCTACAAGGATTTCTCTTTACAGGCAACATGTAATCTATAGCAGCTTGCTAACGTTTTCTCACACCTTTAGGATAGGCAGTGCCCATAAAGATGCACATAGCCCCTTTCTCTGTTAAATTTTACTTTTCTGACTGCTGGCCAAAGCTGTGCAATACTAGGATTGATTTCAGGTCAGTATATAAAGCTTTACTGGTAGTGCATGTTAGTGAGGACTGTGGAGAACTTGCCTCGTCTAATTCTTTTATCTCATCCTGATTTGCAGTGATTACTTAAGTTGCATCATATTGCTGAACTGCAGGATTTTTCAGGGAGCTGATGAGTAGGTTCAGACTAACCTAGCATGGGTTACTTCAGAGTAACAGGGCTGCAGGGTAACTTGCTTCTAATTTCTTATTTTAAAGGGAAAAAAATACTTCTGTAAGCACTTCACTCATGAAAGATTTTAGAGCATCAATGTCCCACCCTGGCATCTGTCACTTAGCTTGAACCTGGCATCTCTGGACTCCTGGTGGAGTCATTGAAACATCTGGAACTAACTTTTTATGTGTTTGAAAGTCTTACTTTTTTGCAACTTGGTGGGTAGGTATAAAATCGGCAGGAAATGTGGTGAAAATCATCTTGAGAGAACAATGTTTGGCTTTTTCCTTCTACCTTGTAGAAGAGGTAGAATCCATAGTGTGCGTTGCCAGTTCCTGTGGCTGTTCAGTTTAGTGGTGTTTTTCGCATGAGGTAAGTGCTGATGAGGCCTGATATTTTTTCTTTTAATTAATTTTCCTTAGAAGTGCTGACGACAGACACACTTCTACTGATTTTTAAAAATCACCACTATGAAAGTCATTACTACCCCACAGTTAGCTTCTGCCCTGTTCGCCCCCATCAACTTGCAAGGCTGTCTAAATGAAGGAAAACAGCTTGGTTTTTATTATGTTTGATGGCAATTCTGTGTAGATTTGGTGAGAGAAGAGGTCAGACATAACAATCTGTACCTGCTGCTGGTGTGCTTTTTAACTAGTTCAGTAAATCAGAGCTGCACTTCCTTTATATAGAGCTTTCTTTCAGAGTTAGTTATAGAAAACACTCCTGGGGTGATTGTGTTGAAATCTCATTGCCCTGGCAGTGGAAACCTGAAATTAACCTTGCGACCAGCATATGGGGAATGGTGATACTGGGTTGTCACTCATTCTTGGGAGTGCGTTTAGTGATGAGATGTGCACTGGCATACGTGACCTTTTGGGTTCGCTGCCATGTGGGGTCTGAGAAGAACTGCCTTAACAAAACCAGATTTCAAAGAAACAATATGTATATACACTGTGCACGCTCATTTGGGGATAAAAAGATGTTCCAAAGGTATGTTCTGGGGCGGGGGGAGTGTGCAAAGTGTGTGTTTCTTTTGCAAATGTGTACAGAAGCAGGCCTTTGAAAGTGAACTGCTTTTCTTCTTCTCCCCACAAACACTTCAAATGTATATGTTCTTTTCTGCTGAGGCGCCCAAAGGCGACCTCATTCTTTCTCCCTTTCAAGAGGAAAGGGAAGTTTTTGTTGCATGCTGAGTATCTAGCCTTGACATTGCTTACTACTGAGTAATCCAGCAGTCTGTAGATCTGGATTGTGGTTTCAATGTGGTGCTGGGAATGTGAGCTCTTGCTCCGTCATCCCTGCCCAGTGAAAAGGAGGGTATGTTGACTGAAAGCTGCATCCCAGTATCATCCTCTTGTGCCTGAAGTCATGGTCTGGTTTTCCAGAGAACTGTCACTCCAGAGCCTTTCCTCCTGAAAATACTGCTGAGAGCAAATACTTTTCAGATTCTTAGAGTTAACGTTAAACCAAACCCTTCTCTGAAGCTGTTTGCATGTACACGTGAGCAGTAAAGAAGGCAAAAACTTCTTTTTCTGTAAAGCTCGACTATAAATTGCTCCTGAAATAGCTCCTGTGACTCTGTGCAGCTCCAGGCCACTGCATCCGTTCCTCCGAATGTGAAACTTACTGTCCTCAATTGTCATTCTGTGCTTCAGCAGAGTGCTAGCTATAAAATATAACTCTGTTAATGCTGGAAGGGATGATGTTCGAGTAAGTGACATACTCAAATGAAGTAATAAACTTCTAGACTTTTTTTCTATTTTTAAGATCCAAATACCTAATTGGAAAAATATTTAAATTGTTTGAAGCTTGCCAAATGCATTAAATGGCCAGGAGAAACAAAACATCACTGGGGCTCTCATACAAAAATTCTTGGTTTTGGAATTTACCCAGTTTTACTTACTCATCTGTTGTCTCTTCTTATTTGGGACCAGTTAAGATCATTTTGGAAACCAAGCACTTACTCCTGTATACATGTAGCTCAGAGGAACTTTGCTCATATCCAGCCAATGAGCTTGCTCATGAGAACGAACTCTGATGGCTTCATGTTTGCTGGATCTGCCTGGAAATGTGTAATAATGGATCTCTTGTTTTTCTGCCTCAACAATAGAGTCAGGGGACAAATTCCTGAGTTGCACTATTTAAAATTAAGAAAAGAAGACAGCTGTATGAGTGGGACTGGGGCAGTTGTAGAAATCAGCTCAAACAAAGGGTGGCTCTTAGGTAGGTGTGGAGAACGGGCCTCACAAATGGATATTGATCTGCAGCAGCTGGCCCATGAGGAAGGGGTTGGGAGACAAGCGCACGCTACTCTTCCAGCTGTTGCCTTTCCATGGCCGACTTTGTTTTGCTAGTAAATTTGTGTTTGTAGTACAAGGCTGTATTGTTTTCCACTCATTTAATGTAGCTATATATGAGTGTGTGGATGATAACGTATAATAAGCTATATAAGCACTTGGGCAGCAAAATTATTGAGATGGTTTCTTAGAATTTGCTGCAGCAGGTAAGTTTTCTGCAGTTATGTGCATCCTTTACACGAGTTAGTGGATGGTTAAAACTCCTGGGGAACAAAGAAAGCTGAAAGTCTGTCTTTTATTGCATTTATTTATTTGGTTATAGTCGCAGTCTTTCCATTTGATGCTACTGTTTCATCTCTTATTATGCGCTCAGTACCCAGCATTTTCTCCTTGTGCTTGAGTTATTTTTGTAGAAAGAATGTGAAGGGGATCTAGGAAATTCCTACGACTGACTGAGCTTGCAAAAGCAATAGCTGGATTGAGGTGAAATAAATTATTAGGTGAGATGTGCGAGCTGGACACGTGGGAGAAAAGCCTATTGCGTTGCAAATTGAGATTTGAAACCTTCTGGCAGAATCTGTTACCTTCCAGTTATGATGACTAAAATGTTCCATGATTTGGTATTTCATGGATTTATTGTCAGGAAACTATTGTCTGCTTGGAGCGGTTCAAAGAATAACCCCATTCTGAACTGTTTTTAATGAGAACTCAACTTAGAATATGCTAAAATTAATTGTGCTATTTTCCCTAAAACACCTAAAAAATCCTTCAAATTTTTAAAGCTGTCTTTCTTCCCCCTTCCCTGAAGGGATTATTCTGAAATTGAGGGAGTGATTGGATCATAATACTTTCTGGATGCTCGCAGCACTGTTCCAGGGCTAGGTAGGCAGTGGTGGGTGAGGAAGCTCCATGAGTGCCTGGAAAATGAGTCCAAACTCAGGATAGCTTAGATTTACAAAGATGGACCCTGGGCCAGCTCCGAACAATGGTACAGCTCTCACCAGAGCAAGGATTTGGTGCTCCTGGGGCTGGTGGGAGTGGACAAGGTGGAGAGCGGCTGCATGGGAGCAGAGGGAATGCCGTGCGAGAGAGGAGAGCTTCAACAAGTGGACGCAGGACAGGGAGCAAGGCTGCGTGGATGTAGGGAGCTGGGTAGGAAGGGAAGAGGAGGAACAACTGCAGCATGGAGGCCAACAGCAAGGAAGGAAAAGGCAATGAAAATAAACAGATGAGATAGACAGTAGAGGAATAATATTGGGCAGCAAAACGGGTAACAGAAGAGCTTGGAAGGCAGAATTGTACGGGGAGGAACTGGAAAATCTAGAGGGTCACTCAGGGACAGATTGTTCTAGGGAAAGGAGTGAGGTTAATTGCCCAGTGCTCTGCTGTGCTGGGTAGCAAAGCAAATCATCTCTGTGGGTAAAAATAGGAAGGGAGTCGTGTCTCAGCTGCTGCTCGGGCTCCCCTTTCCTTGTGCGCTCCATGCCAGAGCTATTCAAGGATTTGTGGATAAAGGACTTTGCAGAGAGCACAGAGGGAGCCCAAGTTAAGATGTTTTTCATTACTTCCTATTTCCCCAAAAATACTCTTAGGCAACAGGTCAGGAGTTCATCAGAGAAAAGGAGGTGCCGTTCTGCAGGGCATACAGTGGAGCAAGAAGTGGCCACAAGTGTACGGGAAATGCGTGTGCCTGTGAAGTGGGCTAGCAGAGGGGCACACCTGTGTTGGTGTTTTACACGCAGCACGGACAGAGGTTGTTCGTGGAATGCAAAACGGTTCGTGGAAATAGCGCGTTGTAACTCAGGAACAGCAGCAGCGTGCCAAAATAGCAGTAAACCAAAAGCTGAAGTGTTGCAAGACTCATACAGTAATGTTCCTGCGCTGCCTACTGGTAAGGATGGTAGGATGAGGAGTAACACAGCACAATTTCTCTCCATGTAGTAGAAATTATAAATTTCTTTTGATGTTTCTTTAGGCAAGACAGCAAGCCCAGCTGCGACATCAGATGGCAGAAGACAGCAAAGCAGAATATTCTTCCACTCTACAGAAGTTCAACAGTGAGCAGCATGATCATTACTACACACACATACCAACCATCTTCCAGGTAAGGGTCAGTGGCACGGATCTAGAGTAGCTCATAACCCTGTGATAAGAGCAGGGGGGTGTGTATTGCACATCACCTCCATTCTGTGACCCTGTCTTCTTACTTTTTGGTGATTTTTGTCACTGTTAATACGGGCTACCAACCCAAGAGGTGGAGAGCTTGATAAAATACATTGTCCCTTTCTCTTAGACTAGGTATCAAGTGATCAATAATAAAGAAGGAAGGTGACATTGAATTGTCACGCTGGATTACGGTAGTCTTTGGAGTCTTCACAGTCTTGCTCTGTTCAACACTTGTGTCCGTGCAGCTGGGGAATGAGAGCATTATTTGCATTGTTGGGACAGGAGTCAGCTGGGCATCATTACATCTGTAAATCCTCACAGCCCTTTATAACCTGTTTTCAAATCGGACTTCACAGATGTTTAAATTCAAACCACAATAATTCTGCGGCAGTGAATGTCAGAGGGCTTAAGCAAGCTTGCTGATTATGGCTTAGGGTGCCTAAAGAAAGACTGTAGAGAAAGAACAAAAAAGCCATCAGATTTATACCGGCTGAAGAGCTGAGTTTGTGCTTGACTGAACGGGGAGGTTAATGTAGCAGAACAGAAGTCCTAAATGACTGTTCCATTGTAATGGGTCATAAGCATCAGAAGTGGAAAATACTACCTCTTGAGAGGAGATAATGTCACATGCTTCTCATCTGATGAGAAATAACTGATAATTTGCTGCATAGGAAATACACATTTCCTTATCCATAGTTGGAACTTCTTAGCTAAACAGAAACCTCCTCTTTATGGTATTTCAAACCAATGTCTTGAGATAAATTATCCCTGGCATCAGACAGAAAATTTTTGCAATATATTTATGTTTAACACTAGATCTGGTAAGTGCTCTGATTTGTAGGTGTACATGCTTAAAGTACTGCAGATGTCTTTTTCACTACCAGTGCACCAGGAAGCTCAAGTGCTTTCTTTTAGATGTTGAAGTAAGTTGTTTTGTAAGGACTTTGTTGCTTGTGGACCAGTCAAGGCAGTGGGAGTTTTTAAATTGACAGTGCTCCAGAAGATTTCTGTAGTCTAATGTGAAACAGGCTTTTCCTAATCGTGCCCTTCTGTATCCTGTTATAATCTGTCATAATAGCTTTATGCCACATGCAGTTTGGCTCTGTTGTAAACCAGGGACTCATGGAATAGATGCTGGAGATCATGGCACTGAATCCATTGAGCAACAGTTGAGAAGTCCTGGTGTGAACAATACATGATGTACAGGACTGCCTGGAAACCAAAAATTACCTTCTAGGGCAAAGGAAAAGGGGAGAGATGAAGATTTTTGTTTGCTTGGATTCTGAAGTGGAATGAAAATAATATCTGAAAGAACATGCGCAGAAAATCAAAGCATTTATTGTTACAGAAATTCTTCTTAAAGCCTTAGGAGCCATCCTTAGAAAGTCTAAAGCTAGGGTTTGACAAATCAGCATTTTTTAACATGAAAGGTTAATTGAATAAATCCCAGTAATAGTAACAGAGATTACTTCTAGAATGACATTTTGATGTTTGAGGGAACAATATCACTTGGTGCCTTGATAAGAACAGCTGTCCTAGTTTCTTCTTAAAAATATATTTAAACTGGAAATTTTAAAGGAGCTGATGTATGCTGGGGAGAAAAAATGGCTGAAAGTGTGAAGTTAAACTTCATATTTGATCTGAATGAAATGTAATATTTTAGAAAATACAAGAGATGGAGGAGAGAAGAATCGTGAGGATAGGTGAATCCATGAAAACTTTCGCAGAGGTCGACCGCCAAGTGATCCCCATCATTGGAAAGTGTCTGGATGAAATAACGAAGGCTGCGGAATCAATTGATCACAAGAATGTAAGTGTTGCATTGTTTGGATTGTTAATTGTCATCTTCAGCATTGATCACTTGCATATGGAGGCTGAAATCCTGGGGCCAGGCTGCAGCACAAGGGCTTTGTAGTCGCAGAACTAAACCAAAGAACAGCTTCTTGTCCCAACCTACTTTGTCTGAGGCAGGATGTGCTCAGATTATTTCCAAATCTATTTAACACTAGAAATGCCACACTCCTTTTTTGCTATTTTTTTAAAAATCTTTTTGGGAATATTCTCTCCTTTTACTGTGATAATTACTTTTTGAAATACTGTAATTGAAAATCAGGCTTCTGCGTAGCATATGGAAGATGGTGGGCATAATTCCAGATACCTGATAATCACCAGTTCTTGTTCAGATGGGTTCCGTGTCTAATAGTCAGAAAACAGAATGTTGCACAGACGTCTTCATTCCGGGTTTATAATAATGGAAGTTTTTAAAGTATTGGCCACATGAATGACTGCAAACAATTGGCAAAATTTCTACTTTACTATAAAAATGTTTCTTTGCAGATCTGAGGTTTGCTAGCAAATCTGTAAATGAGCTCTTGCAAATCTTGTTTTCTGAACATCGTTGTAGGAGTAAAAAGAAGCCTTCCTGTTAAACAGGCTGATGAAGAGTTGGGTTGAGCTTCCTGATGTACAGTTAGCGCAAGGACAACTGTGTTTCCTATTTTGTTTCAGAATGATCTGCTCCCTGGTAAATGAAGTCTGGTAAATGAAATGCAGCAGACCTCTTTCAGCCCTTCTCATGGATCACATTAGTGCTTCAAATACAAACAGCATGTGTCTTGCTGGCTGTTTGAATTTCCCATAGGCTTTGTCACTGGAATCTTTTCTGAGCTATTCAGTGCCCAGAGCCTGGAGGCTGCCATTAATTGGCAGCATAAGCCTGAGGCTGAAGTTTTGAAGTGAATCCACTGCTTTCTGCTCAGCAATTGCTCTCACAGAGAGCAGTGTAGGAAACCAAGGAATCTGAACGTGACTCTTGCAGGGTGGGAGAAGGGGGTGTCGGGACACAGATTCCCATGTTAGGACAACGTACCCTTCTTGAGGCTCAGCCCTGGTGCTTCATGGTGAAATCTTGTTGGGGAGATTCATATCTGAGCCAACACTCTGCTTGAATCTTCCAGTGAGGTCTTAGCAAAACACACACAAGGCTTAAGCTTGGTGTTTGAATCACTGTGAATTTTACAGTCAAGTTAGTCTCACTCGTACGCAGACAGGGGGGATTGATGGCTCAGGTGCACGAGTGTGACATTAGAAAATGGTGGCTTTGAGCATTAAAACCTAAGGGATCTCCTGTAAACACCATGCTAACAAATGTATTTAATCAGATTTGTTATATCTAAGGGTTTGGCATGTTCTATCTGAAAAACAGTTAGTTATGTCCGTAAAGGGTTCCTTTTTCTTAAATCGAGGACTTTTTTCATCATAGGAACAAAAGTTCCTAACTTTTCTGATTCTGATAGAAGTGACATGCTTGTCCTTGCTCTTCTGTTGATGCAGATCCTGCCGGTAGGCCTTAAGTGCACGCAGTAGCAGTTCAGAAGCTGTATTTTCTCTGCAGATAATGTACTGCTTTTGCCACTAATGCAGCAGACCTTCCCGACCGCACTCCTTAATGTTCTAAGAAGCAAGTTTGGGCTCTTAGGTTACAATCAGGAGAGTTTCTCCATTTCCTCCAAAGAGTCAAATTGAAGGTTGCCTCTTTAACTCATCTTCATGCATCTTGAAAAACTCTGGATAGGAAAGTCAACTAGATCTGTGCTGTAGTCAGCTTTGAAAATGAGGTCGGGTTCCAGACAAGTTGAATGCAAGGACAGCTGGTGATCACATAGTACAATGATGAGCAAAACCTAGAG
Organism: Eurystomus gularis; assembly: GCA_013400335.1. Classification (NCBI taxonomy): domain Eukaryota; kingdom Metazoa; phylum Chordata; class Aves; order Coraciiformes; family Coraciidae; genus Eurystomus; species Eurystomus gularis. Next base: position 266,093 of record VZZY01017392.1, read on the forward strand.
CCTGCTGAGCAGGAAAAGCTCTGTGTGAAATGCTGCGCCCACACAGACACATGTTTCCCAGCTGGGAGGAGATCTCCAGGATCTGGAAATGATAAAGAAGAGGACAGCATCACCCAACTTGAAATATATAAGGTCAGATGCTCTGACCCTGACAAAAGGCCGTTTGGAGTTCTCACTTAGCCCTTGGTGTCCTTTGGCTTTATTTTCACTTTCTATGCAGCTATCACATAGAGAGCTACTGAAGAAGGGGAGAAGTTAAATGAAAGCTCTGCTCTCTGTGCAGTAAGTTCAGTTTGGAAACCAGGGCTTTTATATTAGTTGTGGTTGTTCTATTTAAAGATGTATTGGCCAGAAAGTGTGGGAGGATGACACCTAATTAGGGAGAACACTAATTCTAGTAATTTACCTTGTGTACCAAACCACATGTCAGCTCTAGCTGAAAGGATGTAAGTTCTGCAGGTTTTTTTGCTGTCAGGAGAATGTTACCAGCTGATGGTAAGGCATTAGTGTTTAAAAAAGAAAACCAAAATAAAAGCAGCAGAACGTAGCACTTCTTCCAGGTATCTTGGAGCTTTTTGATACTCGATTTTCAGCTTTGGCTGGGTTTATTACAACCATTGCTCTATGAAGATGTAGTTCCTGTGGTATCTGTCAACCACTGTGATTTCTAGCATCAAAACTGTGTAGTACAGTAGTAATGAAGGATGTATTTTGATAGTGAAACTGTAGAATGCAGGCTGCTGACAGGATTCTTTTCCATGGCCGGCTCCGTGTCCCATCCCTGTGAGGATGCTAGCAGGATTTTGGAAGGTTGTTTTTTTTTCCAGGGCCCCTATTCCCCTATTTTGTTGGATAGTGTTAAGAACCAGAATGATCCATGGAAAGGATTTAATACTTTATATATTCTCTGCAGCTTAAATAGTACAAAGTTCTGCATCATGCCCGCTTGCAAAATGACCAGTCTTTCAGACTTCATTGCTAAATTTCCGACTGTACAAATAGAATTGCTTTATGCCCTCACTGGAGTGTACAGAATTCCCACTAATAGCAATAGAACCTGTCTGGATTTAGCTGGGAATACTGGTTAGCCCCGTGTTTGTAACACAATTGAAAATACACTTCCTTTTCATCTCATTTTAACAAGTTGACACCACAGAGGTCACGTTGCAAGGGTAAGCTGGAGTGACTGCTGGGTGAACCTACACAGAACTTGCTTCAGAATGCTCTAGCAGCAGATAAATTTAATTTGTTATGGACTTTGGAGTTCCTGTTATGACATTATCTCTGTGATATATGGAACATGATGGTTATTTTTAGCTCCATTGTAGTGGAAGGATGTTTTGACTAAATGGAAGGAACATTGTAAAACTAAGAGGAAAAAATGAAAAGGTCCATGTGCAGGGTAAAATACCAAGAAAGTATTTAATGTAACCTTGCCTGTGTTTGTAGGCTCTTCTCTCTTCCTTCTTCATCTTGCTTTCATGACTTATTATTAAAAATCTGTTCACGTGTTTAGATCTCAACATGTTTTAATGTCAAACTAGGATGAGATAACAGAAAGTGTTGTTCTACCTCCCTCAGAATTGTGTAGGAATTTCACAGTGCACCTGGTAGGTTGAGGATCTTAAATCTTCATTTTCTTCACAATCCCATGAAGACTTCTGCAAAGCTTTTCCTGTCGCTGTGTTTTGCTCAGCAGTGCCTGGCCTCTGGATATATTTGTATCCCACTAGAATTCTCATGAATAGTGTTTTACCTACAGACAAAAGCAGAATTTGTGAAATGCCTTCAAAGCAACAAGTTCATCTTTATCTGAACAGGGTGGTGGTGCTCCTCTCTAGAGGCTGATGAGATATTTGCATGCCATGGCAGTTTCTCTAATGATCTTGGAAGAAAACTGTTAGAACAGTATACCATAAAAAGCTCTCTTACCAAGAAGTCAAGTAGATACATGTCTTTAAATATTTTTTTTTGAGTCCATTAGGTTTAAATGCATTTGGCAAGCTGAGGTCTGAATTTGAGCTTGTGTAATTAATTGTTTGTGGACATGACTAGGAAAAATGCTATATATTGGTTTTGCTTTGATTTCTTTTGGTTTCTTTCACTCTATCAGAAAAAAGAGCAACACCACAGAGTATGTGGGTAGAGTGTGGCTGACTCACCTCTGGTAGTAGTGACAGGCTACTTGTGTGACCTTGGACTGCTCAGTTGGTAGGGAAGCTCGTAAGAGGAACTCCTGCCGTTTACTGTAGCCGGGCTCACAAGAACCAGCGTGTCAGCTTGTGGCAGTGTGATCACTCAAGAGCTCCTTCAGACAGGAGTGTTTGTTGGGATCTCCCACGAGTGTGCTTACAGCTGCACACCCAGCAATTCCATTCCTGAAATCATTGTTGGGGGTCATTTTAAGTTACCTGCTCAGTTACTGAAGTGTGATTGCTTTTCTAGTCAGTAAAGTTAACAATTACAAGCTCTTAGTCATTGTCACTACTAGATGTGAAAAAAATCTTTTGTTAGTATCAGAATGTTGATTTTTGTGTTGGAAAGGAAGCAAAGGGGATGGAACCATTGCCAGGCTGTGGTCGGACTGAGGGGAAGGTTAGAGTGAAGAGACCTGAGCTTATTCTTCCTAAGCATCATCATTAGTTGACTACAATAACCTGTGCTTTAATGATAATTATGTTGTTTTTTTTTTTTTATTTCCCTGACTGACCAGTCCTCTGCTTTTCATCTGTTGGTATTTTGATAATGACCAGTCTCAGTAATAGCTCTGCAAATTGGCTAGAATTTCCTAACAGGAATAATGGACTATTTGAGACTAAAGCTCACCTGCTTTGTTTCCATAGATTGTTTGTTCATTTAGCAATCTATTATGAACCTTCAAAACTTGTGTTCCATGTGTGGTGGTGGCTGTTTGTTCTTAACTGCATTTATCACTTCAGTATCTGGGAGTATTAAATTTTACACATCAGAGTGCCTTGTTTTGGTAGGATACTACCCTGTACCTAGGGGTGAGGTTTGCTGTTTATTTGTTTTTAAACACATCATAGTAGTGAGAATAGGTCCAAGAGAAGTGCCCTGATCTGGAAGCAGAAGGTGGAGACCCTTGTATTGATCCCGGTCCCTGGAAGGGTGTTTGTTCCCAGGAATAAGACTGGTCACCGTAAGGGCTGGTTGCCACACAGACAAACCTTTTCCTTGTACTTCTTTTTGTTTGTTTTTCTATGCCACCAACTTGATGACAGCCCTCACCTGAGATGTTTACGCTTGTTCTGAATCTGTCCCGTTCCAGGATTCGCAGATGGTAATAGAGGCCTTTAAATCAGGGTTCGAGCCTCCGGGGGACATCGACTTTGAGGATTTCACGCAGCCGATGAAGCGGACTGTCTCTGAATCCAGCCTTTCCAACTCCAGAGGGGATGGGAAGTCCGAGCCGAAGTTCGGTAGCAAATCCAAGGGCAAGTTATGGCCATTCATCAAGAAAAATAAGGTACTGATGTGCAGACTTGAGCTTAGCGCTAGTGTGTGTGTAGTTGTTAACCTCTGTCTTGTCTAGTAATCCTGGCAATGACAATGTTTTTAAGAGAATTTTAGATTCAGAAAGTTAATAACTGATGTCTTAATGTGGTGTTTTGTTGTAGTCTTTTGTTACTTAAGTTTCTTTATATCTTTTAATTTTGCTCTTGTATGATTTCTTTAATTATGTTGCAGTTTTAATATTAATTTAACCTCAGTTGTCACGTCTCTGCCATGGTCCATTTCTGTTCCTAACTCGGAAGGAATCGTGTACCACTTACCTAGTGCCATGTGTGCGAACTAACGTTGTTACCTTTGGGAAGCTTTCATGTGGCATTACTGTTTTGACACTTCTAAAACTCTCCTTGGCTTTTCATTTGCGTTACCTTCTCAGTCTGTTCACTGGGTTCAGCAGTTGGGTGGCTGGGAACAAGGAATTGCTGGGATTCATTCTTCTGAAGCACAACTAACGGAGCATAACTAACTGAGCAGTTGACTTTTTAAAAGACCACATTAACTTATGTATCCATTAAACCTTTTCCATTTCACTGTCACATTTTACACCATAATGCATGGCAGCATTTATCTGGGGTTACCAGAACGTGTCAGGGTGACTGGACTGAATCAGTTTTCAGTAACACTGATGGAAGCCCGGAGCAGCTTCATTTCGATCTCACCTTTGCTCTGACCCTTACCGAGCCCCGCTGCGAATTGCAGAGTCAAAAAGTCTACCTGTTCAAAATGGGCCATTCCTGTCGGGCTGTGTAAGAGAGAACTCTCTGGTGCTTGCATCAGTGTAGCCACAAACAAAACCCAGGACTAACTCCTGAGCAAATTCACAGAGTAATTTGTAAAAGTGAAGTGTGATGCGCATTACTGAGGTATGATTTGAAAGCAGGAAGGAATGTGGTTTGTTGTTTTCCAGATAATAGAAACGCTACTGGGCACTAAGGTACCTTCCTTATCTGATCCATTTAAATTCAGGTATTTGAAAGCTCTATCCATATGCATTATTCCGAGCTGTCCACAGAGCGAGATCAGGGCAATTTATGGGGATAGCACTGCATGGAAGAGTCTGCATGAGCTTCCTGTCAAAATACTTTTGTGTTACTCTTCTGTTGCACCACTTATTAAACTTCCATTTATCACATTCTTCATTTAACACAACTCTTAAGATACTGCTTTCCCCCCTCTTTTGAACCATGGCCTTTAATATTTAATTATTTAATTGGTTTTTTCTCTGGATTTCAAATATTGGTTTTGATGCTTATTTTCGTTTTGTGTTTTATCTTTTTATTTTGGTTTTTATTCTGTCACTTCTCCATCTCTTATACGTAGCTTATGTCCCTTTTAACATCCCCCCATCAGCCCCCTCCTCCTCCCCCTGCCTCTGCCTCACCCTCTGCTGTTCCCAACGGCCCCCAGTCTCCCAAGCAGCAAAAGGAACCCCTCTCCCATCGCTTCAACGAGTTCATGACCTCCAAACCCAAAATCCACTGCTTCAGGAGCCTAAAGCGCGGGGTAAGTTCTCCTCTGGATACCTCTCTCTCTTTCTTTCTCTTTTCTTGCTTTCTTGCGCTTTTATTGCACGTTCTGTTATGTAAAAACTTGTTTTGTTTTGTGAACAAATCCATTGTGTTTTATCATAACATGCAGACGAATCCAAGGAATCCCAACCTATAAAGCCATTTGTAGTGAAAAACCCCACAATGAAACCACAAAAAGTACAGTTGCTGATGGAGGTTTTTGGGAAGGAGGGGTTGTCCAAAGCAGGGAATGAAGAGCTGAATATTAAGTAATTCTCACGTAGAAGTTAAAGTCATTAATTTAGTCGCCATGCGTGTGTCTGCGGCAGGGCAGGTTTGGAGGAGCACCATTCAGAGGTTCATTCTGACCTCTAAGGTCTACCTTAATGTGAGAAATTTTCCTCTCTGCAGGATGGATTCAGCTCAATGTCTATCCAGGAGGAGGAGAGCAGATCAGGATGGGTTCTAGAAAGTAATTTTTCTGATTTCCGTTGGTGTAAGTTCAGGCATTTCCCTGAAATCATCTGGCAGCTCTTGCTGTGGTAGTGGGGAGATGACTTCCCTGTGGTTTGTGGCCACGTGGGCTTCTGTGTGCAGCTTCTGTTCAGACGCTCGGCCTCAGCTCGTGCTCCAGGTGCTGCAAGCCTGCTTAGTAAGCCTGGGTCTTAAGAAGGTGAGATGTGAAAGATGAACTGATTCTAGGTGATATTCAAGTTGTGTATATGGTACATGTGAGCTTTAAACCAGGGCTGCTGTGTGAGCGGAGACTGAGGGGGAACCAAATTTAATGTTCACTGCAGCTACCTTGATTGCAGTTGGCTCTAAATATTTGGGGCTGACAGTTCTCAAGGACCTTAACTGCATCCAGTAGCTTGAAGGTTCAGTAAGTTGGGAAAGTTTGATTTGATTAGTCTAGAGAGCCTAAGAAATCCCGCTTCCCAACAAGTTTATCACGTCTGCCTTTGGGCCTCCTTGAGCAGATGGTGTGGGTTAAACAATTTTTTTAATGTCCATAGAAAACTTAAAACCCTGCCATGCTCTTCAATGTTTTTCTTATTAATTTTAAAAGCGTTTTTCTTCTTGACACTTTAAACATCAATGAAATAACTTTGCAGAAATACTGAGCTGAAAGACTTTGTAATAGCTGGGAATAGCTGCCATTCTTGCGAACTGTGGAGGAAAGACATTAACTGAGAGTTTGCGCTTCCCAGCGCTGCGATGCGCACAGTTTAAAATCATATTCTGCATGCAAAGACTTTTATCGGTCCAGCATGGAGTTGAGGGGTTCTGAGGGATTAAGGTTTGAGTTTTCCCCTGTCAGCAACTCAAGTGCAGTTTGTTAGATGCTGGTTTGCACATTGTATGATGCAAAGAAGCTGGAATCCTTGGAGATTCACTGGGTCTAGATCAAGCTGGAGCAATGCTTTGTGACCCATCGCTGCTGTTCTAAGCTCAGCGCCTTTGTCTCCTTCGCTGCTGATAAGAGTAGGAAACAGCCCAAATTTTCCCGGGTCAGCTGCTCTGTTCCTGTTGCTGACAGCAGCTGTGGCTATATTGGTAAACTGATGTTGAAGTGTTTGTGCTGAATTAAATGCTCTCATTGGTGGTCTTCATAATCAGTAAGTAAAATGACAGGTCCCTGAGATAAAATTTTCCATTATTCAAACAAAAAGAAGATTCCCTGAAGCTTGCATGTGTCACAGCTGTGCTGAAAACCGCTGGCATGGCATGGCTTTGGCTCCTAGGTTAAGGTCTTTAGAATTATTTCCTCCTACAAAAATTACAGGAAGGAGACACAAGTGTTCAGTATTTTAAAATGTTGTTTTAGAGTAGACTAACAGCAAGGAAGTGGCTACTTCAAAAAGGCTGAATTCTGCTCCAGGGAGTGCTCTGACATTTAGGGCAGAGGGCTGGAGCTGTATAAAAGTAGAGATGATTTCAGTGGGGAACTTCAGTGGTTAGTTACAGAGAATTGAGAACAGTGATGTAAACAGTGTTTTGTCTCATCTGGTTACAGATAATACATTTAAAAATAAAAAAGATGTTATTTACAGGGTGGCTTTCAGTTCTTTGATAGGGAGTTCCCATTTCACGGGACATTCAGAACCCCAAGAAATCACAGTTCTGGTGCTTTTCATTGGGGAAGCGGGAAGTTTCTAAGCTGTCCAAAGGCAGGGTCTGTGACTGTACCTCTTTCCTTCAGTTGCTGTTTGGCTCAGAGCATCTTTTCTCAGTGGCTTTTATGGAGACAGACAGTCTTTCAGTTCTGCTTCTGCAGCAGCCGACCTGGAGGATGTGCTCGGAGGTGGCTGGCTTGGTGGCACCACTACTGCAGGCGGGCATCTGGCAGCTGTCCTCACATGGGGTGGCACTGAGACACTTTGGAGAGTAAGGCACTGCTGAAGGGGAGGGTTTGTGTTGAGATCTGGTGCTCCACCAGTGCCATTCATGGAGGAGAATATTGAAAACAGTGCTGAGTATTTCTCGTTGGATGTAAAAATACTAGTTTGTAGATCCCTGGGCACTTCTGACATTTGTATTTTAGTACAAATTCTTATTTAGTGATTATTTGGCTGTGTAATCGATTATGACTAACGGATTTTAATATTTCCTGAAGAAAGGCCTTTATTTTATGTATTAACTATGAGAAGTCCAAGCGAGTCTGAGGAATTCTGCGTACCTTATTGGTTTTAAGTGGTTTGTGTGAAAGGTGGAATAATGAGAACAATTTCCTATAGTCATCGCTGAAATCCCTCAAATTTCTGCTGACACATTAATTTAAAATGTGCAAGGAAAGGCTTTTGCTAAATCTTCATTGAAACCTTTCACTGTGTCCTCTATTTCATTTCCTTCCCCCGTTAGCTACCAGGGTGTTTGTATGTAAATACTTTTCCTGCCTGCCTCACCCACAGCGCTGGGGGCCAGTGTTCAGATCATCCCCTCTCTTTCCAGAGGGGCAAATCCAAACCACTTGGTTCCTCTGGAAATAAGGAGCAGGAGAGACTGCAAAGCCCTGGCAGCCTGCTCTGTCTGATTTGAAAACTTGTCAAGTTTGTATTTCAGAGGCCCTTGGTGATTTGTGTTGTACAAGTAGTCAGACTAAAAGATCATGGAAGTGCCACAAGGCCTTCAAAAATAAAATAATTTGAACCAGGCAAAATATAGATCAAGAACCACCCCCAAATACTGTTAATTTATCAAAATGAGTGACTGGCATTTGTTTCAACTGATGTGGTTGATATGACCCCTTTTATATTCAGTACACCCAGATAATAGTGTTCGTTCTACTTTTAGCACGTAAAGTTTTATAAGATTTCCTTTTCTCAATTCTGCCAAATCGAAAAGCATCTGAAATTTGCTCAGGAGCATGAGCAGTGATGTTACAAATACTGGGTTGTGGTGTTGCCGGAGATATTAGGAGGACCTAGAGGGAAACTCTCCTCTACACAGAAGAAGGTTTGATCTGTACAGAAGTCCATTGGTGAAGCAGCTTTTGGACAGGTCGTGCAGGGAGCCAGGAGCCAGCGCACTGTAACGGGTTTGGCTTCGGACACTGAGTAATTTCACTTGCTCTGAATATTGTCCCTGTGCTGCTGGTTTTGTTGGGAGGCAGAATCCCACTCCAGCCAAACACCTTGCACTAGGGTGACCACCAGGGATTTGAAGTATTATTTGAGAGTGTTCGACCCAATTGTCAGGCAGGTCCTTCCTGGCTTTGTTGATAAACAAGGAGCTGTTTATTCTACAAATGCCAGGGTAACAATTTGTTTATTTCAGAGGAAGCTGGATCATGCTCCTTTTTTACACTGGGTTAAGAAGTGCCTGAGAAGGAACTACTTAATATGGACAAGTCTGGTAGAAATTAAGGCCTTAACAGGATAAATACCACCTGCAAAACTGGTCAATTGTAATCGACCCTTGAAACACAAGTGAATGGATTCTTCTGCAATTCCTCCATGAAATCTTTGATACCAGAACGTGTCTGGAGAGGCAGTATGGTTTAGTCATTTCCTTAGAGAGTTTTAGTTTGGCATGTTAAGTTGCATTTGGAAAGAGAAATTATAAAACTAAAGCGGAAAAATCACTAGTGACTGTTAAAATGAATTATATAATTAGAAATTATATGTCCTGTGCCCAGCCTGGTTTTAATTTTGCTTCCAAACCAAAAATCAGATGAATCTTGTTTTCATGGGAGGAAGCAGATGCCTGAACAATTTACAACAGATGCAAGGTTAACGTAGAGGTGCCAATACCAGTATCGGTGGTCACTGCCAATGTGAAATCCTAGTCTGTTTAAAATTTTTAAAAAAGGTGTTGACCACTGTCAGACGATGGTTTTCTAATCACATTTTTGTATTTTCCTCAAAGCTTCTTTCTCCTAACCCCGACATCAGAAATGTCCATTAAAGAGAATACCATAAAACTGTTACAGCACTCATCATGGGTCAGAACTAGAGAAGGAAAAGGGAAAAGGTCTCTTTTATGCAGTTGTTGGATTTGGGTTTTTTTTTAATGCTGCTTCTAATAGCTCTTTTAAAAGGCAGTATAAAAGTATAGCACTGGCAATCAACTCTGTCTCTTTAGGGAAGTTAAAGCCAGAAGAGTACAAAAAATGAGGAACCACTTACATAACTCATAATTTCATTTATGCTTGCTCTGCTTTTTCTAATTCCATTTTGAGGACAAAGACAACTCGGTACTCTGCTGGTTGATATTAATTTTGTGTTCTTTTGTTTTATTGCTATAGCAGCAGTAACATCAGCACCTTTATTTAAAGAGCAATACTTCTGAACTAACAAAATCCAGGGGTAGAACTTACACCTTTGAATTACCCTGCGTGGCGTTTTGTGGACTTGCCTTTTCTCTCCTACCTCGGAGACTGGGTTGTGACTGAGCAGAGAGGACAGGTCTGGGAGCTGGGACGCAGATATTACTGTCAGTACCCGAGTTCCACCCTTCAGACGCTGCCAAAAGGCGCATGGAGGGACTTTTGTGGTTTCCTTTTTAGTGAAAGTTGTTGACCTCATGACAATGTGATTGTATTTCCATTGCACCAGTTAATGTTCTCCCTCCCCATCCCTCCATGACGTACTGTGTAGTCTTCTCCCTCGACGCTGCTGTTGGTCTGCCCGAGTGGTCGGTACTTTGTTGTTCTGTGAGCATGCAGAAACAGCAAACCAAACAAACCACCCCCCCCTCGTACCTGCTCTGTTCCCTGCCCCTGGGAATACTTACTGTTCTAATATAAGTGTATAAATCTATGCCGAGACCAGGATTTTTTTGGTGGGTGGGGTCATTAAAGCCATGGTTTATTCTAGTACAGAGAGAGAGGTGTTTTCTTAAACAGTGCGTGTTTAAGCTAGCATTTAAAAATATGAAATTTAATTATTTTTGTGGGAATGCTAAACTCTTTAATATTCGCCCAGTTTCTAGGAAGCTTCCAGTTTGCACTTAAAGGCTAGTTAAATGCCAAGCTGTCTTTTGCTGTAGAAGCAGTAAACACAGAGGTGCCGTGCTCGTCTCCACCATAACGGATTTGTTTTCTCTTGCTGACTTACCAGCAGACACAGTCTTTGTATATTCACAAAGAACTCATGAAGAGGACTTTAGGGACACCAACGTGTGCCATTGAGGCTAGGGAATATGTTGTAAGTCCGCGTATGGTGTGATCAGCCCATACCGTTGCTACACAGTCGCTAACCCCACTTACAACGCCATTAGCGTGTGCTGTGGAAATGTGCTTTGTACAAGATAAAAGGAAAATTTGGTGGGAGGCAAGTTGCAGCTTGCTGTGTTATGTGCAGGAAAGACCTGTCTGCTAGTCCTGGAAATGCTGAAATTGGCATCATTAAAGTAGCTGGACCTGTGAAATTCAAAGTACCACAAACAGGTTCCATGCGTTTATTCTAAATTATTTTCTGAATTCAGTCCTGAGCATTGTGAGCCAGCCCCTGATTTACTGCAGTGCAGAAACACATTCTGTGCCTTGGTCATGGAGCACTCTGTGGAGCTTTCTGATGCTTCCTTGAACTCTCTGTAACGATGAGAGTTCATGGAATCAAGAGATGTGACCTCTAAATCGGATACCTGAGTAAAACAGTATGGGGAGATTGTTACAGGACCCTAAGAAAGAAGATGGCCTTTTGGTTGTGTGGAAGCCCAGTGATTTATTTCAACAGTGTTTTCTGTAAGTGAGGTTAGTGGCCGTGACTGTCCAATAACACATGGACTTGCTGGCTTTCATGCTCTCTCATGTGTTATTGAAGCTTGTGGCTCTTAGGCTCTTCATTTCTTCCCTGCTAGACGTCTTTAAAATTGACAGCTTGAAACAGATTTGCTCATTTTGAAGAAATGTCATTTATTTGATTGTTTAGGGGGGAAAAATGCTCCTGCTCTCCCAGGAGCTGTGAGCAAATTTCTAGCTGTGAAAACCCAACGGAATAGACAAAAGTAGTTACCCAGTGTTTAATGCAGATTTACTTTGAGTCTGCTTATATTTGTTTATAGAAACTGAATTGCTCTCATGTAAAACTATGAATATATATCAGAAATGGAAAACTGTGAATATAACTTATTTCAGCATTTCATTGTTTCCAGTCTATGATTTGCTCTGTTATTTGTACTGGTTATAACAATTCCTGATGTACTATTTGGAAATGCTATTAATAAGTTCTCTATTTTTGTCATACTTAACAGCATAAGAATTCGGCATACAGTGTTTATAATCCTTTTCAAATTTGCTGAATTTACAGCAAAAGAATAGTCTTGATGCAGATGATTCTTCGCAGTAGTGTAGTGCCTTTAGAGTGAGTAGTGTTTAGAAACTAGCGCATGTAGCATATACATTTGTGCCTTTTATAGAGTGCTTCGTAGGTAAATATTTATTCTGCACCATGAGTCTTGTCTGTATATATGTACAAGGATCTCAATTTGTGCCGATCATGTCTATGCTAAAGTTCACAGGAGTGCTAAAGCAATTATGCAAACAAAAGCTGCCTACGCTGAGTTTCTTCAGCAGCGTATTTGAGCTCATTCTTTCTCCTTCCTGTCCCATTACTCTCTCAAATGGAGGTTTGTTTTCTTTTTTTAATGGCCTCATAGCAGAGAGAGTGAATTTCTTCCTTGCGCTGTGATTATTATCATGTGTTTACTTCCTAATGGACTGGACTTCAGAGGGAGGTTTAACTGCTGCGTTGTCACTGATCGCAGCGGGTCAAATGGAGTGTTTCACTCTTTATTTTCAAGGCCGTACCTTTTCCTTGAATGGTTGGCACGTATTGCTGTGCAAATTCTCGTAGCTCCTAGTCATTGTTATTTTTGAGAACTGGATTTCTTAAATCATCCTGTCAGAAACATCACAGAGGTGGAGCCACCTTTATTCCAAATCCAATCCTAAAGAGCTGTGCTTCTGCTGAAAACGGAGCGTCACTTTGAGAGCAGCATACCCAGGAGCTGTTGGTAGTGAAAGAACTCTCCGATGGAATGAGGTTCCAAGTCTCACAGTACAGAACATTGCTGGGAGCCAGAGGCGTTTTCCAGCTTCCATGATTCAGCTGTCTTTACCACCGAGGAGGTGCATTTATGCGCCTACAAGTTTGCTGCATAGTTTGAGCATTTCACAGCTGTCCCCAGAGAGCTGCTTGGACAGACACAGAGCGGATTGCTGGAGGAGCCCGGCTCTAGTCTCAATTCTCCCTTTAAAATCCGGTTTGATACCTCCAACAGCAACTCACTTGTGCTCCATAGCACAGAACAGAAAAGCACCATAGCGCTGTGAGTCTCCCTGTCTCTCAGAAAACCTTCTGAATTGCAGCTGTCATAACATCTTGCAAAGCTGGAAGAGGCTTTGGTCGTTTTGGTGCTCTCCTGCCAGGGCACATGTTTGTCTGGCTGTTCTGAGACCCTCCAGCTCTGCTGAGAGCTGGACGTGCAAGTGATGGAGGGCAGAGGCAACCCGGGCTGCTGTGCAGGCTCTTTAAGCATACACTTCTTTTTAGTCTTACTTTCCCAGAGGAACTAAAAGATAATGTTTTGGCTCTGTACCAGGAAATGTGGTAACCTTTGAAGAATTAGATCACGTATATCGCTTAAGGAGCTTGAATAATGTCTCACTGTGCTGTCATAGAATCATTTTGGTCTAAAGAGAAGATACTTTTTTTCCCCCCCCCTTTTATTGGTCCTGCCCTTGTCTGACTTTATGGCCAAAGTACGTTTGAGACCATTTGTTTTTGAATTCTTCAAGAACACGAGATGACTCTACACGACTGTACGCAGTCACCGGGGTATTGCAGGGATGTTGTCCTTTGGAGCTGGGGAATGACTGGAGATCGCTGGAGATCCCATCGTGCTTTTTGCGGCAGGAGGCCAAGTGCTGTGCCTTACCTCTTGCCTCCGTCTTGGCTGGGTGTTAGCCTCCCTCTCTTAAGCCCTAGAACATCTGATGCTCGTGACTGTGTTTCAGCACATCTTTGATTTACAATGACTTTCATATATTTGCACGTTCTGAGGTTTTTTCCGCTTCAGAGATGTTGCCGTAATGAGAAAAATCACCGTTGTTGTAGCCAGATTTTCACCTGCGGTGCTAAAGCGGCCGTGTTGAGCTGCAGCACGTCTCCATTTGTGTCTGGCAAGGACACGGCAGCTGACTGATAACGCTGGCCCATCTTGTGAACTTTTGCACAGATCCGTTAGTGTTACCCATTTTGCCTTCCAACAGCAAGGGGATTATGTGTCATTTTATTGTAACATCAGGCTGAAAAAGTTCCTCTTCTACTGATGCACTGTTGTTTTTTCTCTTTCTCCCCCCACCCTGTATCTCTCCAATTTTTACATGAAGCTTTCTCTCAAGCTGGTAAGCGCATTTACAGCATGCCTGTCCTGTGTTTTAATCACAATTTTCCGTGTGTGTTTTAATGTGCACTGTGCCACATGTGACATGACACTGAAATTAACTGTTAAATTTGTTTCTTCTTTGTGTTTGCTTTTTTTGATATTTATCAGATAACTCTGAATACACAGGTCTGGAGTCTAATAGAGGTGATCGGGATTCAGTCTTTCTAATAAGCTGCTAAAAAATTAACTCTAATATATAGTTTAGTTTTCACTTGTATAATCTAGGGCTATGAAAATGTAGAAAAACAGTACTGAGCAATTCTACCACTTCATAAATATATATTAAAACATTTAAAAGGGGCGGGGAAAAAAAGTCTCTGTGCTTGCTGGACCTTTTCCAGAGAGAAATGCATGTCTTTGTGTAACATAGCCGCAAAGTTTGCTTTCCATGTCCAGGTGTTACTGGAAATATGCATCATTATCACCTACATTTTACAGCCCTATGTAGTCCTTCAGAATAACTAATAATGATATTAATTAAAGTTCTGTAAACCTTAACCAACAAGGTTAACTTGATCAAATGGAGAGATATACATACATATGAATCATAAATTCTATCTTGGATGCAGCTGGGAAAGTTTCTTGAGCTACGGTAAGATGATACGTTGGAAGGGGAAGGGGTGAACACATTTGGGAAAAGCAAACTGAGCTGAACTTCATACACAAGGTACCATATTGCTTGAGGTTCTCCACACCTTGATGTGCTCCTGACAGCTCGTCTTCTTTCCTTTGCCCTTTGAGAGTCCAGTCACGAGCAAAACGCGACTGATTTGCTGACCCACTTTGTGCCAGCATGAAAGAGCCGCAGATGAGTGAGGGCAGTTGTGCAGAGCTTCAGAGGATCAGCAGCGGTGTCTTAAAACTGCATTGAAAGGTTTCTGATTCCTCACCAGTTAGTGCCTTTAGGTGCTCTTTCACCTACTTGTGTATTGTTCTTGGATACTTCACTGAGGATCTGTTCTGTTCTCAGCAGCTTATTTGGAGGAGGCATGTAGGCCATGAAATCTACCTGCCCTAGCACTGGAGATTTCGGGTCCTGCTGACACAGTGACCTGCTTGGGCTCCGTTAACAATACTGCTTCTCCCCGTGACCTGTGGTAGCTCTGAGAAAGGATGGAAGTGTCCAGCTTACCTACAAACCTTGTCCTTTTGGCTGTTGTCAAGCCACTCTCTGGGTAGCCCAATGCATTTATACCAGGCATTGCCATTTGTTGTTGTCCTGGTCACAGTGCTAGTGTGTTGCTTAGCTGAGCTAAGCCTTTGTACATAGGAATAAATCCTCCCCAAATAAATGGCTGACCTGGCCTTTCCTCAAGAACTGCATGAATCAGAAAGGTGTGCAGAGAGGGCTGAGACCTGTGTGCACCTCAGGTGGAGGAAATTGGCTCATTTTGAATTTCTTCCTGGATCCTAAATGTACAAGAGCCAAACCTGGGGCTTATAAAACTCCTGCTCTCCCCATACGTAGCTTCAGCCCAGAAACTGGTCCTAACAGTGGCCTTTTTGTTTTTTTCACAGTCCTTCATCTTGAGGCAATTGGCATCCGAAATCCCATTATTTTTATGCAAGAAAATCTAGTGAGCACTGGCTCTGCTGGTCCTATGACAGCACATCAGAAATAGCACACATTTCCCCCCACTTCACTGTTGAAGCATTTCTAAAAACACCTACAATGGTCACTGCTTGAGAGATAGCCCAGGTGCAGTTTTGCTTCAGAGCATGAAATGTGCCCAGCATGTGCAGAAATTGCCCTTGACTCTTCTTTTGGAGGAGGAACTGTAGCTTCTGTTATGCTGGGAGATGACTGAGCATGGAATCAAGTCTGAGTGAGATCACCTCCTAGTCTCAGGCATGCATTTCTATGCAACACTAATGCTTTGGTCTGAAGCACTGTGAACAAAGACACTGAATTTAGTCCAGCCTAGAGCTTTCAGATTAAGTTGAAGAATTGGAAAGAAGATGCTTATCTAAATTTGTCTGACTACCTCTACTGCATTCTCTTAATGTATAACTGGGAGTATTTTCAAGCATCTTTGTCTCTTCTGCTTAGAATTGAGATGGGTGTATGGCCTTTTTTGTAACTGCTTGTTTATTTACAAAGCTACTTCCAGATCCCTTGCCTTAAAAAGATGTGTCTGGCTTTAGCGTGTAGATTATCCATTAAATAAACTGAATCACTCTCATGTCTAATGGGATGTGGGAGTTACTATCAAGCAGTTTATTATCATTAAAGAATGAATTAAAATAGATCCCTCCTGTACCATGCACAACAAGTCATCTCAGCACTGCTAGGACTTCATGTGGTTAAAGTTTCAGAATCAGTGTAACTTCCTTAGTTGTTTCCTTCATTATTTGTCTTAAATTTGCTTTCTCGTTGTCTCATGAAATGGAATTTTAAGTGTTATTACACAGACGATCAAGGCTTAGCTAGACACATAAGTCATCTTTTACTGAGAATCAGTGGCAGCACTTTCACTGGGTTTGCCTGTTCTGTTATTTTGCAACGCCTAGGCCGGAGAAGGTGACCTGTCTGGAGTTGTCCTCCGTCCCTCTGACACCCACACACTTTCTTTCTAAACAGCTTGTTCTGCAGTAGCAGAAGAAAGAGCACGCTGTGTCAGAGCACATTCAGTGCCGAGCTGAAAGGGTCTAATGGGCAGCTTTTGTGGCAGCGTGTCCACTAAATCGCACTCCCCCAAGAGAGAGATTTGACATTTTAGTAAGACTAATGTCGCCGTTCTGCTCACCAGCTTTCAGTAAGCTGATAGTGATAGGCCACTGAATTTGGTTAGCCAGCTTTGTGGTTTTGCCCTTCTTTCTCCCATACTCTGATATTCCCCTTGAGCAATGGGACGTGGAGTGAGCAGAAGCCAAAACAAGAAAAACCTGTATGAATTCAAGATTACGTACAAGAACCTTATTCCTTTATGGTCCAACTAATTAGTATTGATGCGTGTTCAGTATAGCCCAACCAAACTGTCCCCCTTGTACTCTTTCAAGACAAAAATAGGCGGTACTTTGAAGACAATAGTATGGATGTATTTTGTGTCATCTATCTGCTGTATCAAATTGAGGCAATCGAGAAGAGGCATAGCCATTTGAAGGCAGAAATGGGGCTTTCAAGCAGAACCACACAAAGGTAACCACTGTAGTCTTCAAATGTTTTCTTTGGTTATGATTTCAAATTGAATGATTCTATGGCTCTGATGTTAACTCCTGGGGTTTTTTTCATGCTAGTACAAGTGAGAAGGGAAAAATTGAGACACTTTGACATGGCATGTGGATCCTGGAAAGCATGCAGCATGGTTTTAAATTGCAGAAGCCCAGAGGAAGCATTTCTGTTACCTTAGTGCATTCAGGAGAGCCCTGATGTAAATTAACTGTATTGGACCAACACTCGGAGTATGCAGAGCAAGCCAGGAATTAATAGAATTCACAGGAGTAGAAGCTAGTAACCAATGTTACGGGGATGCTGTCCATAGCAGGGTAGAGGAAGGCAGGAAGGATCAGCTTTCCATGAGGATAGAACTCTGTTAAATAAAAATCCGATGATAACTACAGATGAAAATAGTTCCTCAGCTTTGCCATTGAATTCCAGCATTTGTTAGTTGGTGATCTCCCAGTAGCCATTTGGTATGGAAGCGAGATGTAATCCTGGGATTATTTCTAAGGCATCCAGATTCCTGACCATTCAGGGACTGATATCTCTCAGCACAAACACTGCCTCAGACCTTTGCACATTTGAGCAGTCCTAAAGGATTCTTTCAGGCTCTAATTTTTTTTTTTTCTCGCTCTCTTATTGTTTTTCCCCCTCTTCATTCTACTCTGTGCAGGGAGCAGGGCCAGAAGATTTCAGCAATCTCCCACCTGAGCAAAGAAGAAAGAAACTTCAGCAAAAAGTTGACGAACTAAACAAAGACATTCAGAAGGAGATGGATCAAAGGTATGTCACACCTCTCCAGTGAAAAATGAAATCAGTAGTCTCATGAAGAACAGAAACAACTAAAATATAAGAAAAGGCAAATAAGAACAAGGTTCTGAGTTTGTTTCGTGTGCTGTTCTAAGAAAAAAATAACCGGAGTTTATATATGGCTGAAATCACCAAAGAGATGCAAAACTCTCTACAACTCAGATTCTGAAATCAGTTATTTAATTTTGGCTGGCGTAGGTCAGAGCTGGGGCAAAAGCTGGCTTTCTCTTCATTCCGTTTTCCTGCATATCCTGCCTTCGGCATTGTGAGGAACGCAGAGCCCTGTGTAAGGATGGGAACGATCTAAGTGCAGCAATTGGAGGCAGTTTTTCCTCCTTTCTAGAGCTCCTTTCTTGGGCTTTGCAGGAGATGAGTGGTTCCATCTGAGCCAAAGGCTGCTCTTACATATGCTAAGTTTGTTTCTTGATGCAAGCTATTCCTGAGGGTGATTTCTAGGAAAGAACAAGGTGTAAATACAGCCTCAGTCGGAGGTACAGTCACAGACCTCTCAGCAGCAGAGCGCCTGTTGCTGCATGATGGGCATGGGCAGATACCAATGGGAGAGGCAATTATGAGCGTGATCGCATCATCAAAAGTGCTGATTGATTGGCATCTATCTTCAGACTCTGATCTGTAGCTTACATTTCCTGGTAGCAGAAAGATAATGACTCCTCTGCTTTTGTGGATGATTTTTCTGCAAGGCTGGATGAATCATTCTGGTGGAGAATAAGGCTATTTTAGTTACGCAGTTTTTAGCGATTCTGGCAGCCTGTATATGTTGCTTTGTGTTTGTTCACATTCTGCAGCTGCATTAAAGATTCAGCACGTTAGGTTTGCAAGAGACAGAACTTCTCTTCCTGGAATGATTTCAGGACTTAGCCTCTCTGGTACTAGTTTATCCCTGAACACCACTTTGTGTTTGTACAGATATACCTATATTTTCTCTTAGCTTGCTTTGAAGAACCTATTTATTTTGTCTAGTAACCCAAACTTTCTTCTTTACGTTTTAAATTATGAGTAAGAAAGGAAAACTGCACATGGTTATATGATTTCATATTGCCTTGGTTTTTTCCTCTGTGGTGATTTACCTTTGTCTCTGTACAGATTTTCCTTTTTGCTCTGTATTGATTCTGAGGTAATCCAGCATTAAAATTGAATATTAAATCAGAGCAGAATTAAGTTATTTTAAATAAAGATAATATATGATTGAAGAAGTAGCACCAGTGGTTAAATAAGAGTTAAAGAAATACTAATAATCATGACTCATATGTTTGCAATATTATCCCTGAGGTTTCAACCACAGAGCAGTCCCACTTCCTTGCCACCCACACTTTTTTTCCCCCCATTTTCTGTACACACAAAGCAAAGGCCAGCACAGGATTGCAATTGTCAAGAGTTTGGTGGGAAACTCTAAAATATAAAGAGTGTTAGCTTGAGTCGTGGGACTCGCATTAACCTTTTTCCCCTCAACTAATGCCTAGAGAAAAGCTGAATAGCTGTGCCAGTAATACAGGAAATCAGCTCGTAATTCCAGCCTTCTCTAAGCTCTCAAATGTTCATCGTCATGCAGATAAGTTTGGTTCTTTTCTCCAAGTTCAGCCTCAGCTTGACTCGGGTCAAAGGCAGCACACTGCTGTCCGTGAGAGCTCCGCAGGCTTTCCTGAGGGAGCTCGTGAAGGCTTGTACTGTTAACCTTGGCCCTACGATACTGCATTCATCACAGCAGCCCTTAAAATCACCATCTCTGAAACCCCGGGTGCTTGGCATCTGGATTGATAGGAAACACAGCCCCCAGAAGCGTCCAGTAAAAATGCTGTATAACTCAAGGGGATGGAGGGTCGCGTTACGTGGCCTGATGTCCATCTGTCACTGCGCTGTGACAAATGCAAGCCATCTGGATTTAGCTTCATCTTAAGCAGTGTGAAGTAAGTCTCTTACAAATTATTTGGGTTGCAAAAGACAAACAGCAACAGGCAGGGTGAGAATTTCTGGTTAGCACTCAGTTTTTATTATTAGTATGTCCAGGTCCAGCTCTTTGTCCCAGTTTCTCAATTGGATTTCAGCCAGTGATGAATAATAATGATGCAACTGTTTTGTCTGTGCTCCCAAAACTGGGATGATATTAATCTGAACATTGAAGCTGTCATTCATTGTAGTGGTTGTGAGATTATTTTTTCAATTATTTTCTTCCCCAGGGTTAGAGGTAGATATCAAAGTACTAAATAAAAGAATGCATCAGGCTAAAAGTCAATACCAAATTCCTCCTTACACCGTGCAAAAGGCCACTGTCCAAGAACCCAGTCACTTTTCTGCTAGGATTCTTCAAGCGGGGCACATGGAGCTTCAATCATTTGGTCTGAATGTGCTCTGATAGAGCACAGCTCCTGTGTATCCTCATAATCCGCTGGTATAAACCCTCTTCTGGCAAGTGATTTTACTGTTTTTTAACGGCTGGTTCTGTACAGGGCAGAAGCCCCTGTCTGGATGTTCTCCGTTACCTTTGTAACAGTTTAGGCTTGAAGCACAGAATAGAGAGGCAGTTTATTATCCTTTTGTTTGCCCTCATGTAGAGAAAGGCATTTGCCCCCAGCCACACTAACGCTTACATGCTTTATTTTTCCTCTCTCTCTCAGAGATGCCTTAACGAAAATGAAAGATGTATACATCAAGAATCCACAGATGGGAGATGCAGCCAGTGTGGACCAGAGATTAGCAGAACTTGGACAGAACATTGAAAAGTTACGATTAGAAGTTCAGAAGTTTGAGGTAATGGGAAGAGAGATTTCGGTAAAAAGTAGCTCAGTGTATACTCAGTTCTCAGCAGATGCTTCGTTGCTTTTCCAGATGTCTTGGTGCATTTTCTTAACTATATGTGGGTAGGGGCTACTTGAGCACTTGTGTTAATGGAGATCTTTGAGCCTGTTTTAACATAAACGTGCACCTTCTCTTGTGACTGTCAGCCAGAAATTCTGCTCTTAATTTGGTGCAGAAAACAAATTGTGCTGAGTGGAAGACAAGAGAAAATGTAGTGATGCCTGGACTGCCCAGAGGGGTTCAGATGCACATTTAATTAATTAAATAATTGGAAGCATCGTGTTACACATCTGGAAAATCAGGAGAACATAAATGCAGAGCGCCATTTATGCTCCAGCAGCAAGACAGAAGAATATGTTTTAACGAACAGTCTGCCATTAACAGGAAGCTTCTTAGAGATACAAAATCTCAAGAGCATGAGGAGTATTTGGGATGTACAAAGCTGTTATAATTACACAAAAAGATTATAGGGCTGAGAAAAGGCTTCACTCTCTAAGTTGTACATAAATAGATACAGCCCGTTAATTTGAAGTGATTCTTATGGTTGTTGGCTTCACTATCCATTTGAAAATCACCAAGTCTTTCATTCTCCCTGGCTTTAGTCCTCTTGCATTCAGCAGTCACAGAGGTTGCTGTGTTTCTGGTATTAGACTGCTAGAAGCTGCCACGTGTCTTTTTCCTTTATTGTGGCTAGAGCAGCAGCATCTCCCAACAGCTGCTGTTAAAGGCTTCTCTTGTGTCACGGAGTTTTCAGCACCCAGTGTCAAAAAAGGATCACGTTTTCAGTAAGTGTGTTTTTTGGCAAGACCAATAGATTTAATATACACTTAAAAAATACAGAATCCGTTCCCCCTGACAACTTCAACCAAAGGAAAACTTAAATATGCTTGCAAACTAGTTTTAGTTCCATTGTCTGAGTATCAGACATGGCACAGCCAAGTAAAAGCAACATATATCCTGTAGCAAGGCAGAGTGTGAGAGGTGCGTGACGCTGCTCTTCCCTCGCAGGGCTGGCTGGCGGAGGTGGAGGGCAGGTTGCCCATGCGGACCGAGCAGGCCCGGCGGCAGAGCGGGCTCTACGAAGCCCAGAACACGTCCGCGGTGAACAGCTGTGCGCAGGACCGGGAGAGGTACAGTATCTGTACAGGGCTGCCCTGCTCCGCCTGGTAGCTGGACACGTTTTCCTTAGCTCCTTCATCGGCAAAACTGCAGCTCTGCAGCGTTCAGAAACTTACTCTGTAAGCAGATTAAACGCAGGCACTCTGTGTGCACTGATTTTGTGTGCGAGATAATTGCATATCCATACACAAGATCCCAGCTTTAAGAGCGACTTTTTTGAACGTGACCAAATGTGTAACAGCCCCACACTCACTGCTTTGAAGGGGAGTGAGGTAGGTGGGTTTTTTAACAGCTTTTGGTGGGAAAAAGGGCTGGTCTCACCGTCATGTTGTGACAGCTGCTAGTGGTGACAGCCAGTTCTGAGCAAGGAATTGCTGAGCTCCTCCAGCTCCAGTTGCTCACCTTGCCTTAAGCGTCTGGTCACCAAGCCATTGTCCTTGCTCCGGAGACTGGTTGCTATAGTTGCTGTGTATTTTCCTCTCTTGAGCAGCCCAGATGGCAGTTACACAGAAGAGCAGAGTCAGGAGACTGAGATGAAAGTACCTGCAACGGATTTTGACGATGAATTTGACGACGAAGAACCACTACCCACCATAGGAACGTGTAAAGCACTCTATACATTTGAAGGTATCACTCAAACTTTACTCTCAGTTCACTTTATTTTTCTTTAGCTGCTTTGCCAAGTACAAGTGGGAAACAATCATTTAACCCCTGCAGTGCTTAAATAGACAAAGAAAGGGCAAGAGAGGCTCTGTCATGATTCTGTTTTGTGGAGAGGCATTGAGACAGCGATTTGTCTCCTGTTACGCAGGGACTCCACAAGAAAAAGAACCAAGACTCTGCTGTCAGGATCACAATCGTTGGTTCTTTGTGTACACGCTGTTGTCTCCAGAATAACGTGCCCTTGTTCTCGCTGCTAGCGATGCAATGAGGTTTACATCAGCACGTCATCAGCGTGCCCTGAGCACCCCACGTTGTGTCTGTGGTTCCCATTGTGCAGGACGGCCTAAACTCCCTGTTACTGTGTCTTTCAGGTCAGAATGAAGGAACAATTTCTGTAGCAGAAGGAGAAATGCTCTATGTAATAGAAGAAGACAAAGGTGATGGGTGGACACGAATCCGAAGGAATGAAGATGAGGAGGGCTATGTCCCCACGTCGTATGTTGAAGTCTATTTGGACAAAAATGCCAAAGGTGCTATGACTTATATTTAATACTCTTATAATTACTTTATTTGCTTTCAGAGAGATACCCAACCCTGAAACTGCTCTGTGGTACAGCTAGAGCCTTTTGAAAGTCTGTACAATGCCCAAAAGTGCATTTATTTCGTACATGGACTAATATGGCTTATTGTACTGCAAAACATGCTTTTTATCAGAGGAGGATAGTGCGATAGACTGTAAAACCAGAGGGGAAGCACGGCCTTTCCGAGACAGTGCTTGTGCAACTGTCGCTGCTGTTGCACATCCGACCTAGCGCAGGAAACACAGAGCCCTTTGGGATAACGTGGGCAATCCTCAGATACCAGGTGGCATCTCGAACGTACCAGTCAGCTGTTTGTCCCAGACTGGTTCAGTGGAACATTGTGTAGGAAATGTTGGACTGCTGTTTTGTGTCTCTGTGGTAGTTTTCAGAGCCTAATGTGTTCTGTGGACCTTTTGGATTGAAATCTGGTCATTGTTTAGTTAGTATGTTCGAAAGGGGAAGGGGATCTTGCCAAAACCTGTCTACACAGCACTCTGCGATCCTTGATAAATGGGTAAAACACTGACATTAAGAAAGACATTCTTCTTTCCCACCTTGATAAATTTCAGAAAATGGGGTGTATTTGCTGTTTCAGATGGAACACAGTTATTTCAGATGGCCATATAACTAATGGTTTAATCTTTTGCTCACACACGGTCAATGGAGACAATTCAGAGTTTAGACTCTGCAGTCTTCTGTTTCGTTGTTGCTTTTAACTCCTCACAAATAGGTGTGTTGCGTTGGCAAGTGGTGCTCCAGGGCAGCCCTGGCTAGAATATATCCTGCCACCATGAACACCTGGTGGTGTAATACACTGAGAAATTAGGAGATTTTTGGTCCTGTTTCAAATCAGGATGCGTTCGAAGTCCACTGTTAAATATTTTGAGTTTTTTCAGTCACTTAATCCTTCAGATGATTGTTGTGTTTCCTAGACCTGAGATTTCTTGGTGTGAAACAAGCTGCCTCAGCCAACTCAAAAGAAAACTGAACCGTTCTCTTTGGCATTTATGGACAGTAGGAAGGGAGGAGCAGGGCTGTTGGTGTAAACAAGCACTATCACTTGGTCAGTTCACTCTCTTGGATTCGGTATTAAACACTGCAGTACCTCGTCTGCTGCAGGTGGACATCTAGGGTTTTGTTTTAATTTGCCATAATATGGTAGTTTTATGTTTGTATTGGCAAATACAGGGTCAGTTGAGATGCAAAAGGGTGCAGAAAGCTCAGCCCCTCCGCCAGTTGCTATTAACCTTTGAAAGAGGAGTGTGGATTGTACGTTCTCCTCACTTCATACTCGGAACAAGGCAGAAAGCACAGAACGGGAGATCCCATCTCTCACCCCTGCCTCCCCTCCTATGGAGACCGGCTGCTTTGTGCATGGCGATGGTTGGCAGCAACAGGATTGTTCTGCTGGAAATGTTGTTGCTCAGCAGTGCAGGCTGCTTGAAACAGCTCAGCTAGTGTGGGCTCTCAGTCTGTCCTAAGCGACACGCGTGGCTCACCTGCCCTCAGCTGCGCAGCGTGCCGCGCATCGGGAACATCCCAGCACGTCACCGCTTTCCCAGCAGCGTGGCGGGTGGGATGGGATGGGATGGGATGGGACGGGAAGCAAAGCTAAGAGTGTCTCTGGGGAGGTGGGAAGCCCTGACACAGTCCCACTGAAGGGACTAGTGAAAGGTTGTCTTGAATTTACCCTTCTGGAGAGGATATTGCAGGAGTGTTGTGAGACCAGCTGGAAAATCGTAGAAGTACTTAAATAGAATTTTGTAAGTTATAAGGTGACACTGAGTGGTGCTAAAAACACAGTGCTGGGGGTGAAGCTGGTACAGTTGCAGCTACTTCTATAGCAACCATGGAGGTTTTTCAGGTCATTTAATTTTTTCCATTAATGTTGCTGGACTTCGGAACAAATCCAAGTGTATTTTTGAGTATCTCATGTAGAGGAACTGTAACGTTTACCTCTTATTTCTCCATTCTGTGGCTAAAAAAGAAAAGCTGAAAGATAACTTTCCATAAGATGTCCCAGTAGCAGTGTAAAGATTTGGGGGAAGTGCTGCTGTGTTTAAAACGCAAACCTGGTTACAAGCTGCAAATTCTGTACTTGATTTTTAATATATTAGTAGAAGTGTCTTTATTCAGCCTTTGAAATTGAAGCTATGACATTCCTGAAAATGACATTGTAAATGCTAAAGCATTTACAGACTTTCGTAGTTCTTTCCTCTTTTTGGAAAGAAGCTTGAGCAGCTGGTACCTCTAAAGGTTGGTTGTGTGAAGGGTGGGAGGGCTCTCAGCAGCTCTGAGCTCCTCTGTGACTTCTCTGGCTCCATGTACCTGCCTGACCAGGTCGTGCCAGCGCCGTGAGCTGGAGGCAGCTCTGCCAGAGAAACGCAGCTGCCAAACGTTTTGTGAAAAGCCACTTGGCAGCTGGCGAGCTCTCGGTCTGCTGAGCCAGCGTTATCCGGGCTCTGCTGCTGAACCTGGGAGCAGTAGGACAGGTAAGTCATGTGCTGCAGTCGCTCTCCTGACCGTAGTCATCATGGGAGCCGGGCTGGGTCTGCATACTCCTGCAAATACCCCTGTGAGGGCTGTTAGGAAGGTGGTACCTCCGTGTTAGCAAACGCTGTCAGAAAATGAACAGTAATGTCTATCTTGTTTTGCCTTTTTTTTTTTTCCAGATGTGTACAAATCACTTCAGAAAATCTCTGAGTAGGTTTGCATAGGCCTGTTCACCTTTTATTCTACTGGTTTGCTGCTACAGTTGTTTTAAGAGCTCTATTTCAGAAGGTTTTCTTTAGAAGAGATGAATACACATGTCCTATCTCCAGCAATGAGAGACTCTGTTCTGTTAGGTACCGCTCACTCAGCTGATGCATGTCTAAGTTCACCTCTTGAAATTTAAATGTGCATCGCTGCCGATGAAAGTCCTGGCCTGACTGTCTGAGTTTAGTTGTAAACAGCATTACTGTCCTCGCTAATAAAAATGAGAGGCCACACAGTTCACGTGATGCATGCGGGAAGTTATTATAATCGCTAAAAAAACATTCAGACTGAGAATTGGATCTAAAGCCATGTTTTGGGGCTTACGCCAATCCCCGGTTGCTGGGGGATGAGGAAGAAAACTCCTCTGTGCACACATGGGTGTAGCTGCTTGCTGGGCTCTTCTGCACCCATCGGGTATCTGGTGCTGACAACTGTCACGTACAGGAGCTAGTTGTCCTTTTCTCGCTCGACTGACCGTACTGTGTTATGAATATGGTACCTCATAACCCGCTTGGGAACAAAACTGTCTGTCGCTGAGGGATGTTGTGAAATAGTGTGATGCACAAAAGAACGTGCACAAAATAACCAGCTTTATATAAACTCTCCATCGCACCCAACAGAAATGCCACGTTCGCTTCCACCAGAAAGACTGGCTGGCTCTTGGGTGATGTGCAAGGAATGGGGGCTGGTTTGTGAAGTTAAACTTCCTGATTAAAAAGATTTTGGAGCTGTGGGCTGATGAGTATTCCAGCTCCTTTGCCGCTGTGGGTCTGTTCCTCCTCACCTCCAGTTCCATAAATAACTCCTTACAGCCAGCTCTGGGGCTCTCGGGGTGGCACCTCTGCTCTTTGTCTGCTGTAACCCTTGTGCAGAGCCTGGGCTTATGTAAAGAAATAGCTAAAAGTTAACCATGCTGATGCACTTTTTATCTAGGATATATCTGATTATTTAATGCTTGCCAAATTATTTAGGAAACAGTAATTATAAACTTGACTGTGGCTTTTTAAAATCCTTTTGTTAAATACTCGCCCTTAGTTCTCCTAGTATATATATTAAAAAATGTATATAATATAACTTAAACTAAAGTTACTTGAATTTGAATTGTTTTTATCCTTTTATATATGTATAAATATAAATGGTTCTATAGACCGTTCTTCTGCATAACCTAACCGTTGTTTTTGGGTAACTACTCAGTCCCTCTTATGTTGACAGGCGTTGTTGGTTACTCAATGCCTGCGTCTGGTTGGACTTGCATAGAAATTCTTGTTTGTGTTAAGGTTTGTTACATCTGGCCAGTGTGGTTGTTTTGTTTCTCTTTTTTAAAAGAATCATCATCTGTCAGGAATCTCTATAGCTTGATGTACCATGGTGTCTTCTTCTAATAAACATTATATTTTCTCATTCTTGTGAGGCTTTATTTTTTTTTAATGGCAATTTGTTTAACATTACTAAAGGAAAGCAAAACTCTGTGGGTACAGGTGTGTGACAGAGGATGGGTTTAGAGGCTGAGGCTGCTTCCACTTACCTATTTCTGCACTTTCCTTACAAACGAAAGGTCTTTGCAGCCTGTTGTGGAAGGGATGGCTAGTCTGGGTTTGTCTGTGTTTTAGCTGCTTCTTGTTGTTCTTCCGTATCATTCATGGTCTCTGGAGCTGTCACTTGAACAGGTCCAGCACTGCTTTACAGGTTGAAAATTTAAAAGCCGTTTGTTTCCTCTGTTGCACTAAGGAAGTGCTGACAGGATCCTCAGTTTTACATCCTCCTCCCAGTGTCCAAGTGATGCTCATCCCAGGCTGGTGGGGAGGGCTGAGGGTGGGTGATGACTGCTGGAGTGCTGGCAATGGACACCTGAGCTCAGGAGCCTTCCTTAACCCCTTGTATCCTGGTAGATGCTTGAATGCTGTATTCCCTTTAACCTCCTGCAGGCAGTGCTGCTCTTAAGGGATCCTGTTTTCCCCAACCTCTCTCTAATCCAGTCTCTTTCTTTTTGTCTTTCTTATGTTTTAGATTCCTAAAGGTGTTTGTGCTGGTGCAAGAACCTCGGGGCGAGCTTGTCACAGAAGGAGAAACAAAATGGTCTGTTTACCCTGCAGGCAGTTAAAACACACCCATGGAAAGCCAGACTCCCAGTCTTGTCTGGGGTTCCCACTTGAAAAATTCAGACCTAAATTCCATCCCAGTCTCATTCCGACGCTTGCTCTTTTTCACGGCATGCTACTTGTGGCTCAGATTAACTTACCAGCCTTTCCACTCTTCTGCCAGCTTGGCACAGCCCCTCCGTAACACACAACCAACACTTGTCCCCCACCCAGTTCCTCCCAACGCCAGTCAAAGAGCCTCTGGCTGCCCTTTGCCACAAAGGGTAACCGGTGAGTCCCAAGCATGGTCTTGTCTGCTGTCCTCCCTTGTCTCCAGTCCATCTGAATGTATGCACTGGTCCATCAGCTGTTCACACGGTGCCTTTAGCGCTCGTCCTGCAGGTAGTCTCATCGGATAGCTTGGAAGGGGAGGTGCGTGCACGTGGGAAGCCTCCCCTGGGAACAGTGTTACAGCAGCTGGACTGGGCTGGGTTTGCTGATATTAAATTTGATCCACGTGCATTATTCAATGTTCTGCTTTCCCCAAAAGGTCACTAATACTTGTCAGCCTTTATTTTCTTTTAAATCCAGGCTGATGCTCCTTCCAAGTATTAGATCCCTATGACCTTGCTGTTTCCTGAAAGCCTTCAAGCTCACGTATGTACGCTTGTTTTCCTGCCTGTTCTATCTGCCTCTTCCTCTTTATTCCCCTCCCTTCTCTCCCTCCTCTTCCTCACACACACACAGACACACACACACAAACAGAGACACCGGCATTTTGGTTTGAAGCCCCATTTTGCTCGTCACAAAGACCTCCGTTTTGCTCTCGTTTCAGTCTGCATGCTCGCCCTGTTGCCTTGCCTGCGCCCACCTTCCTGAGGGTCGCGTTATTTGGTGGCCCGTTATTGTTAAATCTCTTTGCAGTTTTCTTTTGTTGGTTTGTTTTTCAGCTTTTCAGACCTGCCTTCTCCTTTTTGCATGACCTCTTGTGCGTTCTCATCAGTTAATGTTTGAATAACAGAATTTTTTTTAGAAAAATAAAAAAGAGAAAAGAAAATAGAAACCGCACTCCATTTCGTTCTCCCACCTTGTCATGGATTGGACCTCGACCCGGAAGCCAGACAGGAATTGTGACCATCCTGTTCTTACGTGGTTCTATTTGAAGCAGAAGTAGTGTGATAAGTGATGCTGCACTTTACCATGTCATGCAGTGGAGAGAGAGCTGTGATACCTCCAACTACCATATGAGCTGGACCTCAGCTGCCTAAGAAAGGGTCGATTGCTTTCTAAATGTTTTTATTATAACTTGGTTTCCCCTGAAATCTTTACCATTGCTGCGATTTTACTGTCGTCTTGAACACGTTTAAGCCCCGTAAGAGTCCGTTGCTACTTAGTAGCTCCTGAGGGCCTAATTCATTCATAGATCAACCCATCCTCTGGGGGAATCTACTCGCGCTTGGCAAACTTCAGCATATTTTGTCAAGTCCCCAGAATTTGAGAAGATTGATACAGAAGTCACTACGGGCAGTGACCCTAAAAGGAAACCTCTCAGGTTTAGCTTGCAGACCAACGTGCGTGCTGTTCTGCTGCCAGCTGTGCTGCGGTGCAGGGTCAGCGTACGGCGACGTGTCCAGGAGCCCTGTGCTCTCCCTGCTGGGGATGAAGTCATTTTTGAGTTGGGTTACATGTTGTGTTCGTAACTCTTGTCCCTTTCTCTCCATCCAAGACACCACCTTTTATGTCTCCCAGCACAAAGCCCCTCGGTCCTACAGTCAGAGCTGTAGCTGTTGTATTACGGTGCTGAATACCCGCGAGCATCAACCAGCAGAAGGTTCTGGTTTTTAATCTCACTCCAGGAGCCTGCATCGAGACGCAGGCGCTACCAACGCTGAGGCCGCTCAGCTACAGCGTTAGCGGCGTCGGAAGGGCCGTAATCGGTTCAGTTTCCATCCTTATCATTGCTGCTACTGTGGTCACTTCGCTGTTTAGATCCGTGAGCCTCCGATAGCAGAATGTGATCCACGCGGTCGGCACCTGTGGCTTTGCACAAAGGTTTGTGCAGAGGCTTTGCGGCATCCTCCTCTCGGGGGGGATCTACGTGGTTAAGCAGTTAACAGGTGTGCAAAAATCTCTCTCAACTATTTTTTAGCTGCAGTATTTTTATTCTCGTGTCCAATGCACTGTCGAGTCAGCAGCTGGAAGAATTCCTTTTCACCTATTGTTGTGCCATCTATGTAAAAATTAGATAAAAGTTTGCTTTTATATATTTAATCTAGGTGGACAGTATATTATTGTCAGCCTCTGTGGAACATTGGAACAGTTGCAATGTCTGTGTTGCTAAATAGCGCTTTAGAAGGAGCATTAGCTTTAGCTGACCCATTGTCTTCAAAAGTTTTATTAAAAGACCATTTATGGAGTTTTTATAAACTTGGCAACCAGTTCCCGAAAGCCTGGATCTTAAAACTTAACTGCTGAGAAAAAATGGCGACAGTCATTTATTGTGGCCTACACGTTTATTCCGCTGCCTTTATTCAGGGTAACGAAAGCGTAATTTTTGTAGAATTTGCCTTTTGCAAAATTTGAAGGACTAAATAGTGGCTGGTTTATAAAAACTCTGCTTGGATTTACTAATCTTGCCCAGGAGCGAGGACTGTACGTCCTACGAAATCTCATTATCCCCAGCAAAAGTCTCTAATGCCCTTTCTTAACACCTGTAAATAGAGAAGAAACATATTTACTGATACTGAAAGTTGTGTTTAATGCTGAGTATTTTTCAGAAGTTCATTTAGTTTGATGCATATTGTTCTTTGTTTTTTGTTTTCCTGCCTGAAGTGTCAAAAGACCTAAAAGAAGCCAAATTCTATTTTAACATGATGATGTCGAGCACTTTTTTTATCTGTATATGTGTGTGTATGTGTGTTTGAGCACTGATCTCTAGACTTCGGTGGCATCTCGGTGTTGTGATTTCATTGCCGATGTAACAGGTTCTGGTGTTGCCCATTCATTTCTGGAGACAGAATTCAACCAAATAAAGTGCTTCCATTTGAAAGCGAATATTGACCTTGTAACAATGAAAGTCATCGACATATTTAAATAAACATTTAATTCCAGAAATACAGTTTCACTGGGCCCTTTTGATCACCCAGAGAAGGAGAAGGGTTTTGTCACTTCTCTTGCCCTGTAGCACCTGCTTTGCTGGGGCCTCTCTGACGAGCCGAGGTGGTGCAGCCATGGCTCTCCAGCGAGCTTCGTGCCTTCCCACACACCTTCCAGCTGACACCAGGAATTGAGCTGTGACTTACTGTTCAGCCAGAGAAAATTCCATAGCCCCAAGCTCCCCTGAGCTGCTCCCACTCCTCACTTTCTGGACTGTGGGGTGGATTTGGGGTTTGCTTCCAGCTGTAAAATTTACAACTAAGCAGAAACGGCGTGTTCCAGTGGGGTGCTTGTGTGTAGCCGCTGCTGGCAGACCTGTGATGACATACTCCTATTTGCAGTACTTGGGTTTTGGTTTTGTTGCATACTGGCATTTTCAGCTGTTTGCAGTATTAACTTGGCCCTGTCTGTACCTTTGAGTGGCAGCCCCACAAAGCTTGTTTCCATGCAGGCACAATTTTATCAAAAATTTACCTTTCCGCCTGGAAAATTCAGTGAAACTGAATTGGTTGGGGGTTATTTGGTCATCTGAGAAGAAATTAAAACGCACTGTTCTGGTTGGAGTTGTTGGTGAACTTGGGAAAGCCACGTGGGCTCCTACTGAAGTTGGGAGAATCGAGAACTGGGACCTCGGGGAAGGTATTTCCTTGGACTGAGCTTTTTAAAGCGTCTTTTAAGGCCCATAGCAAAGGCTTTGGTTTATCTGGATATCTTGGCAGTTGTTCTTGATACTGATTGTTCATCTATAAAAACTAAACTTGTTGCGGGCCCAGCAAACAACGCATTTGTGCAGAGTGTGTGAAACAGTCACGTTTCCCTTCACCGAATAACCTGAAAACCAGACCCGTTTCTGTGCGTCTAGCTGTGAGGATATTTACAGTTCTGTTTGCAAATGCAGGCTTGGTGAATAGTGTGTTTGTGTGTCTCTCTCTAGCTGAGACAGTCCCCTGGACAGCTTCTCCATCACCTGTTAGTCCAGTTCCTTGGCAGTAGCCTTAGCTTGGAGCCGTGAGGATTTGCCCTGCCCAGCTCATAGGAGGTGACACCTGCCTGAGCACTGCACTTGAAGCAGCTCTAGAAAGATTTTCTTCTAAGGTCAGATTGCTTTTTTTTTTTTTTTTTGAACAGTATTACAGTTGTTCTTTGCCAGCACTAATTAACATCCCTGTCACCTCAGGACAAATCAGCACTGCATCTTGGGGAAACAGTGAATAGGAGGAGGCGTCGGTCTGGCTCTAACTTGGATTTATCTTACCCAGTGTTAGCAGCGCTAGCTGTAAATAGAAACAGCATGGCCGAGGGAGGGAATGAAGGCTGGAAATGGGAGCCAAGCTGGGCAATAACTAGGAAGGAAGTTACTGGAGACAGAATAACTAGGAAGGAAGGTTACTCCTGTGTAACCTGCCCTAGATTCTATGGTCTTGCTTGGCAGGGGGGGTTGGACTCCATCTCCAGAGGTCCCTTCCAACCCCTAACATTCTATGATTCTATGAAATAAAACATGCTTTGCATACTCTGCTGTCACTGAACATGTCAAGTGTGGGGCACGCAGCGTGCTCCGGCCGCCTGGGAGCAGGGAGATGTGCCGCTGGCAGCAGAGGGCTGCAGCGAGGCTGAGAGAGTACTCTGAGGGTGAAGCTGGGGCTGTCTGTGGGACACGGGCCCTTCATCCCTGGAGGAAGAGCAGCTCGTTCCCCTTTCCATGGGCTGAGCTGTGACCACGCATCATAAGGTAAGAGCGTGGGGCAGATGTATCAGCGTACTTGACATCTGCATGTCACAGCTTGGCTGAGTCCAAGTGATCTGTCTGCTCGTGAGGCCACAGCGTGGGCATGAGGAGCTGAGGGAAGAGGAGCAGCGCGTGTAAACCGAACTGCCCGGTGCCCCCAGAAGGCTCGGGGAGGGAGCAGATAATCTAAACACTGACGTCCAGCTCCACTGGGTCCAGTGCATGAACAGTCCTTTCATCTCCCCTTTCTTGCCATCAGCAAGGGACCGATAACAAAAGGGGAAAACGAAGTGATCTGCAAAAAACTGATAAAGAGTTCAGCCATAAAATGTAGCTTATGTTGGCAGCGGGTCCCAAAGCTGTGTCAGACGTGTCCTCAGAAATGCTGTAGCTGCCTACGGCGGGAGTCAGAGGAAAGCAAGGCTGCTGTTGGATTTCAAATGAAGTAGAGATGCAGAGCTGAGCTTTGAACGGACAGAGCGTAACAAAAAGTACAGCCGTGGTTTTGCCAGAGCAGCACTAGAGCTGTGTGTCTAGACACCGAATGATCCCCTCCCGAGGGGAGGCTGTTTGTTAACATCTCTGGGAACATTTCGAGCTGTTCTGCAGTTGCTGAGGTGACGGCATTTGTTTGTGAGATGCAAGTTTTGACGGTTGACTTCAAGTTGCTAAAGAACAAGCTGCACGTTCTTAACCCAGCTCGAGCTCCATTTCTTCAGCTATTTCAGGCTTCAGCTAACGCGGTGTCATTCACCGCTCTGGCAGAGAACTGTTCCCATTCTCCAGCCCCTCAGGCACTGCTCGTGTCACCTGCCTGGTTCAGCAACTCTATTAATTCACGGTGACAGAACATGGCACCGAGCGCCGTGGCTCCTGGGGCCCCGGGAGCGAAGCTGCCAGGGAGGTGGATTCAACCAATAAGGACGTTTTAGCAACAGACCGACACAGAACTCTCCTCTGAAACCTAGAACAGCTCCATGAAACCTCAGCTACTGCCCTTGCGAGATCCTTTCATTGCGATGATGGTGGTGAACAGCACATGCTTACAGCGAAACTCCTGAAATCTGGTACATGAGACATGAAATCTTTGTAAGGAGAGGGAAAGGAGCAGGCGCCCTCCTGTGAACAAGCACAGTATGGCTCAGGGGCCCTGGGCTACCAAAGCTCACTGCTGCTCGAAGGATCTGTTCCTCCAAGGCCTCTGGGCAACAAGAAGTTTGGATTGTTGTATTTTTTTTTATTTTTTTTTTCTTCCTTAACACCATCAGCTCCCTGGAAGGTGTCCGAGCCTCTCCCCCCGCCCAGCAGGCAGCCACACGTTGAATGCACATGTATTTATTGTAACACATTTTCAGCACGAAGTAGAACACTTAAGCACAGGAGTGTTTTACAGTCTGAAGGGCGTCCTCAGAACGGCACGGACAACACAGACATGCAGCCCGGCAGGCGCTGCAGCAGGGTCGAAAGCGGCTGCACTGGCTAACAAAGACAGCTAAGAACACTGAGAAATCCCAACAGTGGCTCACTCGCTGACCTCCCCTCGGGCCTGGCTGGGTTTGTACAAAATTAACATGCTGAACTGTTTACAGACACCTTTTAAAAGAAGAAGTTGCTGTTCACAGCAAACATTTGGTCTAAAAAAAAGAAAAAAAATCATCTGAAGGCCACATTTTTCTTTTCAAATTCTCCCATCTAATGCCCTGTTCTGCTTTCCACCTCTTAAATTAAAGAGCAAAGGGAATGAACCTTTCCCTGTCCCTCCCCTCTCCTTGGGAGGTCCCACCCCCAGGCTGAGCCTGGTACCACTGTGGCCAGACTTGGTGCTGTGGAATCATTCAGGTTCCAGCACCATGAACACACCATTTGGTTCCTCAGCCCATGAGGGGCCACCTCTGCCTCCTCCTGCTGCCACTGAATTGCACTCAAGCACTTGTAGTGATTTCACCGTTGCCTTTCTGGCTTACGAGATGAACAAAGAACTTTTTTAAGATCAGCCCTGCTAAGAAAAGTGGTGTTTAGCCTTTTTTGTCCTCATTCCTCTCTTCCCTGCGTGCTGGCGGGTGCCCCGTGGCTGCGCTGGTGGCAGTAGATTGGGGGCAAGTTCTTTCTGGTCATTAAATGAGCCACTGTGTACACAAACGACATCTGTGTGGAGAGGCTGGAATGACCTCAGCACACAGGTGGGGGCTTGTTTGCAGAAAGCAGCACAATCCTAAAAAGCTGCTTCAACAGCCTGTGCCCTGCTCAGCCAGGCCCCTTCCCCAGCACTCAATTACCGCCCTGGCCAAGGGCTCTGTGCCAACAACAGCTCCTCCTCATCCTTCACACCCCCTCTGCTTCTCCGGACAGATCTGGGGACAGATCTAGGCCTACAGCAGGGGCAGTTATGATCCAAGAGTCCTAAAGTCTGCGTCAGAGCTGTCCCCCGTCCCCCTCCACTGGAGCCTGCCCACAAACAGCTCTGAGTTTAAGCTGCTCGTGTACCACCCCTGGGAGCTGCCCACCCAGAGAGACTAAACTGCCAGGAGCTTTAGCGGGAAGAGTCGTGGCACGGGGGCTGGAACTAGAGGATCTTTGAGGTCCCTTCCAACCCAATTCTATGAGTAGAATGGGAAGCCACTGGGAAGGAGGACTCGTCTTCCAGCTTTATTCTCTGAAAATGTGCTGAACACATGAAATCAGATACAAGGAGGAAAAAAAAAAAACAAAAAAACTGCAGGACCATGAAAGTGTGGCTTTATGGGCTAGGGGAGAATGAAATGGCTTCTTTCAAAATTTCTTAGTTGATTGCAATTGAGTCTGAAAGAATTAGATAAAGAGCAAACCTAGGAAGTTGTGACAGCTGTGCACCACCAGCCCAGAACTACCGGGAGACCTTGTGGCTTCAGTCAGCTTCAAATAAGAGGCTTCTCTCGTTGCATCACTGCCCGCTGGAAACATAAATAATGTTGCATTATCTTTATACGTCTGAGTTAAAAAGAAAAGTGCCAAAAGCAAAACCTGCAAAGGAGCAGAGACTCAGTTCGCTGGGGGCAAGCTGGGAGTGCTGGTTCCTCGTAAGCAAACAAAAGGGAGAGCGAGGGCTCAGGTCAAAACGGATCCTAGAGAAGTTCGGCTGCAGTCTCGCACCGCAGCGTTACCCAGAGATGAATTGCAGAGAAGCTGCTTTTCTCCCAGTCTTGCCCAGCACCGCCCCAGTCAAAGCCCCACGAGAGGCCGGTGGAGGAAACCTGCTTTCCCCAGGAGCGGTGGTGGGAGCTGCTCACACCTTCGAGTCCCAGGCAGCAGGAGAGGTCTGACTGCTCAGGATTCCCCAGCCTTCCATCCCCACACGGACGTGTCTGCACCATACCTTCCCTGCCCCATCCGCACAGATCACACAGCCCGCGTCTCTGCTTCAATCTTCTGCTCCCCGTGTAGGTTTTCCATCTCTTGGACCTGGGCCACGTTCTGTCTGATGGCGATCTCCGGGCCCCCTCCATACAGCGTGCTTAAATAAACCCACGTCTCCTCAGAAATCTGCCCGTAGTCAGCACCTGGAAGGGACAACAGCAGAATCAGCTGTGGACAGCTAGCGCACCACGACACGAGGATGTCCTCTCCAACCACCTCCTCCGGCTCACCCCCAGGAAAAGCGAGGCACAAGTGGGGTCCCTGGCATGGTCCAGACCCATGGAAGCCCCCACCCTGGTGGCAGCTCTGCACTGCACAGCTGTAGCCACAGCTGATGTCCCCACCAGGCCTCCCCAGTGCCACCTGCTGCTGGAAGCCACTGGGGCTCCACAGCAGTGTCCCCAGCCACCACCGTGAGGTCACTTCTTCCTTTCCCTGAGTAGCAAGAGCCCGTGATAACCAGGGGCTGCCTGAGCCCCTGTCTCACGCACAGCAGTGAATGAGCTCCCAGAGCCCACACGGCTTAAAACCGTGCACTCAAGACACACCAGTCCCAGGCAGCTGGGGGTGCAACTGAAAACTCCCCCTCCCAAGCTGTCCTAGGAGCAGCAACTTGCGGTGGTCAAAGCACAAAGCCAGGAAAGCAGAGAACTTTGCCACAAAGGTCACGGAGGAGGAGAAAAGCAGCAAGGGTTGTCTCGAGAGGTAACCAAGATGCAAATCTTTATCTGCTTGGCAGGAGAGCCCAGTGAGAGCAGCACAAGCCTTGTTATTTCACAAGCTGGACCACAGCAGTCACGAAATAAAGGCAAGTCAGAAGCAACAGGAGATCAAAGCTACAAAGCTGCCAGAGGGGAATGGTGGAAGGGGCCTGGGGAGCAGCGGCAGCAGGAGGTGAGGGACTGCAGGCTTCACTGCAACGGGTCACAGCAGCAAGTTGGTCGTGTAGGAGCTGCCAGTGGAGCACAGAGATGTCTCACTCAGGGCTGTCAGCACAGAGATGTGCACAGCACTGTCATCCCCTGCAACACCCTCTTGCTCTGTGACCGCTTCACTGTGGACAGCTAGATCCAGTGGAACGTTCTCCTTCACCTTCTAGGAACGCTACAAGCCAAGCACAAGCCTTACCCTGCTTGACTTGCACGTGGCCACCTGCTTTTGTGAGTGCAATCTTGGTGTTGTCAATCGGCCCAGGAGGCTCTGTCAGAGGAGAACAAGCATGTCAAAGAAACATTCTGCCTTCCACGCTGCCACCAGATTCAGCTTTTCCCCCAAGCCTGTTCTCATTATCCCTGCCCTGCCCTTGGGTTGTCTGAGCAGTGGGTGTCTGAGTTCTGCTCAGCCTCACGTCACACCAGTCAGGTGCACTGAGGACCTAGAAAATAGACTTATTTCCATTCCACCTCTCACCCCGACAGGCTCCAGAGGTCTCTGGCTCCTTACCGTTATCCTTCCCCTTGACAAAGGCTTCCCACTCACGGAACCACTGCATGCTGATACAGTAGATGACACTTGGAGACTCCTCTGCCTGGAAAGCCTTGTTCAGCTGGGAGAGCAGAGCACAGAGAAGGATTTAGTCCCTTCTGAGATCTGGGTGAGCCCTTGGGCACTGCCTGAGGTGTGCCTTGCCATTCAGAAGAACCCCACATAATTCCACCACCTTTCTCACGACCTGTTCCTGCTCACTGGAGCAGGCACCAGACCAGGATGGTTCCAAACGTGGTGTCTGCATGCAACCACCCACAGCACGAGCATGTCCA
Source organism: Eurystomus gularis (assembly GCA_013400335.1). Lineage (NCBI taxonomy): Eukaryota > Metazoa > Chordata > Aves > Coraciiformes > Coraciidae > Eurystomus > Eurystomus gularis. The sequence goes on from VZZY01017392.1 coordinate 304,044, forward strand.
GCTGCCCCTCCCCGTGCTGCTAGCGCTGCGGAACCCCGAGATCGCTCTCCTGGCCATGCTGTAGAACATGCTCTGGGAAACAGGGGCAAGAGCTTTCCACTAACTGTCTGTGACAGGTCTCCGTTTCCCACCTCTGCCCTTTGCTCTTGCTTCCAGACGCTTCCCATACAAACCTTGATGAAGGTGTCGATTTCAATTCTCCTGCGTTTGGCAAGTGCTTCAATCTCCACTTGGCAAATTGAGCACACGTACAGATGGTTCACAGCAGGGCCACCCCCGAATCTGAGCGCAGGAAGAGAGGGAGAGGAATGGAGAACTGCAGGAAATGCTTCCCAACCCTGCATCCCACAGCGATGGATTTTTATACTACTCCAGGCACTGGTGTAGGAGATGCATCTGCTGCTGAATGGAGCGTACGGCCTTAACACAGGTCACAGTTCTGCTCTGGGCCAACGCATCGATAGAGCTCGCTTTGGTTTAAATTGGGAGGCTCTACCAACACCAGTCGTTGTCAGTCCGCAAGCGCTGCATGCCTTTAAGGTGCCCTGGGAAGGGGTTATGTCTTGGGCACTGCCTGAGGTGTGGAAGGAAGAATGAAATGGCCGCACTCACCTGTTGTAGAGATATTCCCACACGTTCTGGGGCAGAATCACAACCAGGTCATCGATGTAATGGTATTTATTAGGAGGGATCCCTGTGGAAGAAAGGCAAGAAGGAGAGTTAACCAGGGAGCTCATTATTGCTGGGTAAAGACAAAAAAGGCAGGTCTCTCTTGCTGAAAACTCCCCAATTCCAGAATCTGCTGCCTCGGCTAATGGAAGACAATCAAAAGTCCATTAACTGTGGAGGTTTCTCAATTCACAGCCTCAATTTCTAATCAAGTGCTTCATTTCCGATTGGAGATTTATCAACACAAGGGCTCCCCAGCAAACAGGACAGCAGAACGTGGTGTCAGCTCTCTTCAGTAGCACGTGCTCCCCTCTCCAAACAAACGCTGAAGGCCAACCTTGCTGATACGGTAACACAGATAAGTGCTGCCTTATCTGCTGTCTACACGTTTGTTTTTAAAAACAAACGGAGAACTGAAAACTCTTGTTTCCCAGCACCACACATCCCTCCGGACCTCTGATCAGCAGGACAATGACAATGGGGAAATTGTCTCATCTCTCCCTGAGCAGGCTGGAGTTTATGCCAAAGAAGCAGATCCTCCCGCAGCCTGCACTGTTGGGGGACAGCAGCTGGAGCTTTTTTTCTAGAGCATAAAGGTAGAGCTGAGAGCTGCTATTCCCAGGTGCCCGGCAGTGCCTTACCTCCGTGAGAGCACAGAAAGGTGTGATTGGTGATGGGACCAGGCTCAGCGAAGGTGTTGAATTTATTGAGCCACTCCCGAGAGATGTAGAACTGGAGTAAACTGTGCTCCTTCATGCTGGCAAGGGACACAACTTTCTGACGCTCTCGCACAGCTTCTTCACTGCTTTTCCTGAAGCAGGGCATAGAAAATTAAGCAATTCCTGAAAACTTGGTTTGCAAAATGCATTTCTAGGCATGCCGTAGGCAGCCAGGGTCTGCCGCGTCCAGGCACAGCTCACCTGTAGAACAAGACGTAGGCCTCTGCATTCTGTACCACGGTCTCGTGGACTTCAGTGACATACTGGTCATCGAACTCGTACCACTGCCCGTTGATGACGTTCTGGCAGTAGGCTATGTAATGCCCACCTGGAACAGAGAAGACACGACATGCTGGGTGCGGAGCGCAGAGAGAAGCCAGGCCTGGGATAACGTCAGCAGCACAGACAGGATTAGCTGCTGGCAGGGAACGGGGAGAGAGCCAATAAAAACCAAAAGGCCCAAGTTCTGCTGAGGCCAGCTTTGCAGGAGCAGGGAGCCTGGCACTGTCACCCTGATTTGCCTTCCTCGGAAAAGGCCTCTCAGTGAGACTGAACATCAAGAAAGGGTTTGAGCCGACCCAGTGGTGAGGCGGAAATAGCTGCAGGGATCTGTCAGAAGCTGCTCGGTTCACTTTTCCAAGGGCAGAGGTTGGGCACGGAGCGGGCAGGCGCAGGCCTTACACTGCGCTTCACCCCGGAGAGGTGTTGGCCAGTCCTGGAGCACACTCTGCTTTGCTCAGGCTCATCTCGTCCTGTTCACCTCTGCCCGTACTCACAGATAAAGGACTTACTGCCTGCTGTGCCGTGGTGACAGATGACGGACAGGAGATCGTAGGTGGTGATCTGGGAGACACACTCCTTGGCTAGGAAAGGTCGGAGATCCAGCCCTTCCAAGGGGAAGGAGACATGACTGTTGATCTTGAAGGAATACATCACCTCGTGCCGGAACCGTTTCAAGTGGATGCAAAGAATCTAAAAGACCAAAGACAAAGAACACTGAAGCACAGTTTTGCCGTGGGTATTCTGATAAAAGAGCTCATCTCTGTGCGTCTGAGCTTTGCAAGAGTTCTTTGCCCGTTAGTCGTGAAACCTGCTGCTCAGCTTGGAACGGGGAAGTCTCTTCTGGTGTAGATGCACAACAAAACTGGTGCTTGTGTCTACCTCTAGCCTCCTTATGTCCTCAGAAAGAAAACTAGGAAACAAGATGCTTTTACTCACCTCTGGTAGCCGGAGGACTTTGCAGTACTTTACTCCATTCCGCAGCCTGAGGGAGGAAAAGAAACTAGCTGTGAGAAACCTCTAAAGCAAAGGGATGCCAGAAGGCACGGCTGGGGCTCGCTCACTTTGAAATCCAAGACAAATCCAATCACAGCAGCAACAAATTGAGGCCCTTTGCAGCATCCTTCCCAAAGGAAGCACAGCATAAACAGTTTGTCAGGCCTCTTCTTTCTAATGCAACAGCTCCATTACTGCCAAGCCACATCCCTATTCCGATCCTCCTTCCTTTCTTTTCCCTGCCGTAGCCAGCACTTTTCCCATCTGTGAGCTCTCAAGACCAGAACTCTAATATAAGGCAAGGCGGAAGAAATGTCCAGGCAAAGGGCAGAGCAAAACGTTTGACAGCAGTACGGATAAACAGTGTTCTAGAAATACCACACAATACAGACAATGCAAACTTACTTTTTACACCGTTCACAGCTGTACATGTTGTCCCCTGCAGACAAGGAGAACAAAGCCGTTATGCAGTTAGAGCACACAAGGCTGACATGGCTGCACTTCCATCCAGTGCAGAGAAACCCAGTCAAGCAATCTCTCGGGGAAGCCAGAGTGGGAAGAGACCAAAGCCAGCCCTTCTCTCAGTAAGTGCAGGCAAGAAGAGAAAGCAGCCAACTAGCAGAGAAGTGGACAATTGCCCACAAGCCGGTACAACAAATTGTTTTAAGTCCTCTAGTGCTTTTGGAGTGGATGGAGGAAGCAAAGAAACCAAGGTGGCTCGCAAACAAGCACCAGCCATGCCTGCTCCTCACTGAAGACACTCTCACCCAGATTCAGAATGAAAAAGCAGCACCCCCGAGCAGGTGGGAAGACTCACTTCTGCTCAGAGCTGCTGAACTGCCACGTTTTGGTACCACCAGTTGGTCAGTGAAATACCGAGGCAGGCTTTCCAGGAGATGTAATCCGCCTCCAGAATACATGTGAAATACTCCTCCGTGAGCTTTTCTTGTTTTGTGCTGTCAGACCCCCCTGAAGAAAACTCACCCTTCAACTCATCCGCTGCAAAAAAGGCAGCAAGACAATCCTCCAGCGTCACAACAGGACCCCAAAACCAGCTAGGGATACAGGACACCACAAATCTGCAGGAGAGAGGGGATTAAGAGCTATACATAAAAGAGCTGGATGTCTTGACGTACAAAACCCCAAACGAATGATGGGTTTCCTTCTAGCTGCAGGTCCTAAGCTCATCACATGTCCTAGAGGAGCAGGGAAAGCATGATTTGTCTCAGGTGATGTTCCTCCTGTGACTGCTCAAACTGGAAATTATTTGGAAAACTACACCAGGAATTAATCTGCTCTGGTGGGCAAGACTGAGCTAAAGGCAGAAGTGAGGGATTATCAGGTGCACAAGAGATCTCAAGGTGCATGACAGAACGAGAGGAACAGTACCAACTGGTTTACATCAAAAGGCTCAAAGACCTGTGAGGTACCACACACTGTCCTCCAGGGAACAGTGACACCTGCCATTCTGCTGTGAACACCACTGGTTAGGGAGAGCTGCCTTCCAGCACTGCAGGGCAAATCCCAGAAAGAAGAGATCCTGCGTAGGGAACACACCTCCGGATGTACTCCATGATGAAAGCAATCCAGCCTTGGGAGGCATAGTTGTCCCCACATGCCCCTGTCTTGGCTGGCACGTTTTGGTAGATGGCGGAGTGCAGCTTGGCCAAGTCCTCCTTCCCTGGGATTGGGAGTGACAGGTCCTGGAATGTCTCCACTGTTGTAGAAACCTGAAAATATCCAAGAGGAAGAGGTGTGGGTTTCCTGTGCATGTAATGAAGCTGGGGCCTGACCTTTATCACCTCTTATCACTCTGCTTGGATTTTGTCTAGGCTAGAAACCTGAGCTGGTGGTAAGAGCAACTCAGTCTGGCTAATTATTCATCGCTGCTGTCAGCAGGATGACTTTTGTCGTGGTTTTGCAGCACTGGAATCAGTTTTCTGATGTACACGTGATATTCCTAGGCCCACTCAGTAACATGGCCAAGCAAACAGAGCCCTGCAGAGAAATACAACTTCTTGGCGTGGCGAGTTTCTCATGCCCCCTCCCCAGCCCACCTATCCTCACTGGAGCAGGCCAGGCCTGCTGCATCCCACAGTGCCTGGAAACAGGAGCACCACTTCCTAAGGAGACATCTCCAAGCTAGAGGACTCTGCTCTTTGACCGACAGCCACCTGCAAACCAACTCTGTCGCAGGTGAGGCACTGCACCAGGCTGAGAATGGAGCCGTCAAAGATGTCAGAAATCACGCTGCGGTAACGAAGTTCTTTCTTCTTTTTCCCAGAAGCCTGCATCTGGGCTGAAAGACAGACAAGGAAGACCCATCATGGAGCAGTTCTTTCCCAGCCTCCCACCTCAGCAGTCACTCAGCCACACAAGAAGAACAGAGGACAAGTGCTGTCCTGTATGTTCAGATGCCAGAGAGCAGCGGAGCCCGTTGTAAGCTGACGTGAAGAACGCTGCTGCTTCAGGTGGTACGAGAAAGGGGAAGGTGGCCAACTGCACCAACACAAACGTGCCAGCTCTCAGCAGGCTCAAACTGTCTCACTGGAAATCCTGTTTCCATCCTTACTACATGTTTAAAAGCCTGGCCCTGCCACAGAGTCTCTGCTTTTCTGAGGTCCTGCAACCTTTTGGTCTAAGCTTTACACTCTAGTTCCTCTCCCCCCTCACCTGCCTGCGTCCATGGTCCTTCTTTTTTCCTTGTGACATTTCCTACGTGTTCTCCAGGTGTCTTCTACTGGAGAGGACTCTCCACAGCAGAGACTGGCCAAAGACACAGATTTGTTTAATAACAACGCCTCTTCCCCACGCACACGTGCATGGAGACAGACTGCTTTTTATGCAGCCAGAACATCTGTGGCCATGCTGACCTCAGCCAGGGGGCTGGGGCAGAGCCCAGGACAGAATGCCATTATTGACCAGCTGCAGGGACGTGCCATTGTGTCTGCGGACTACGCAACACTGAAAGATTTTGATTTGCAACTTGTTTGGGACGAAGAGACCAGTTTGATAACAACAGAAGCCAGGCTCCACTCTGAAGCCTGACAATGTTCCAGCACTGGACATCTGCAGCCTTCATTCTATTACTGGGAGCCCAAGATGTCCAGGAGGCAGGAAGCCCACTCTCGGTAACATGCTCTTAAGGTTCTTTGGCTCATGTGCTGTGAAAGTCAAGTCTGGCAGAGAAATGTTTACGTGTTTCCACACTCCCCTAAAGGGACAGAGCTTGTGCCTGGGACTTCATAGCTATTTATTAATAACAAACACAGCATGCAGATGGAAATGATTTCAGGTTCCAATGTAAGACCACACTAGAACATCTGTGGTGCCCAGAGCTTGTCTTTACTGTAGTCCTTGCCTGGTACTATTTCAGAAAGCACTGATGTGCAGGGGAATCAGCGCTTCTTACAACTGTCAAGCAAGAATCATGATGAATTCCTTCTCTCTTCTGTAAATGAACCCCTCCTCCTCTACACACTCCCTCCTTTGCCTCCCAGCACACACTCTTTGCACTACCTTTCTTGAGCACATAGGAAGGTCCAAGCCTGGCAGGACTGGAGCGAGGAGGACTGCTAGAGAGCTTGGAGTGCATCTCATGGTGGACTGGACTGCAGGGGCGTGAGGAGCAGCGCACGTAGGCATCATTGTCAGGTTCTGTTCGGGAAAATGGGGAGGGAGAAGAGCGCTGGTGTAAAGCCCCGTTACCGAAGGCAGCCCTACTGCAGTGAGCGTGCCCAGCTCTGCGTTCCAGCACAGAATCTTTCCCGATACACAGAGCTCAGTGTCTACTGCACAGGCTGGCAGGCAGAGCTCCCTGGGTGCATGGGTGAGAGTGCAGACAGAGCTGTACTGAACAGCTCATCACTACATATAAAAAAACCAACCCAACAACCCGCCATTTTTCACACTTATGACTAATTGGGTTTTACAGCTTCCTCCTGTATCCCTAATCCACATAAACAGCATTGCTGGCTTCAGTGCCAGCTGGCAGAGCTAGACTCCTATATAAAGAAGTGTTGAAAGAGCAGATACGTTCAGTGTGAGGTGACTCCACACCTACGTCTTCATGGATGCTCTTTTCTTTTTCCTAAGACACAGAAATGCACAAACTCTGCATCTCTCTTTTCTCCCCGCAAAGCTGCAGCCCAACATTAACAGACACCTTTTTCCACACCTTTTCCACAGCTAACAATTCCCGGGGCCAGCCTATCAGAGAAAGCGATGCGCGCACACAAAAACTTTTTCTTAAATTAGGACAAGGCACAAATAGAGCGTCTGCAGGTCTGGCAGAGGCAGGTCTCTCTGCCTCCAGGACACAGTCTTCACTCAGGTCAACGGCATTTTGTCCTGGCTAAGCACCTCTCTGGCTCACGTATTACATTTCCTTTACGGAAACAATTGTGCACAAAGGCAGAACTACTGCCAAGGACACTGAGGAAAACCTTGGATGCAAAATCTCTTTAAACCCATAGAAGAAACAGTCACATTACGTGGTGTTTGCCACTGCGCTAAAACACTCTCCCTGTGTAGGATGGTAACATGTCTTCCCACAAACAACCCGACTGGAAGAGGTGTGTACCTGGTGTCCTGCATGGGCTGGCAGGACGGGGAGGTGGCAGCGTCTCAGGTGAGGCTCTACCATCAACTGGCATCATAGTAGTATCAACATCTGCATCCTCATCCACCTGCTCCGAGTTGCTGCGCCGATGGCTGCAGGAGAATTTCCTGTCCTTCATCCTCTCTTTCTCGGAGATCCCTCTCCCTGCTTCATCCTGGATCAACAACTCTGTCTCTGCCAGGGAGCTGCTGCCCATGCCCCCTGAGGTCCGACTTTGGCCATCTCCTTCGCCCCTGTCACTGCTGGAGTCACAGGAGAGGAACTCATCCTCCGAAGGACTTCGGTCACCCTCTCGCTTGTCGTCCTGGTCACTGGTATCTAAATCCCTCGTCTCTGCAACAACTGGTTCCTTCAGTTCCTCATGAAGCTGATCCATCAGGCACCGCAGGAACTCCTGAGTGTCCTGAAAACCAGAAGTAATTTCACGTTAGTATCCATGCAGAAATGGGGCAAATGAGAGGGGCCAGAGAGGAGATGGCTTCATTCACAGCCTCTCAATGCTGCCCACAAAGGTTAGCCACCTCTGCGAGACAAGGAGACCCTACTAAAGCAGAGAGCACCACGGTGATGTACCAAGAAGCCTGTCTGCTGCATAAATGTTTTTAACTCCTAAATGATAAAAGGCCCAATTTTTATCTGAACATCTTCAGTTGAAAGACACTGAACAGCCAGAGAGCAGCGGCAGCATGCAAACCAGCAGCTTATCTGTCAGGGGTTTACCACTGACAAGAGGCAAGAGACAAGGAGAAGCCTAATGAAGACACCAGAGAATAGACTCTTGTCCACAAAACAAATCTCAACACTGACTGCTGCTCGTGGCGATCCCTCTCTGAGAGAGGACAGATTAAAATCTTTAATAAATAGGGAATGGAACCAGAAACCAAAGACTATAGAGTCTAGGTGCAAGCTCCCGCATTCATAATACATGGCAAAAGAGCTGACACGTTGGCTTCAAAGGCCCTGCTGGAAAGTGACTTGGTATTTTGACAACTCCAGAAAGTTAATTATGATATTTCTCCTATTTTATGGAAGTTTGGCTTTTAGCCTGCCCTGTCTTCCTTTCAACTTCATCTCTTTACAGCTGAGAGCTTTCCAATCCAACATCCTTCACATCAAAGATAAATATAGAAGTTCTTTCATTAATCATTATTTTTATCCTCTGTTTTGATTTCCTGTCAGCATCACAGTTTAGATGTACTGTCACTTCTCCTTTAAATTTTCTAATCATAGTTTGATGTTTACATTTTATTTTAATGAATAAACACCAGAGATACGCTGATAAAAACATCAAAGAAAAAAGGGGATACTATCTTTAAGTAAGATGTAGTTTGCTGTAATTCCCCACACAAATAATATAGAACATTCATATCTTTAACGTTTTAGTGCAGATTTATCCGGGTTTCTCAGCTCTGACGTGAATAAGTACCACAGAACTCTCATATAACGTGTATCGACAGCTCTCAAAGCCCTGTGTGAAGGGGGTGACCATCCTCATTTCAGAGCTGAGAAAGCTGCCACAGGAAAACGGCCCTGACTTGGAACCAGCACGCCAAGAGGCAGAGCCTGGAAGAGAACCCAGGTCTCCTAAATCCCACCCAAGCGCTCTATCAGATCACGAATACTGACACAACATGGGCATGACCCCCGAGCTCAAGCTCTTCCTTCTGGACACAGGCACCACCACGGCAGGAAGAAAAATCCCACCATCTTTGGAATAATGGCACGTAGTGCTGAGGCCCCACCTGCTGCGCATAGCCTCGGAACATGGGGTTGACGAGTTTAATTCCATGCGATAGACTGCTTGGAACGACGTAACTTGGGCTGTTTAGATAAGAAAAAAAAAGAAGTTAGTTTGCTTATCAGGCCTGGAGCCAGTTTGTCTAATAAGCCGTAGAACAAGGTGTGGCACCTAGTGTAAGAGGACAGTCTGCAGATCCGGGTGGCTGACCACCCGGTAACAGAGGTACATCAAAACCAATAGTAAAATGACATTATATGGCTTCAAAGTCAACAGCCTTCTTTTCCAGTTCACTTGTGCTCTGTATCTTACTCATCCCTTATTAACAACCAACATGAAACAAGCGTGCAATGCCATTTCAATTCCTAGTTTGATTTTTTCAATGGATTGCTCAGAGCAGACGTCTTCAGATTGAAACGGAGCTGTGTTATTTTACACAAGTCCTTTCAACTGGTCTAGAATTGGAACCAATGGTGAACATTTCCCAGGAAGCCATCTGCAGCAGCCTCGCTCTCTGGTAAAAATCTCTGTATTGCTTTCTCCAGCCAAGTCATCAAGCTCTCTGCTAATCAAGAGCAGTGCAATTAACTGCAGTCAGTCCACGCAAAATACAAAGAAATGGCAACGAGTATTCCCTTACTCAACCTTTTCTTCATTGCCAACAGGAAAACTATATATAAAAAAATGAATCTCTTCCTTTTTAAAGCTATAAAATTAAGAATGTGTTCTTTTCACTGCCATCGAATCGCCCATTTTATCACCAATAGCAGGACACGGGATCTCCCAGATACTGGGGAATCTTCACTTCCCCTCTACGCAGGGTTTGAACTGACTGCCTGAGATGAAGCACTTCTCCCTGAAGACCAAATTTCCTCTTTGCTGATGCCAGACTTCAGCACTAACATAGCTGGGAAGCCTGGCCCGAGTAGGTTAGGGAGCGACCACTCACCGTTTCTTATGCCAAACCTCAGACACCAACTTCTGGTAGCTTTTGCACAGTGCTGGTTTCTTATCTGTGCGGACGAGCCCACCACATTCCAGAAAAAACTGCGTGAGAGGTGGGCTACAAGAAAACAAGAGAAGAATTCAGCACACAGAAATCTCTCCTCTGCTTCTATTTAAGGGTTTCTCAAAACTTAAAGTGTGCTTTTTTCGAAAGCATGCTTCAGATACTGGTTTTAGATCCGAGGGAAGATGCGATTCCAGATGCAGACTTGTCTCCTAACTGGACACAAATGAAAAAGGCTCATCTGAATCGGTTCCCAGTACAAGAGATCCTGGAATTAGTTCTCAGCAGGATTGCTAGAGAGTATTTTAGGATATGGGTTGTTAGATGGGGAGAATAAGCGATGCGACGTGCCTTTCCGTGCAGTAAATACATTTCTGTCACAGTGGAGATGACAAAGTTTTACCTCAACAACTCATCTAAACAGAAGCCTTTGTAGCCACAAGCTGGCTGCTCACTGCTTCCTACTGCAAAACTTCTGTTACCCTGAACAAATATTAAACCTTCCTGCACCCAGCCTGGCTGATTTCTCTTTGCAAGACTCATGAAGATCTCAGATCAGGGGCTCCACTTTTGATATTCAGTGAAGTTTAGTAAAGACTCTACTGCAGGGCCCTAGTGCCTACCAGTTAGAGAGAGCCTGGAGCGCTGCGTTCATGTAGCAGGAGTTCCCAAGATTTTTCATTCCAGTAAGGCCTAAAGCACAAACAAGAGAGGCATGAAACACTGTCCACATGTGCTGCTTTCTGCAGTCCTCCCCAAAGGAGAGGGAACTGCTCTGCTCCTGGGAACCCCTCAGTCAGGTCCTACAGATCACAGAGTTACCCTCACAGCCCTTTCATCAACTCGACGCCGAGTTACCTCTTGGTTTCAAATCGTCATCCTCTGATTCAGATTCACCTTCATCAGCCACTGCAATGGGAACAGCCTTCAGAGGGTGAGCAGGCAATGGAGAATCCTAGATTAAAGACAGAGAAATAAGCATCAGTGAGAGCCCTGCTTCGAAAGACGAGCTGCGAGAGATATGACCTTACACATAAATTGAGCCAGCCTTTAAAAAAAGCACTCTGGAGAGAGAAGAACCAGTTGCACTGTCTACCCTTCTCACTAACACAAGGACAGAGGGGAAATGGTTTCACTGCTGCTTCCAGCACACGTGGGAAGAGAGGCACCAGGGATACACAGCCATGACACAAGTTCACGTGTTTCTGGTCGGACAGCTAAAACTGCCACGGGCCATGCTCTGGCAGTGAAGATGTGACAGCTGTTGTGGTTCCTCCCAGAAACAGATGCCCCATAGAAGAGGCTAGGAAAGGTTAAAAAAAAAAACAAAAATGGATATTCAAGTCATCTGGAAGTCTTCTTGCTGGGACATCCTGTAAGGCAAGGCCACGGGCAGCCACTCTCTGTGAAAGCATTCCTATCACAACAAAAGCTGGACAACAGGGGAAAGCGCTTGAGTAATTTTGCAACAGGTGAACAAAAGCCCTGCCAAGCGTCCCCCCTGCCAGGCTGTGACACAGACCCACCGGTTCAGGGAGCTTCACTGGCGGTGACTGGCTGTGCGCTGCCAGCCGCTGCTCCAGGAACACTTCCTTCTCACAGGCGTAACACCAGACGCGGAACGTGGTCAGATTCACCGTCAGGTTGTGCTTTTTGGCCTTAAAATTAAAAGGTGAGATAATGAATCTGAGTGGACAGGTGGCTCAAGCTGAAGCTGAAGGGTAGAGGAGGACGAGGTAATGGGAAAAATCCGAATCTGCCTGGCTTAAGATGGACGAGAGAAAAAAGCTCACCTGTGCGTGAAGTGTGCTGTGGTCAGCAAAGGACTCCCCACAACCAACGTAAGGACAACCAATCTAGTGAGAGAAAAGAGCAGAATGGGTACAAGAGATCAGACCCTTCATAGAGTAGTCTGCAACTCCAGCCCCACCAGCAGCTGCACCGTCAGCACTGATCTTGCCAGTTTTCTAATCTGATTTTTATTCAGGGCCCAGAATAAGATGGATAATTAGAATTGCTTGATTTAAGAAAGAAAACCCGGAACCAGGTTTAAAGGCTCCATTCCAAGGCACCTGCTTCAACGGGCAGTTCCTCTGAGCAGTCTCACGACATCTGGGCATTCCAGTGCAAAAATAAACCACCCCCGCCCAGCCGCATCCCCCCATCACTCCGTTGTGCCTCGCTGCCCTGAGCGACTTCTTTGGAGTCTCACACTTGCAGCCTCCCTTCACAGCCGCCAGCAGAGGCAGGACCCAGCCAACAGTCAATGCGGGGCACTTTATTCATTCCTACGGGGACTACCAGGGGCAACCACCTATGAGGAGTGACCTGTTACATCTTGGCATACTGTGGCAGCATTAGCCTTTAGCCTAGGGAGATCCCCATGGAGAATCCATCCAAACGGTGGCCAGTTCTACTGTGAGCTCCCTCTTTGCCACCCACTCTTTTTTTTTCAGTACAAGACATTCTTTTTTTAAAAGAGCAGTCCCACCATACCATGCACACACAGAGGAAGCCGCTCTTACCTGAAGACAAGCCCAGAGATTTGGTCCCACAGCTCCACAAGACTGGCAAGTTCCCTGCATATTCATGATAAAAGAAGGTTTGTTTGCTTGGGTTTTAAGTAACCTAGTCCTTCAGGAGTGGGAAACTTCTTTAGAACACAGCCCTCGCCAACCTGCAGCTCACAGTATTTCATTGCTTAATGCCACACTTCCAATTAAATAGGTGCTTAGCAGCATTTTAGCTCAGTGACACGTCTGAACAGGATAAAACGACAGTGAGACACAGATCACATGAGGTCAACAAAGTCTTTATGGGACATGGGCAAGGTACACCAGGTCTGGATGAAGAGTTTCTGCCTCTCCTCTACGGAGACAGGCAGCATTTTCTTTGAAAAGCAAACATGTAAACCCACGCGCAACAGCTAGGAGGGGAAGGACTGACAAGCAGAACACCCTGTACCTTGGATTTGAGCAGCAGATCATCCCTGGTCACCTCTCCTATGGAATCCAGGTGAGGACAGATGTCTCTTGTATCCCCCATTTTCACCAGCGCTCCCCTGCGGGGCTGTGTTCCTAGGACAAAAGGACAGATCCTTTCAACTGCGTCAGATTTGCTCTCACAGACTGTAAGAGGATAAATTAGCATGTTTTGTATGTCAGAGGTGACGATATCCATCTTGAAGGTTCAGAGATCAAAACAAATCTAAATCTGGAGCCAGTCACATTTGCAAGCACAGTTGTGACCTGCTGGTGAGCAGGCGCACTGGGGCATCGCAGGCAGGCGAGCAAGGCAACGGGAGAAGGAAACACACGAATAAAGCTAATAATTGTCCAATGTGGAATGCGTGCTCAGAAATGCAGGGAGGTGCTCAGGACACAGGCGCAGCTTCAGCAGCACGGCTGCTGGCTCCGTGTCAGGTACGGGGATGGATTCGCTGTAGCCTCAAAACGCATCCAGTGGTCCAGTGACCCACTGAGCACCCTCTGCTTAAGCTCCCAGGCTGTCCAGATCACGCAGCATCTCTGAATGATGCCGAGGCCTACAGCAATACATAAAACTCCCATTAACTCCTACATGCTTTACATAAGTCACTTAACTGGTCTTGTGTGCCATGAATACGCCCTGAACCCGACCCGACTGCTGAGCTACGCCTTCCCCCGAGAAACAGGGTGGTCTGTGCTAGCTCAGCAGGAAGGGTGGGAAAACAAACGTGGGGATCTGAACTGACTGCTTCTTACCAAACACACACACGCAGCATGAAGAGATACAGATCTAATTAGCTCGTCTGCGTGAAACATAGATTAAAAGTGAAAGGGCTCTGCAGCCCAAGATGCAAATATTTAGCGTATGGTGTCTAGGGGCCTCCTGCTCCCCGTACTGTGCTGATCTGAATCTAACGGTCATTATACTACGTTATCAAACCTTAGAAACGTGATTACTGCTGTAAATGAAGCTGGGCAAGATGGAATTAGACTTAAATGATCCGTAACACAGAAAACCAGTCTTCCATCTCTGAGGAATTTACCATTTGATAGGTAGATTTTTAACAATATGAGCAAGATAACTCTCAAAGGCTGTTCCAGGCAGCTCATACATCCAAGCACCGCAAGCACAGAGGATTTCATAGCTGCATGCTTAGCACAATAAACTCTTTCAGGGTGGCCCATGGGTATGTAAAAGACTTTGAATGTGTCTCAGTAACATGCAGCTGTAAGAAGAGAGATGAGAAGAGTTTGTGTTTCTTAAGCATAGTTTAAGTAGCCTCACTTGCAGCTGCTAAAAAGAATACAAGCGATATAAACAACACAGATCGGGATCCAAAACATTACTACTGGCTGGAAAGAAAGCAGATATGAAAAGCCCACATCATTACAAAAAAGAAGTTGAAAATTCTGACGAAGTTAATAATTCCAGTAGCATGGCTGCTACTCTGTTGTTTTCACATTTTGAGGACGTTTGAAGGAATTCCCAGTGTTATCTGGTCTGAATCTCTGACAGCAGAGAGAAAAGGGAAAAAAAATAAACAAGCCATATCAGCAACACTCATCTGGGGAGCTGAAGAGCTTGCCTAGCACCTTGGCTTGGCAGAAGACAAACCTCAAGGATAATTTTATAACAAAGTTTTTCCAGCCCTCTTTGGAACTAAGTAAACTGAAGTGGAGGAGCAAAGCAAAACTGGCGGGGGAAGGAACCGTATCTGCATACAAGAAATCACAACAGTGGTTGTATCCAGGTTGTATCCAGGATCTCAGTAACCTGGGAAGAGGTGCTGAACAATCAACCAAGCGATGTCATGCAGCTTCACAGAGAAGCAAAACAGTATCTTAATATGTTGATTTAAAAGACAAGTGACAAGAGCACTTTGACTAGCACATAAAACTGGGACACTTTCAGGCTTTGAGTCTCGTCATCAAAACCAGCCCCTTTTCCCAAATGCATCAGCTGGTCTAAAAAAAAAAAAGCCTATCAATGCCACGTTTGCTAGTTCACCTTCCTTGACTTCTTATCCCTTTCCTAGAAGTTTCCAAGACCCTAATGAACAAAATCTTGGTTTAAAATTATCTCCAGACCCCTTCATCTTTACCAGCTTCAGCTAACAGAGAACTTGTTTTGGAGCACACGAGGTTAAGCAGAGTCTTGTGGACATGGGCAGGTTTTGTGCATTGTGTGGGATCACCTCTCTACTCAGAATCAAAACCATGCCTTTAAACTATCGAGCACTGGGATGCTGATCTTCCCACCTAGGGCTCCCATTTTTTCATAAATCAGAGAAAACCTCATTTTCGCCTCTCAGCACTGACTGAACACACCAGGAAAGGTTTGAGTCGTGCCTGTTCAGAAGGATTCAATCCCTTCCTGCCCATGGCAGAGCTTTGGCTGGCACACACAACTCTCAAATGCTGCTCAGGAAACTAGGAATTTAATAAAAGCACTGCAGAAAGCTTAACTTTGCTTGTCAAAATGTACAGTGCATGACAGGAAGGTACTTTAAAGCTAGTCCTTCAGCCTTTCTCAAGCACCCCTGTGCAAGAACAGGACACGAATGTGTCAGAACAGTTCCACGGTAACTGCAACCTACTTTCAGTCGCTTAAACTGCTGCCAAATCCAGTGTCTCTGCCTCCTACAGTAACACACTTATCGAGGGTTTTTTTGCTTAAAACAAGTGTGTGGTTTTGTACCAAAGCCAGAGCCGCGTGTCAAAAATTTCTGACACATGCAGATTGACGGTCTGTGGAGTAACCGTACAAATAAAAGAAATCCCAGCACTGCTCATCCGCAAAACAACTACCAGCTCTGCTCGCTCGCCTTGCATAACCGACCAAGATAAAGCAGTTGTTCTTAGCGACGTTTTATACGTGAGATACTGAAGAAAGAAGTATTTATTGAACCGCCCTGCTGACAAGGAAGAGCCAGAATCCAGGCGCTTCGACTCTCAGCTCGACATCTCCACCACAGCACGTATTGGAAAGCCGGGCGTTTTATGGAGAACAGGCAAAGGAGGGCAGGTTTTCATACAGATTTATGACTGGAGGTCAGGGCACGGCGGCGCACCTAGAGATTTAGCTTTTAGGGGAAAAACACCTTCGGGAACCCCCCCTTCACCCCACTGTGTCGCTCCTGGAGCGCAGCAGAGCCCCCACAATACAAGTCGTGCCCTGACAGAAGCTACATCTGTTAAGCGTGAGTGAAGCTGAGTATCCCTGCCCGCCGCCGGATCCGGGCAGGACGAGCCCCCGGGCAGAGCCAACGGTCGCCTCGCAGGGTCCCACGGGGCCCGGGGAAGGCACCAGGCCCCGGGGGCTGCAGGGACCCCCGGGCATCGCGGCACCTCGGCGGGGGCCGCTCCGGAGCTC